>ML664174.1:16621308-16818582 GCA_007570785.1 Antilocapra americana
GTGTGTGTGTGTGTGTGTGTGTGTGTGTGTGTGTGTGTGTGTGTGTGACAGACACAGACCCAGCTCCTCATGGGAGGAGTCTTAAATGTTTTCTGCAGATTCTAATCCTCCACAACAGGGTAGATTAATACCTAACCAGGATATGGGTGATATAGCCCTGAAGTAGGGGTGGTGGGGAGGGGGTGGGGGAAAAACTTCATTTCTGCCCTTATTTTACCTTTGCCCTTTATCTACTCTCCCTTAATTTGACTTCATCTCAAATTTGGCCACATCTCATCTTCTGCTTTGAAAAAGCTTTAATCAACAAGACATCATGTTCAGACCCAGGATACCACTGGACAATGGAGTCCAGGGCAGCTCTGTCCAATAGAAGTAGAATGCAAGACACAAGAATTACTTCAACCCAGAATATTCACTGGAAGGACTGATGCTGCAGCTGAAACTCTAGTATTTTGATCATCTGATGTGAACAGATGACTCATTGGAAAAGTCCTTGATGCTGGGAAAGATTGAGGGCAGAAGAAGATAGCCTCATAGGATGAGATGGCTGGATGGCATCACTGATGCAATGAACATGAACTTGGCAAACTCCAGGAGATGGTGAGGGACAGGGAGGCCTGTGCGCTGCAGTACATGGTGTTGCAAAGAGTTGGATATGACTGGGTGACTGAACAACAACAACAGCAATATATTTTACTTCAACCAATATATGAAGAAATTATTTCAACATATGCAGGCACAACTTACTTTATTGTGCTTTGCAGATATTGTGTGTATGTGTGTGTGTGTTTTAACAAATTAAAGGTCAGTGGTAACTTGGCATTGAGAAAGATTGTTGATGCTATTTTTCCAACACCAGTGGCTCACTTTGTGTTTCTGCATCACATTTTGGTAATTCTCACAATATTCCAAACTTTTTCATTGTATTTGTTATAGTAATCTATGATCAGTGATATCTGATGTTACTACTAAGACTCACTGAAGTGTCAGATAATGGTTAGCATTTTTTAGCAGTAACTTGTTTTTAATTAAGTTATGTACATTGTTTTTAAAGATATAATACAGTTATACTTCATTATAGATTACACTATAGTATAAATATGATTTTTATATATACTGGGAAACCAAAAAATTTGTGTGACTTGTTTTATAGAAATATTTGCTTTATTGCATGGTCTGAAACCAAATGCACAATATTTCCAAGGTTTGCCTGTAGTTAATCAATAAAATTATTGAGATATTTTACTTTCTTTTTTCAGATGGAATCCTTAAAACCTAGTGTGTATTTTACACATACCGCCAATTTCAGTTCAGCCCCCTTCAGTCCAGTTCAGCTCTCAAGTGCTAGGGGCTATCTTATTGGACAGCATACGTCTAAAGTCCTGTCACTGGTATTTGGCCCACCTCACCCCTCAAAAGAAAAAATGCTCTTTAAGTGGACTTATGCTAGATAAAAAAACTCAGGCATCCTTGAAGGAGGCAAACCAGCCAAGAATGTACAGATGAAGGAAAAATCTCCCTTGTTGCTTACATAGGTGGGAGTGGGATGGATTGAAGCCTGTTGGTACATTTTTCTACAAGCTGCAGACCCATCACCTTCTTCCTCAGTGGTTGTCTTTCCAAATCGGATCCTCAGTCTATCTTAACCATAGCACTCCATATAAAAATTCAGATTTGCTAAGGAGCTAAGTGACTATTCAATTTAAATAAGAGTCTGCTTTACCAAAGGATTTGCTTCAGAATTGCTTAAGCCTGAGCATTTCTCTCATGTATTTCAAATACATCCACTTATTTTTAAAAGATTTAATCACATTTCACCAACATCTATTGAATGAAATAAATTATCCCTACATGTAAAGCCTTCCTAAAAGTTGAATTGGGGGATGAGTATGAGCACAGAGAAGAAATACTTATAGGATATCAAGGCTGTAAGAAAACCTGGAACTCACAGAATCTAGTCCAGGGATGGCAAACACAGGCACCTGGATTATCACTTCTTGGCAGACAAGTGTGATGGCCTGCCCTCGTGACAGTCCAAGTATGGCCCCAGGAATCTATGCCTCTCCCGAGGCAGTTGTTACCAATAGACTCCCAATAGTGTTGACATAAAATCTGTTATCTCTGTTCTAATAACCTGTGGGGAAGCTCTAGGATTATCCATTGGGCCCCCATCAGTATTCTGAAAATTATCTCAGACTTCCATCCAAGGTTGATAGATCTAGAGTGGGCATCTGATCTAAGGTGAATCAGAGTGGTCCTGAGATTCCACATTTAGACCAAGAGCACATCCTGGTGGCTGAAACTGTGACAAGAAAAATTCAAGAGCTATCTGGGTTCTGCTTTATCATCAGGGTAGGACAGAGCTGTTAGTTTGAAGAGAGAAAAGATAAGAGAACAGAGCCCTCGAGGTATTCCTTAGGCCTCTCAGTTGTTCAGCTCTCCCTTGATTCCACAGTACCACAGTAACCATCCACTAAATTATCTATATCTTCAGAATGAGTATGACTTGGTTTCTCTCATTTGTGAATCTAGACTCATAAATAGTATACAGGACTGGTTTCATGAATGTGAGATCTGGGAATTTGTACAGGTCCCCAAACTTCAGTAGGCACTGATCTTGGTTGTATGCTCTGCTGTTGCCATCTTGAAATTCCTAATTTTTTAATAAGGAGCCCTGTATTTTCACCTTGTATTGGGCCCCTAAATTATGTAGCTGTCCTGCAAGTATACCTTAATTTCACAATTAAGGAATTAGTAAATGAAATTGAGATAAAGTCAGTAATTCATTTAAAGTTGCAGAGCGGGTTACAAAATCCATTTTCAGTCCTTTGGAGTTCAGATTGGGACCAGAAACCATATAAATGGTGAAAAGGGAGGGAGGGGTTTGTTTCTATTGCTTCCTTCCTGACAAAGACACACCCTAATCCCAAACCTTAATGGCCATTGTTTTACTACTCAATTTTCCTATAAATAAGAAGGATAAAGAATAGGTGGAAAAAGGCTAGCTGGTGTCAACAGAGCAACTGTTCTGAGAGAAGGAAACATTTGCCATGTTGCCAAAGCCAACCTCACTTCCCACTTTCCCAAAGACCCAATTTCCCCAGCTGCTTTGTTGACATAGCAACACTGAATTCTGAAAGGGCTGTTATAATATTAATATGTATTTCATGGTGGGCTTGCCCTGTGTTCTTCCCTGACCTTGTGATCCAGATCTGAAAAGAGGTGCTTTTGGCATCTGGCCACTGAAAACAGGAAAACCAAAGCCCACTTCTCCGAGTGGGACGAGAAGGCAGGGGCAGGTGGGGTAGCCTCGCCCCCCTGCCTCGGAGGGAAGGGGCTGACTGCGGAGACGTCCTAAGGCAAAGCTGCACCTTGGGATGCATTTCCATCCTCCTGCTACTCAGGGTGGCAAATGTAGCACCTGTGAGCCATTGTGTAGAGAATCAATTACACCTTGGGCCCAGTGGTAAGAATTCATCCCCCCTGAGCTCACTTTTCAAAAGGCTTCAAAAGGCCTCCCACCTGTTTCCCTTTTTCCAATGCAAATGAGCAACAATTCAGAAATTTGCATGCCAAATTCCAACAAGGGTTTCAAGCGAGTAAATGGTCATATTTATTAGTAATAGCAGTAGTAGATGAGTAAGAGGTATTTAATAAATGTATGCTGAATGTGTAGCATTTCTATAGCACTTAACAGTTTTCAAAGCTTTTTTTTTTAAGTCCTCTGTACCTCATATTTGATTCTTAAATAAGCAAACAAACCAGAAAGTCCTGTGATGAGAATGGAAGGGAATTATTATCCTCGCTTTACTGATGAAGAAAATAAGGCTAAAGAAAGATGTTACCTTGCACAATGTCACATCTGTTGGATCATAGAAAAAGCAAGGGAATTCCAGAAAAACATCTACTTCTGCTTTATTGACTATGCCAAAGCCTTTGACTGTGTAGATCACAACAAACTGCGGAAAATTCTTCAAGAGATGGGAATACGAGACCACCTTACCTGCTTTCTGTGAAACCTGTATGCAGGTCAAGAAGCAACAGTTAGAACCAGACATGGAACAAAGGATTGGTTCCAAATTGGAAAAGGAGGAGTACGTCAGGGTTTATATTGTCACCCTGCCCATTTAACTTACATGCACAGTACATCAGACAAAATGTCAGGCTGGATGAAGCACAAGTTGGAATCAAGACTGAAGGGAAAAATATCAATAACCTCAGATATGCAAATAACACCATTCTTATGGCAGAAAACGAAGAGGAACTAAAGAGCCTCTTGATGAAAGTGAAAGAGGAGAGTGAATAAGCTGGCTTAAAATTTAACATTCAAAAAATGAAGATCGTGACATACAGTCCCATCACTTCATGGCAAATAAATGGGGAAACAATGGAAACAGTGACAGACTTCATTTTCTTGGGCTCCAAAATCACTGCAGATGGTGACTGCAGCCATGAAATTAAAAGATGCTTGCTCCTTGAAATAAAAGCAATGACAAACCCAGACAGCGTATTAAAAAGTAGAGACATTACTTTGCTGACGTGAAGGTGAAGTGAAGAGACAGTCACTCAGTTGTGTCTGAGTCTTTGCGACCCCATGGACTATATAGTCCATGGAATTCTCCAGGCCAAAATACTGGAGTGGGTAGCCTTTCTCTTCTCCAAGGGCTCTTCCCAACCCAAGGATCAAACCCAGGTCTCCTGCATTGCAGGCAGATTCTTTACTAGCTGAGCCACAAGAGATGCCCTTGCTGACAAAGGTCCATCTAGTCAAAGCTATAGTTTTTCTAGTAGTCATGTTTGCATGTGATAGCTAGGCAATAAAAAAGGCTGAGTGCTGAAGAACTGATGCCTTTGAACTGTGGTCCTGGAGAAGACTCTTGAGTCTCTTGGGCAGCAAGGCGACCAAACCAGTCAGTACTAAAGGAATGAACCCTGAATATTCATTGGAAGGACTGAAACTCCAATACTTTGGCCACCTGATGTGAATAGCTGACTCAATGGAACAGACCTTGATGCTGGGAAAGATTGAAAGCATGAGGAGAAGGGGATGACAGAGGATGAGATGGTTTGATGTCATCACCGACTATGGACATGAGTTTGAGCAAACTCCTGGAGATGGTGAAGGACAGGGGAGCCTGGCATGCTGTAGTCCATGGGGTCGCAAAGAACCGGACATGAGTGAGTGACTGAACAATGTCACACAGCTGAGTCCTAAGTGTCAGAGTTCTGATTAGAACTTGAGTTTGACTCCCTGCCTTACTGCTGTGCCACATTGCCTCATAGTATTTCAGAAGGGACAGGGATCCCAAACAGCAGCTGTAGTAAGTAATAGCAGGAAAGTGCTATCAATAATAGCTAAAATGTATCCCTAGGTTTCCCAGGTGTCTGTCATGGATATTCACTCATTTAACTATTCAATTTTAAATACTTATTTATTTGGTTGTGCTGGGTCTTAGTTGCAGTACACCGGATCTAGTTAGAGCTTCCAAACTCTTAACTGTGTCATGTGGGATCTAGTTCCCCAACCAGAGTGAACCCTGGCCCCCTGCATTGGCAGCACAGAGTCTTTGCCACTGGACCACCAAGGAAGTCCTTCATTTAATTATTTTAAACTTTTTAGTTTGGGATAGTTATAGATGCACATACAGTTGTAGGAAATAAAAAGACAGTTTCTTCCAATGGAAGAATGACAGAGATTGTCAGACAGACAATGTCAGAACCAGGATATTGATACGGATACAGTTGAGATACACAGTATTTCCATCAACCCAGGATCCCTCAGGTTGTCCTTTTATTCACACCCACTTCACTCTCTTCGCCATACCTCCTTAACCCTTGACAACCACTAATCTGTTCTCCATTTTTATAAATATGCTATTTCAAGATGATTACATAAGCGGAATTATACAGCACGTAATCTTCTGTATTTTTCTCCCCCACTCCGTATTATTGTCTAGAGATTCATCCAGGTTGTCTCATGCATCAGAAGTTCATTCCTTTTTATTATTAAGTTGTATTCCTTGATATGATGCACCAAGTTTGTTTAGCCATTCACTTCTTGAAGGACAATCTGGGTTGTTTCCAGCTTGGGGCTGTTATGAAGAAAGTTATTATGAATATTTGTGTATAGGTTTGTGTGTGTTCATTTTTCTGGGAAAAATACCCAGGGTTGCGATTATTGGGCTGTATGATAGTTACATGTTTAGTTTCTTTAGCCGTTGCCCAGTTGTTTTATATTCTCACCAGCAATGCATGAACAATCCAGTTTTTCCACATCCTTACCAGCGTTTGGTGTTGTCACTATTTTTTATTTTAGTCTTTCTGATAGGTGGGTACTAATATTTCATTGTAGTTTTATTTTGCAGTTCCCCAATGATGTGGAACAGCTTTTCATGTGCTCATTTGTTATTTGTATATTATCTATGTTGAAGTATCTTTTCATGTCTTTTGCCAATTTTCTATTGAATTGTTGTTAGTTTTCTGTTCTTTTTTTTTTTTTTTCTCCTGTTGAGGTCTGAGTTTTTGAATTTTGTATATTCTGAGGTTTGGTTTGAGTTTTTGAATTTTGCATATTCCAGATACTAGTCCTTTATTGTATATATGATCTGCAATGTTTTTTGTACTCTGTAGCTTGTTTTTTTCATCTTAAGAGGGTCTTTTGCAGAGCAAATATATTTTGATGAAGCCCAGCTTATTAATTTTTCCTTTCATGGACCATGGTTTTGGTGTCAAGTATAAGAACTCCTTGCTTAGCCCTAGTGGGGAGTTTTACCCACTGGCTCTTATCTCCCTTGGTCAAGGCTTGCTCCAAGAAGTGCTGACTCCCTCACACCTCCAGGTCTGTGCTTGGAGATGCTAGCATGGCCATGCTGGCTCCCACAGGCAGGGAGGGAGAGGAGCCCTGGGAGAAAGCAGGAGCAAGGGAACACAGCTGAAGGAAGGGACTGTCAGGCTACCGTGGGCGTAGATGTGCCACAGTAACAGCTGGAGCTAAAAGGCAGCCTGAGTCCACATGAGAAAGGGCGAAGAAACCATCTGGGGAAAAGAAAATGTTATCTGAGGGGAAATAAGTCACTACTGGGACTTCTCTGGTGGTCCAGTGGTTAAGAATCCACCTTGTAGTGGAGGAGACATGGGTTCCATCCCTGAGTGGGGAACTAGGATCCCAAGTGCCACAGAGCAATTAAGCCTGCGCGCTCTGGAGCCTGCACGACACATCTAGAGTCTGTGTATCACAACGAAAGATCCTCATGACATGACGAAGATCCTAGTGCTGCAACTAAGACCCGACACAGCCAAGTAAATAAATAAATATGAATATAAAAAAGTCCCTGTGACATTAGGCTAGTGTCAGTCACTGATTACATATATTCAGTTCTGATGAAGCGTTTATCGTATGACCCTGGCTTGCTCATTCAGGGTCCTCCTGAGAAAACAGTGTAGAAGGCAGTAAGCTCTGATAAGTCAGTAGGAGGAGAACAGTTTGATGGTGGGCAGGGAAGACCCAGGAGTACAACTCAGATCACTGACTGCCTGAGAAGAACGTAGTCAGGAGCCTGGGGTCTCCTAAGTGTGGAGTCTCCTCTGGAAAGGAAGACAAAAGTGCCCAAAGCAAAACTCTCCCAGGGACTTCAAGAAGAGGTAGGCTGACAAGTCTGAGAAACTTGCATCCTTAGCATATTTTTTTTGAACTAATACCACATTGCAAACCCAGGCCATTGCACATGCTTGAAACATAAGATGTGTTTCCCCAGAAGGCGAGGCCAGTTTCTACAAAGATTGGTCACAATGAATAGCCTTCTCATTGCTTCACCAAACTTAGGTTTCATTGGAATTGAGTTACATCCTTGTTGCTTTGAATATACAATACACTTCAGCTGGGAGCTAACACACTAGCTCTGTGGTTGGAGCTCTGTGCTCTAATAGAATAACTGTCAGAACCACTAGGCATCAGTTATGACTTCTTTCCTTATTGGTGTTGGAAAATACCACAGTTGCGTTTAAAAATAAATGCCCAAGTGTTTTATCCCAGAAGACCAAATATAGCCTGGAATTCTTCAAGTGACCTAGGGCCCCGTAATACCCCACATAGTTTGTTTTTTGCATATGCAAACCTGCAGAGATCCATATGCATGGACCGTAACTCCTGAACCGGGAGAGGATAAAAGAAGGAAAAAATCCACAGGAAATAGAGTTTCAAATCTCCAAAACCATAGCTTTATTAACTAAAGCTGCCATTTCTTGCATCCTTACCCTGTGTCAGGCCCCGTACAGCACGTTATCTTCTGTTTAATCCTTAGGACAACAGTGTGTAGTAGGTGTCTACTTCCTCATTTTTAAAAAATTGAAGTGTAGTTAATTTACAATGCTGTGTTAGTTTCTGGTGTACAACACTGATTCAGATATATATATATTATTTTCATTATAGTTTATTAGCAGATATTGAATATAGTTCCCTGTGCTATACAGTAGGTCCTTGTTTATTTGTTTTACATATGTAGTAGTTTGTATCTGCTAATTTGAAACTCCTAATTTATCCTTCCCCATTTCTCCCATTTTATAATCAAGGAAGCTTGATAAAGTAACTTCTCCAAATCACACAACTTTCAGGGGAAGATCCAGGACTCAAAACTAGGTCTGATTCTAAAGCCCAGGCTTTGGATATTGAATGAGAAAAAAATGATGTTAATAAACAAGAATAAAAAATATACCCCATGAAAACATCTTCTCTCAGGCTGAGTTGAGAGAGATGTTTCTAATAATTTCTCATAATTGCTTTGGATTCTCAGCCTCATGAGCAGAGATGGTTTTGTTATTGTTGTTTTCCAGTTGCTAACTCATGGCTGACTCTGTGACCCCATAGACTGCAGCAACTCAGGCTCCTCTGTCCTGCAGTATCTTCCAGAGTTTGCTCAAATTCAGGACTATTCTTCTACAAAACCAGGCCACCCAGCCACCCCCCACCCCTCCCCCAAACCACAACCAATTAGTCCTACACACTCCTGCTAATTATGCTGAGTTATTTAGGTCCTTTTAAAGGCAGAGGGACTGGTGGGGTCAGTTGGCCATAAAATATCTTCTTTCTATGAATATTCCTCTCTGGGGCTGAAGAATATTCTTGGCTGCCTGGGGCTGGGAATATAGTCCATCCTGAGCTGGTTAGACGTTTTCTTCCTTCTCACTCTAAACGATATTTGATTGCATCCTGTGGTGCTGAAAGGAGAAGGGACTGGGTAGATTAGTTGTCAGTTTTGCCTGTCTTCTGTGGTTAGGCCATGGCATGATTGATTTACCTCTATTACAGAGAGTTCCTCTTTCACACACATGGATGCCTACCGAACTCTTCAGAGACCACTTGTCAAGCAAAACGAGGCACTTGAAGACAACTGAATGAACAACCCCACTTTTAAAAATTTTAATCGATTCTTTCATTTTGCCCTTGCTCTTGGTGGGTGACTTAACATTTTAAATGCACACCTTTTCTCCATTATGCCCTCTTACCTGCTTATAGTGCCTTTCACTGTCTTCTTGTGGAACAGAATCAATATTCTGTTATTCTCTGTCATTTGGATGTTACTTTGTGCAAACAGTAGTTTTAAAAAAAATAACATCAGGAGCTCTGCTGTCTACACAAATCAACAACAATGAGAAACAAGAAGTGGATTACTACCGAAATCCTTTTTGTTCTAAATTGTAATCAACTATATTGGATGCGAGGTTTGTCCATTTTAAAAATTTAATAATGGGTTTTGGTCCTCTTGGTTCTATAAAAAGGGCATTTATAAATATTAATATGGAATACCAGGGAAAGAACAATACATAACAATAATGAGAATCACAAAATCCCATCACATTTGACACTGTCATATCACCAGCTTAAGGATTAGTAGGTTAACCTCAGAGTTAAAACTATTGCTTCATGATTAAAAAAAAAATCTCGGAATAAAAAAAGCTTCTTGTTGCATTATATATTCCTTTTGGCTTCCTTATTTTTCTTCAGGTTATGGGATCACTGCTTCGATTAACATTTTGGGGGAGAGTAGGCTGAGGGGAAGGTGGTGGGTTGACTTATCTGCATTCTTTTTTCCCCAAGTCGTGCTGGGCTTGGCTTTTGTCTAATTCTAACCTCTGACATTGCTTGAGTCAAAGGCCTGGCGACTAATACCCCTATTTTAGCGTTTTTTTTTTATCCACCCAAAGCTCCATTTTAAATGATAAAGTTACCCAAGGTGTCAGTTTTCACCAGTATTTCTAAATACATCTAGTAAAAAATGCAGCAATTTCATAGAAAATCCAAGCTATTGAGATCTAATCACTGCGTAAGCTGAGGCTTTATTCAAATCTGGATCACCAATATGGCTTAAGATGTAAATGAAGTGCAGAGAGAAATAAAGCAAGAAAATCTCCGATGGCCTTTCTCTCTGCTATTTGATGCCCGGGCCCTTATCAGTCAATTAATGCCGCTAAACTTCAGTGGCGGCATTGGTGTAACAGCCCCAGAAGCTGCTGAACTCCTCCAGCCTTAGCCAAACAAAACACACTTTCAGTAGCCTTAATATGAAATGGAAAAAAAGGTCAAACTAGACAGGCTTTGCCAAATAAATCCTGAAGATCCATTCTAATTTCCACCCGTGGGTCTTTTAAGTCATCCTGGATGCTCTTTATGATACGTTGATCCACATTTAGTTTCATTAAAACTTTGTGACTTGGTATTTTTCAACCTGATAGCTTCACTGAACTGGTTCTCAGAGTGTTCCCTAAGCCGCTATGCATAAAACTACTTTGCTGTCATGGTAGCTTCTAATACCACCTAAAACGCAGGCAGTAGCTGTCCTGGAAATGAACCTGATCTACATGCATTCCATCTGAGCTAGGGAATTACTTTGCTTTCGCTTTTACTGGATGCCTTATGAGGAAGAGGTGCTGTCCTCTGCAGCCCCCACCCTAAGCCCTCCGAAACCGAATGCTGAATTATCTACCACCCTGTATTTATTCTGGAAACAATCTACACAGAACACGACTTTTATCTGCTGAGGTTTCCAACTGGGATTAACAGATGCTAAAACATTTGGAGAGGAGGGAGAGAAGAGGGGCCCACAGAAGAGAAGAAAATTAAAATCAAGGTCTCTTCCAACAGTGGCATGGCTAATACAGGGCAGATTCCGACTAAGCTGGAAAAGCAAGAGGTTTCTCAGAGGGGCTCACCAAGAACCTGGCTCTGCTGACATGATTTTAAAATAGTAAAGGAAAAGGAAAAAAATAAAAACTAAAAACCCTAGTGACCCCTCAGCTTCCCTCCACCCTGAGATCTAAGAGAAGCCTTTATTTCTTTATCAATTGCTATGGTCAGTATATATTACTGCAGTCAACAGAACTACTGGCAAAGGACTTCAAAAGAGGTAGAGATCATTTTTCTAGGAGAAAAGGGGATTAAACATAAAATAAATAAACCAACAAGGCAGAATAACCAATTCCTAGCCTCACCTGAGTCTGCAGTTGTCATGTTTTCAAGTAACAAGTTTGTCCCCCAAATGTGTTGTCCTCCCAACAAGACAGGTATTCATGGCTCACATCCACTTGGGATGCACAGTGGGAAGCCAGCCCTCACTTTAGCTGACCTTGCCTTTCTTCCTGAGCTTTGTTTCAAGGTGAGGGAGGTAGAGGCTGTGATCTGACACCAGGCATGCCTTTACACTCAGAAACTACCAGGCTTTGCAACCAAATCAACCTGGACTGGAAGCTTGACTCTTGTCAACCAGCTGTGTGACCTTGGGTACCTTCTCTGAGTCTCAATTTCTTCATCCAAAAATGAAGATGAAAATAACTCCTTCTACTTGAGTTGATGAAATGAGATAATTTATGTGAAGCAGCTAGCCTAGTGCCTGGCACATGCTTGATGTTCAATGTGCTGTGCTGAGCTGCTGAGTTGTGTCTGACTCTTTATGATCCCATGGACTGTGGCCCAACAGGCTCCTCCGTCCACGGGGATTCTCCAGGCAAGAATACTGGAGTGAGTTGCCATGCTCTCCTCCAGGATATCTTCCCAACTCAGGGATCTAACCCAAGTCTCCCACATTGCAGGTGGATTCTTTACCAGCTGAACTACCAGGGAAGCCCCTTGATGCTTAATACAGGACAGTTAATGTAATAAAACTTATTCTTGTTGTATTATGACTTTGCAAGTACTGAGAACTGGTTCACTTGGTCTGTTAAACAAAACAAATACATGCTGAAGCTTTTCTAGTGTTGTTGAAAACCTCTCACTATTACAAACTGCACCTGGATACCCCCATGACCTGGGAATCAAGAATATTTAATTCTTCACTCACCACCCTTTCACTAGATTGTGTATTGTATATGACAACCTTGGGCAGGCTTGAGTCCCCAGCAATGTTGGCGAAGGTGAAGAACCCCTAAGGAGAACCCTTAGAAAAGCAGAGTGAGTTTTGCTGGGGACCTTAACTCCACCTACCTTATTCTCTTTTCTTTTCCCATGGCATCTTTCACCATGGCTGCAGGTGCTCTGCTTATGGGCCCCAGCTGGCTCGGTTCTGCTTTCCTAGCTGAGACTCCATAACCTTGAGAATCTGGTTCAGAAAACTGAAGCCTTGTGATGAGAAAGTGATGGATATAAAGGCCAGAAGGTAGAAATAAAATCAGCCTCAGGATGTGTTTCCTGTAACTCCAAAGAATCTGTTTTAAGGTGTGGTTTTGGGCTTCCAGAGAAGTATGTTGATAATATTTACTGATTCATGAAAAAATAAGCCATCTCCTTGTTAACAGCACTGAAAAGTTGCTGACAGCCTCGGGTGCTGGAAGAGTCTCCTTCAAAGAGGAGTGGGTGCATGTTGTGAGGCAACTAAGACTGTGAGCCACAGCTCCTGAAGCCCAGGCACCCTAGAGCCTGTGCTCTGCAACAAGAGAAGCCACCAGAGTGAGAAGTCCACACAGCGCAACCAGAGCGTCCCCCCTTGAGTAACTAGAGAGAGCCTGCGCAGGATGATGACCCAGTGCAGCCAAAAGTAAATTAAAAAAAAAAAAGACTACCCTTTCTTCACTGAGCTGCCTTTGCATCTTTGTTGGAAATTAATTGCCTATTAAATGTTTGGGTCTATCTCTGAGCCCTTTTTTTTCTGTTAAAAAAAAAAAAGGAGTGGGTGGAAAGAGCGCTAGATGGAGAGGTTGGGGCCCCCATCTTTGCCCTGCCATGTTATCATTGACTTCACCTCTCTGAACCCTCATGTCCACATCTGGAAAACAAGGCGGTCGACACCTGTAACAGGGATTCTCTCTGAAGTGTGAGATTGCCGGGAGAGCTCTCCCTCCCCACTAGGAACACCACTACTTGTTTAAGAAAATTCTTCTTAACTACACACTTGTATTAGTTCTATAACATAAACTTTCACTGAACATGAAACTAAAGGTCTAGGACAAGATACTCTCTAAGATCCAGTGGAGATGGTGTGTATTATTATAGACGTGACCAGGTAAAGACAGTTTGGGCAGCCGGGGAAGCCTGCAAGCTTTGTAATGATCATGACAGGATAGGATCTGAAATGTGATCATAAGATAATCAGATGAAATGGGGCCCAAAACACCTAGATTCTATTAAGACCTGATTCTCACTCATTGGATAACCATATGACGAAACTCAGCTCCCTCCCCTGAGCTGCTGGTCCTTTGGAACACTTCCCTGCACCAAGAAATGGGATTCTTGGGGGAAGGGAAGCCACCAGCATTCTGTCTTGGTTTGGAGAATGACTCCTATTGTTCAGGCTAGAGAGTCTTGCATTTTGGGTTTGCTTGCACTTTGAAAATGGTGAGCTGCCTCCCACCGCTTTAGTCTATACTCAGAGACTATGGTCATGATACCCTGTGCCCTCCTGGTCCAAGGTAATCTCCCTGGTACCTCTGCTTTTCTTCCCATCTCATGCCCATGCCCATGCCCTTTCACCAAAAGGTCACTAACTGGTTTCACTCAGTAGTTCTGCATTTCAGACTTGGCTGCATACCAGGAGCACCTGGATAGTGAGTTAATAACGCAGGTTCCTGACTTCTATCCCAGGCAGTTCTTCAGCAGATCTGAGAGGGACCCAGACATCAGCACCAGTTATGAAGCACTCCAGGTATTTCGGATGCCACCAGGCCAGTACAGTGATGACCACTGTGATACACCGCCAGATGATTTTCTAAGGGTTTCCCAGGTGCCGTGATCCAGGCCTGAAAACACAGCCACGCATGGGCAGACCATCCAGAGAGGTGACCCTAAGCAATAATCTCAACCTGCCAACACACCATCCACAGGTGGGTATTAGTGATGGCAACTCCATATGGGTCACGAGTGTTTTGGCAGTACCGAGGATGCCCCTCCCCTGCCCTGGACACAGTGTACACCTCCCCTCGGGCCTCTCCCTTCCACCCAATGGCAAGTTAACACAGATGGAACAAACTTTCAAAAACAGAACAGCTCTGCGGGAAGCATTCTTGGCCATGGGAGAATTCAGTCCAATTTGCCACCAGTATCAAGGCTGGCTTCTGATTATATTGATGATAAGGACTGTAAACAAAACAGCCTTTCTTTACTAATTAATTCCCTTCGAAGAACTCTAAAGATCTTTAATTACACAGTTTGAAAAGCAGCAGTTACCCAACTGGGCTGATCAACCTGTGCACTCCACTCTGCCCACCCGAACAAAATATTTTCTTATTTTCCCTGCTTCACACACCTAGGATGGGCTTGCAGTAAATCCTGTCAACTAAACGCCTGACAAAAGTGCTCTGATGTCAGGTATAAAGAATGCCACCTACAGCTTAATGTCTGAAAAAAAATTTCTGAGGGCTGCAAACAATGAAGGTTTTTGTCTTCTTAATGCCCAGTATGCAATCGAGTGGAAATGCTACTTCCATCTGTAATCTACAAATGAAATTAAAGTTGTTGAAAGACACAGGGTAAACCAGAAGCCTTTGTTTCTTTGCAGAACAGGAAGAATTTAAACCACTAAATGTTTTAGCAGATTTACTAAATTTCCAATTAAATCATGAAATCTATGATTGCAAAGCTTGGCGAGAGCTGTCTGCTCTACCCCCACCTCCCAGCATACATATGATATCACAAATTAAACTATGTCCCCCATATTTAGCTTCTTTCTGTCCCACCTGTGGGGAAATGGGGGGGCAGAGTGGGGAACACAAGCTTGAAGGGGAATGTGGCCAGCTCAGCAATGATTGGTCCATCTTTGGGAAAAAAAACAGCAATTTGCCCCACGTGAGGGTTCCAGGGCCTCCAGCTGGTGGAGGCAGCCTGGCTGGAGCAGAGAGTTCATTGGTGGGGAGGGAGTCAGATCTGCTATACAAGAGCACCCTCTGCCAGTTGGCACAGAGGGCTGGCTGGAAAGACCTGTGGTTCAGAGTTGGGGGTGGGGGTGGGGGAGGGCACTGGACTCTGTTTACAAAGCTGGCAGGGCTGGGGGACCAAGCACGAAAGAGATTCTATCTTCAAAACTAGACAGAGCGCTCACCTCTGGAACAATAGCTGGTGCAGGCAAGGGCAACGCTGATTTTTCCAAGGGCTCTCCACATTAATCCGCCCCACCAAATCCAGCCACTAGGAGCCTGAATGGTCCTCCAGACACCCATTCAGGAGAAAATGACGGGTGATTTTTGCCCTTGTCTCGGGAGATCTCCCGTGAGCACCGCTGCTCTGGCTGACATGTGTTTGTAAAGATAAAACACCAGGCTACTTTGGGGGCCCTCCTAGGCTATTACAAAGAGCAAGTGGTGCCAACTTGGCCTCTGCATGGCTTTTTAGAATTGAGTTGTTAATTTTTTTTTAATATGTACCTCTTTCTGAAAAAGGATTTGAAGCAACTTATAATAAAGGCAAACACAATAAGGTCATCCAACTAAAATTAGAAAAGCAAAGTGGTGGAAAGAAAGAAGAAGCAAGCATTGACTGTGAAATGTAATAGAGTTACTGTGATTTAGCATCAGATTTGGCTTTGAGCTTCCTGGCAGCCATGGCAAAAACGGACATCAAATTAGTCCATGCAACCTACTAGAAGAACAATTCTCCATGAGAGGTATGCTTTTTTCTTGACATTAAGTTTCTTGTAGAAGACTTGGTAGAGGAACTCTGAAAACATACAGTGTGTTTGACAGTCTAGATGTGGAGAGGTAGAGCAATAGACAAGCAGGCCAAGTCCTGCTTTAGGGGTACGATCTAACAGGACACTAGAAAAGAGCTTGGCATCCTCAGAGGGGTGGGGGGATAGCAGGCGAGTTCTCTTTAGCTTAGTTGCTGAATAAGGTCAGGTGTAACAGATAGAATATTTTCAGATGTAGGTCTCAGAAATCCCACCTCACACTGGTCTAAATAATAAAGAAATGTGATTTCTTTGGTTCAGCTGCTCAATCATGCTTCCCCTGTGCTACACCACCATCACTATTGGCTGCATCCTCAGGCTGATAGCAATATGGATGCTGCAGTTCTGGGAGTCACACATTCAGGACCACCTTCAGAGCAAGGCAGGAAATCATTTCTTCCTGTGACTTTCACTTAGGATGGAGGGAATTTTTAATTGCTGCTATCCCCACCCCATTCAACAGACTTCCTTTTTCAACTTACTGGCCAGAACTGGCACACATGCCCATTCTTGATTCAGTCCTGGCAAGGGGGATAGGGCCACCCATAGACTAAGTAGGCCACTTTTATAGTTCTTGGCCAGGTGGGGAGGGAGGATTCTTGATCAAAATTGGGGTTGTGTTAGGTAAGAAAAAGGGCAGGGGATTAATGGATGCTGGAGTAGACAGCTAACACCGCCATTTTGGTCTTTAAATGCCCCTCCCTGGATGTCAAGATTGGTGTAGGTGAGTAGTTATCAAGGCTGTTGGAAGGTCTGTCTGCTTGGCTTTCTCAGAAAAAAGAGCATCCTTACTATTTTCCATATTTTTGAGTCACATTTAACATTTCCCATACCTTCTGCCTTTATTTACTTCTCTCAGGTCTTTGCTCCCACTTGTATACATTAAAAAAAAAAACTGATGGTCTTTTTCCATCCAATTTCACTCAGATAATAATCTATCTTCCATACTTGTAGAACAATCTTCTTAAAAAATAAATGTACTTTAGGGCTCCCTGGTGGCTCAGTGATAAAGAATCTGTCTGCCAATGCAGAAGACACGGGTTCTATTCCTGGTCCTGGAAGATCCCACTTGCTGTGGAGCAACTAAGCCCGTGTGTCACAACTATTGAGCCTGTACTCCAGAGTCGGGGAGCTGCAACCACTGAGCCCATGCAACTAGAAAGCCCATGTGTCCTGGAGCCTGTGCACTACCACAGGAAGATCACTGAAAAAAGAAACCTGCGCACCATAACTGGGGAGCAGTCCCACTTGCTGCAGCTAAAAAGTCTGAGCAACCACAAAGACTCAGCACAGCCAAAAATAAATAAATAGATAAAATTATTAACAAATAAAATAGATGTACTACATTACTCCTCTGTTTAGCAACTTCTTTGACTCCCTATCATCTACCACATAACATTAACAATCTTTGCATTAGCACATAAAAATGAAATACTTAGGTATACATTTAACAAATGAGTACAAGATCTGTATGGGGAAAGCAAAAAACTCTGATGAAAGAAATCACAGAAGATCTAACTCAGTAGATTGAGAAATATTTAATGCTCATGGCTAGGAAGACTCAATATTGTCAAGATGTCAAGTCTTCCCAACTGATCTATAGAAATTTAATGTAATTCCTATTAAAACCCCAACAAGTGAATATTAACAAACTGATTAGAAATGTTGTATAGAAAGGCAAAAGACTTGGAAGAGTCAATGTAATATTCAAGAAGACTGAAGTTTGAAGACTGATACTCTCTATGTGTCAGGCCCATCAAAGTCCCTACCTTAGAGAAGCCCATAGTCTACTGGAGAAACAACAATCCAAACACCATTATAAATATTTCACTAAAGAATTCAGCTTCTTTGTCTTGTGATTGAAGTCCACAGGGTCAGAACTCCTTGCAGTTATAGGATGCCTTCTGAAAGCTTCCCCGTTTTCTTCAGATGGTAACGTTGCCGCTACCCAATAGCGGAGAGACAAAATGGGTATTGCAGGATTAACTGCCATGTGTATTTCCAATGTATTTTTCCATGTAAGTAGTGTGCCCATTCTACAGGGTAGCAAAAGAGGCTCAGGGAATTTCAGGAGTTTGGGTAAGGTGGTTCAACCAGAAGACAGCAGAGCTGGTATTCAAACTCGGGGCTTTAGAAGGGAGAACAGAATTCCTACCACCTGGGGGTGGCTTCAACCCACACAGAGACCCCCTGTAGCTGGTATGTGAGAAGGGAGGATGGCATCATGAGCTGCCTGGGCTCAGAGCTCATGCTTTTGATCACATGCCACTTGCCAGCTCCTCACCCAGGGCTAGTGCTCCTGGAAGAGGTGCCTGGAGACACAGACCAGAGGCTAGAGTGGGCAGTCCTGACTCTATCCTCATAACCAGGGAAATGCATGGTCATCTCAAGAAACAAATAGATTATGGTGGTAAGATGTAAAGGTGCTTTGGGTAACAGCCTTACTGAGGGATGTTTGAAGGCTCAGCATGGTTCACTGACCTCTGGAAACACCTCAGGTTACAGTAAAATTACACATGTCATTTTGAATGTGTAGGTAGAGAGCTATGTGGGAAGCTTTCTGCCAGTCTCTGAAGGCAAAGAAAGCGGATGGAGCCAGAAAGCAGTTCTGGATGGGGTGTTCCCAAGTGGAGACCATGGAACTATGGACATTGGGGATGTCCTGCCTCTGTCTCCAGCAGTGAGAGGGAGGAAGGCAGTGTCTACCTTAGCAAGTACAAGGGCCTGAGCCTGAATTGCCTGGGGGCCATGGGACAACACTGAATGAACTGTGCACCTCCACATGGAACTCTGAGAGGAAGGGCAACAGCATACGGATGATTTAACAAAGGAAGAAGTGTTGTGATGCTGAGGTCTTTTTATCTTTCCTAGTATTTATCAAATTCCAGAACATGCAGAGCAGTGTTAAGAGGTGACCCTGTGATGGGGACTTTCAATTACTACCAGCCTTTGAGGGCTCCAAACTTTCCAAAGGGATCTGTATGCTGAGCAACTGAGGCTCCAATGTATGCTGTCTGATAACACTTAGGAAAGATGGAGGGAGATGAAATACTTCTTCCTGTCTCTAAAGTAGGGATAAATTGAAGGTCAAGGTGAAGATCAAGCATATGTTAACAGGTCCTAAAAGGACAGTCCATGATAGCTACAGGCAGGAGTGAAGAGGGCAGTTGCAAGGGTTGATGCAGCCCCACCCAGAATGGAAACCCTCTCCTATCATCGTGGGAGGTGCCAAGGGCAGAGGATCTGGGGACTGCCTGGCAGTGGGAAACTGCTAAGTCATCTCAAAGATCCCCTTTCAGGTCTGGGCTGAAACATATCAACAGGGGAAGCAAACTGTAGGATGGCCTGGGGCTCTTGTTGTATATTCAATACTGGACAGCTATTTGGACAGCAAATACAACCATGCAGGACCGGGAGAAGAAACATAAAGGAGAGGCTCTTCCACCCCAGATGTTTCTCTAACCTCGTCTCATCTTCATGCCCCAATAAAGTTCAAATTCCTGTGGTTGGCACACCAAATCCTTCAGGACATGGCTGCCACCATGCTGCCTCCCCACTACTTCAGTTCTCACTCCTGCATGGGCATCACACAGACCTTATTCCCTAAACACAGAGCATTCCTTCAAGCCTCTGTGCCTTTACCCATGCTGTCTTCTCAGCCTGGGCCACCTCACTCTCTCTTAGGGTTAGGTAGCCCCAGATCAACCAGCTCTGCCTCTGGAACGCCTTCCATTTCCTCTAAACGTGGGTGGTGCCCTCCTGTGAACGCCCCATGCCCACCCCCGGGGCAGCATTTATTACATTTTGATTACCTGTCGCCCCCTCTGTTTTTGTACTCCACTGGAGACTCTGCAGGCAGCACCCTCCCAGGTTTCCAATAGGCATGCAACTCCTGGTAGGAGGCCAATCACATATTAGTTGGTTGACAAATGGAGGCTAAAAAGAGCAAATGTTTGTTTAGTAAATGTGTAAATAAAACGTATTCATAATTCCAGTCACTATATTTAAGTTCCTATGTAATTAAGTCTTTGTTGTTGTTGTTGTTGTTTGATTGGGCTACACTGGGTCTTAGTTGCTGCATGCAGGATCTTTTTTAAAATAAATTTTTAAATTTAATTAATTTATTTTTGACTGTGCTTTGTCTGTTGCGTAGATTTTTCTCTAGTTGTGGCGCACGGGTTCTTATTGTAGTGGCTTCTCGTGTTGCAGAGCACAGGCTCTAGGGCACAAATACAGCCGTATTTTACCATAATGACTCCAGTAATCATCCTGTCTCTTCTCAGTCTGATTTCTTGGAGATTTGTCCAAACGAGCTGTGAAACTCCTGTCTGCATATCCTCTGACTCATTCTTCCACACTGAAATTGGACTGTCGCCTCTATCATCTCGAGGCTACCATTCTTTGTCTGCTTCCTCTCAGTCATGTTTGACTGTGGATCACTCCCTCTGTGGAATGCTCTATACCCTTGGTGGTTTGATACCATACCAGCTGTTGCCTCCTAGTCTCCTTCGAGGATACCACTTTCTTTGTCCTTCTGTTGAAGGTTCATGTTTCATGGGACTTGGTCCTAACTCCCTTTCTCTCTCACTTTACGCCCTGCTCATGGGAGCTCTATATATCTATTATTTATCTATCAACCTAACTCTATCTGTCAGTGGCTTCCAATCCTCATCTTTAGCCTAGAACTCACTCCTTAGTGCCAGACCCATAATCTGAAGTCTTAATGGAATCTTACTCCTTTATCCAACAAACATTTTATTGAGCACCTCTTACCTGCTAGACATTGTTGCAGGTGCTGGATATATGTAGTGAACAAAACAGACAGAAAGCCCTGCCCTCATGAAACAAATATGTTAGTAGAGAAGTCAGAGAGTAAATTAACCAGGAAAATAAATAGTATGTGGAAACCACAGGCTTCCCTGGTATCTCAGTAGTTAGGAATCTGCCTGCCAATGCAGGTGATGTGGTTTTGATCCCTGATTCAGGAATATCCCCTGAAGAAGGGAATAGCAATCCACTCCAGCATTCCTGCCTGGGAAACCCCATGGACAGAGGAACCCGGGGGGCTACAGTCCATGGAGTTGCAAAGAGTTGGACACCACTGAGCGACTAACACATACACACCGGAGCCACCGCAAAGTGGTAACCAGAGAAGTGATGTCATCTGCTCGAGTATCTAAAGGCTCAACCTGGCCGCTGTGTTACAAACAGACTGGGGAGGTGGGGAGGCATAAACAGGGGTGCCAGTTAGCCGACCTCTACTTTTGAATGACGCACAGGCACCTCAGACTCCGAAATCCAAAATTAAACTTTCCCCAACCTTGCTCTTCCTCCCATACTCTGCAGTTCAGTGAAGGACAACTTAATCCACCAAGGACTGGGGTGGGAACCAGGAATCCCTGACCCCCCCAGCCCCCTCTGCTCATATCTAACTCGTTACAAATCCTCTTTTTTTCTAGCTTATGAGTACTTCATTCATTCCTTTGTTCATTACTTCACTCGCTTAGCAGATAGTTACTGAAACTTGTGTTTCAGGCCAATAAGGGCAGGTAAAAAATCAGACGTGACCCCTGCCCTCTTGGTGCTTTCAGTTTACTGTGGGAAATAAATAATACAAACAAGAGTAAGCCAATACTCACATGACTTCCTCTCGTGATAAGGACTATCAAGAAAATAAACTTGTTTCAACAAAGAAGAAAAATAGGAGAGAAACTTAGATAAGGTGGCCGGTGAAGAGTCCCACAGGGAAGGCTCTGGGCTGAGAAGGGGTGGGTCATGAGAAAACAGCACCATGGCAAAAGGCCACAGATGGGGGCTGAGGACAACAGAATTTTATTCACTCCAAGTTTTGGAGGCTAGAGGTCAGAAACGAAGGTATCAGCAGGCCCATACTCCCTCCAAAGGCTGTAAGGAAGAATTTTTCCTTGCCTCTTCCTATTGCTTTTGTCCACAGTCCTTGGCTTGTAGACGCACCACTCTAACTCCTGCCTGCATCTTCGCAGGGTCTCATTCCCTCCGTATTTGTATCTTTATATGCCTCTTCTTATAAGAAACCAGTCACTGGATTTAGGGCCCACTTTATTGAAGAAGGAAATGGCACCCCACTCCAGTACTCTTGCCTGGAAAATCCCGTGGATGGAGGAGCATGGTAAGCTACAGTCCATGGGGTCGCAAAGAGCCAGACACGACTGAGCGACTTCACTTTCACTTTTGCTTTACCCAGTATGACTTAATCTTAATTAATTACATCTACAAAGACCCTATTTCCAAATATGGTCACATCTTGAAATTCTGGGTGGACATGAATTTTAGCACCCCAAATCTGGGGACATGATTCAACCCAATACAAATGGCAAGATCTTTACCAGGCAGGTGGAGTAACCTTCAGGAGGCGATGGAGGACTTCCATGGAGAAGATGCTTGGAGTGTTTGGGGCCAGTGTCACTGAAGTAGGCATAAGGAGCAGAATAGACCCAGAGAAGCTTGGAGAGAGAGGCAAAGCCAGATCACAAATGAAAGGGGGTCAGAGAGAGAGAGACAGAGGGAAAGCCTGAGGCACATTGGTGGAAGAGAAGTCTGAAGGATCAGTATCCTAGACAAGGAGGCAAGCCTAGACAAGGATGTCACAGTTGGGACAGGGTTGGTGTGTGATAGGAGGAAGGTTCAAAAGTGGAGAAGGGGAAGATGGGCATAGAGGCAGGTGAGTGTGATGGTGAGGAAAAGAGAAATCCTTTCTAGTGGCTCCTCTTTGCTCAACTAAACAGGAGATAGGTAGGAGGTGGAGGAAAGGGAGCTGGAGTTTGAAGGAGAGAAGAAACTTGTGATGGTTGTCTTGGGGAAAGGGAGATCAAGCTTACCAGTGTGGGTGGGCAGAGTTGAGCCTTTTCCAAGTTCAAGGTTCTCTAGTACATGCCCATTTCCCTGCCTTTCCAGAGTCACTTCCCCAGCTTAGGCCACATTATCACCACTGTGTGACTGTGACCACATCCGTCTGATGGGTTTCTCTTTCCCACCTTGCCCCTACTCCAGTCTGCTCTCAACATCGCTGTCACTCTGATCATCCTACACTCACATGGCATCACGCCCCAGTGTGGAACTCTTTCGATAGTTTCCATCGCCCTAACATACAACCTTAACTCCTCCATGTGAGTCTTCAGCTCCTTCATGGGCTGGTCTACTCTTGCTTCGCAGCCTCATTTCTTGCCACTCTCATTTCAAATTCTGCATTTCAAATATCCAGAATTACTATAAATTCCTTGAGTGTGCTACACACTCTGAGACTTTGCACTCACCATTCCTTCTTCCTGAAATTCTCTTTCCCCTCTGCTCTCCCCTCCTCTCCTGTCTGCCTGGCTAACTCTTCTCCTCTTCCAGTGGTCCCCTCCTCATGCAGCTTTCATCTGTCATTCACCCACTCTTTTCTTTTTTTTTTTAAATGCTGCCTATTAAGTTTATTGTTCTCATTATAGCATAAATACAGGTTACTAAAAAAGGACCCTTTAAGACATTTCCTGAATCATAATTGATTCTGCCCACACTAATTTTTATACAATCTTTCTGATTCTTTCAAGTGTTTAAAATTACTATTGGATTTTGTTTAAGCTCTGTGTTTTTCTTTTCTTTTCTTTTCTTTTTTATTGTTTTTGCCATACATTGTCATGATATCACCATGGGTTTACATATGCTTCCCCTCCAGAACCCCCCTTCCTCCTCCCTCCCCCCCGGGAAATCTCGCTGTACCAGCCCCGAGCATCAATCCTGGGCTGGCGATTAATTAGACACATGACAATTAACATGCTTCAATGCCCTTCTCCCATATCATCCCACCCTTACCCTCATCCACAAAGTCCACGAGTCTATTCTATACATCTGCGTTCCTTTTGCTGTCTCGCATGTTGAGTTCTCGTTACCGTCTTTCTAAATTCCATATATATGCGTTAATATACTGTATTGTTGTTTTTGCTTCTGGCTTACTTCACTCTGGATAATGGGCTCCAGTTTCGTCCATCTGAGTAGAGTTGCTTCAAATGAATTTTTTTTTAATGCTGAGTAATATTCCATTGTGTATATGTACCACAGCTTTCTTATCCATTCGTCAGTTGATGGGCATCTAGGTTGCTTCCATGTCTTGGCTATTGTAAACAATGCAGCGATGAACATTGGGGTACACGTGGCTCTTTCAATTCTGGTTTCCTCGGTGTATATGCTCAGCAGTGGGATTGCTGGGTCATATGGCAGGTCTATTTGCAGCTTTTTAAGGAATCTCCACACTGTTTTCCATAGTGGCTGTACTAGTTTGCAATCCCACCAACAGTGTAAGAGGGTTCCCTTTTCTCCACATCCTTTCCAGCATTTATTGCTTGTAGACTTTTGGATGGCAGCCATTCTGACTGGTGTAAAGTGGTACCTCATTGTGGTTTTGATTTGCATTTCTCTGATAATGACATTCACCCACTCTTGAGTTTGGGTAGGTTTTCTGCATAACCCTCTATGCTTCCCTTTTCTTTTTTTTTTCAAAAGCAGATACCATAGAACACTGTATTTGCTTCCTTATTTCTATCTGGCTCTCATAAAACAACCTCCCTAAAGTACCATGCCTATGTTTTTCATGTTGCCTTCTACAGAGTATTTTTTTTAAACTGTTAAAAAGGTAATAAATGAAAAGACTAAGATGAATTAACGTTTGTGCTGAAGGCTGTGAGTAACTCAGAGCTTTCGAGCAGATGACTGCTTCCCCTCAAGGCATGACAATGCCACTGAACTCTGTGCTGGTGACACCAGGGAACCGCACTCTGCGTGGCCATTGCAGCTCAACTTCCTGTCTCACGCTCTGGTTCTCAGTTGGACTCCTGACTTTCCATCATAAACTGCACGCGGCTTTGTAAGGGTTCCCCACAGGATAATCTCTGCTGTGTCTTTTTGCTCTTTCCACCTCCGCCTGCAATCTGTGGTCTCTGTTATTTGGTTATAGGTTATGCTTTTCTTTATAAGTGGTCTTCCAGCTTCTTAAAGCCTTGGGACAGTGTGTGTATTGTAGTCTCTTGGGTCATTGGATTCTGAGTTCTCAGAAATTCTTTTTTTTAAGCTGCTTTTTTCCTGTAGCAAAAACAGCTTTGTCCTCGTTCTAGCTGTTGAGTGGTACTTCCTGCTCTGCCTCCCAGCAGTGGCCCAAGGATATACTCCCACTCATGCCCAAGTTGTCCTCAGATGGCTTCTCAAGTGACAATGGAAAAGAAATACAATGTGTATTTCTCTGTGATCAGCAGGCTTTCCGATCTTGTTGGAGGAAGGCTGATTCCACTACTCCTGCACACAGATGGACCATGACCAATTTACATCTTTAACCCATTCCACTGATGATGTAACAGTCTCCTTTCTCATTTGTAGCCTTCACAACAGGGGAGTCTATACCAGTTCCTGTGCCATTACGAAGTGAAATAGGCTACTATTTGCCCTTCTGCCCCATCTTCTAATAATGTACTGCTTACCGTGTTCCTGATATCACACAAACAGGTACAGAGTACTGACTTTTGTGGATTCTTCTATTGGTAGGACAGAGGAAGTAAAAGAATTCCCATCCCCTCCTGCTTTGTGTGTTGACCTCAATACCCATACATTCTTGTTGGGACAATCCTGCTTTATAAATTTGTCCGTTTCAGAATGCACATTTAATTTTGGCTCAGAAGAAATCATTTTCTCTTGCGTATAGGACGTAAATAAGCCTTTTCCCAAAAAAAGCATGTTTTCAGCACTGTAGCTGTTTGAAATGTAGCAGACATAGTATACTGATGTTTGGCATTTACTCCACTGCCTTCTAGAATGCTCTCCATACTTCAGAGGCTGGGAAATGAGAACTATGTTTCCCAGATACCAACCTTACAGCTGGGGTTCTGGGACTGAGCTCTGTCCAGCCATTCAGATGTATGGGGTCTGGAAGGCAGGAGTGAGACACAGCCCTCACTTCTGCTCTTTTCACTGGGAAGCATGGGCACTCACGTTCAGTTTCACTGTGTCCAACCGCTGCTCTGTTGAAAGCTGTGTCGGGTCAGCTGTTTCTGGTGTGGATTCTAGTGGAAACTTGCGTGGTTCTGGTTGCAGCCGATGCATGGGCTTCCTAACCATGTGGCTCCCTGAAGGCAGCAGTGGTGTCATGGTTCTGGGGTTGGGGCAAGAACGTAGCTCGTTGCTTTGCCGGAGAGCTTCTTGGTGGTAGAGGCCGCAGCTCTGTTGGTGACTGGGCTCTGCAGAGCAGTGTTGAAGTCATCCTAGAAAGGATCAACCTAGAGCCTGTCTCTACTAATTCGTGAGCCATTTAATGTCATGTACTATGTCCCTTTCTGCTGAAGCTAGTTGGAATGGATTCTGGATTTTGCAAGGGGTCTCTGACTGATATACCATGGGAGGGGTTATTTGCAATGTTAAATATAGCTTCTGCTTAAAAAGATTTTAGGGCAAGAGAAGCAGCTGAGAGACAAGAGTCAGGCTTTTTATTGGCAGCTGCAGCTATGTAGGAACCAAATCGAGGCTCTTGCTGTTTTGGGTTTGTATATATCTCTCTGCGCCAATAGGATTTTGAGTAATGGATGACGGGGGGCAGAGCTCTGGAGACCCTAAGTTTCACATTAAGTTGAATTTATCCTAAAACTAAACCCCAAATTTATAAGCTTTCAGGTCAAATTCTCCTGCCACAACCTTTCTAATGATGAGCAGCCCCTCCCCATTCTCTCCCAGTCATCTCTCTCTTTCCTCCTCTCCCCTTCTGCAGGGGCTCTTCAGCACCTCCACCTAGTAACCCAGCTCTCTTTCTCTCACACAAACAAGGGAGGAATTCATTTGTAAAGAAACAGATGATATAAATGACAAAGTTTCCGAGGACAAATGATACAAGGTCTGCAATAGAGTTTGCTCCTGGGAGAAAGGATCGTTATTCCTATACGAAAAGCACAAGGAAGGGGAGGAAGTAAATGATATGGCAAAGAGAGAGTTAACAAGAACAGGTCTAGGAACTGGCAAGTCACTCTTCATCTATCTTAGGTTCAGATTCCATTTCTCTGCAATTTTAAGATTAGGCAATACTTGCTCAGGGTACAAAATTCAAAGCAAAAATATTAATAAATAAAGGGTACATAGCAAGTTTCCTGCCACTCTGGAGCCCAGACTCCTGGTTCCCCACTCAGAGGCCAGCTCTGTGGTTTCTTCTCAATGGGGCACCTCTGATTTGGAGATGGCACGGAAACCTCCAAAATGGTGGGGGAAAGCTCTGGGGTGGGGGAGGTAAGGAGGAAGCTCTGTGTGATGACAACCAGGATTCCACACCCAGCCGACTGGTGCCTGGCCGAGATCTGATCCCACTGTGTGGACAGGACACCTGTGGTTGCCCCCTCCCAGCAGCCTGATCCTCAGGAAATAGCCAATTCCCTGGCAGAAGGCTGGCCTGTGATTTTTCTTTTTAGCATTATTGTCTGTTAGGCATTTTTAAAAATTTTATCTTAATGTTGTGGTTTATTCCCATAGCTTTCCCTTCAGGGCAAATTAGAGTGCTTCTGGATGAATGTTTGTTTATATATGTCATGTTGCTGTCCTTTCAGGGCCAAATACGTGCATCTGCGGCAGGAGACCTTGTTTGTTTTTTAAACTAAGTGGAACTGCCAAGTACCCTCTCCTAGATTATGGAAAGTTACCCTATTAGGAGTTTACGGAAGAAAAATCTCTGCCAGTTACAGCAGGTATTGAGAAAGAAGGAGGGAGGGAATGAGACAGAGACAGAAAACCTGAATAATCCTTGGCAATTCTGAGTGTGACACAGGATTCTCTTCTTTCTTAGCAATTCTGTGCCTTGTTCCTGATAATTTTAGGGTCTGCTATGTCTCTTGCTATGAGAATTAGCATCAGCAGCTTTCAAAATGACTTACCAGTTAACCCCTCCAGAAATCTTAAGACATTATTCTTTTCTTCTCCAAATTTCCCATCCCTAAGCCTTCTAATTCTCCTTCAAATTTCCATCTGTAAAGTTAATACAATCCAATAAGAAAATAATGTGCTCTTGAGACGTTGACATGCTCAGAGCCATTTTATCCTGCCCTAAAGCCTGGAAAGTTTGAATTTTCCTTTGGATAAAAAAGTAAGAAATAATAGAATAATTCACTGTACTGTAACAATTAAATCCAGCAATTTAACATTATGCATTGGTAAATATAATGCTCGCAACGACCCGAAGTCTCCCATGTATTGACAGACAAAAACAAAGTTATAAATCTAAACCTCCTATTCCAAACCACATTCCTAAATGTAAATAAGCATCCAAGCATGCTGCTACATATCTTTACAGAAGCAATTACAAACAAGCCTTATCAGTCGCTAAGTCACCAACGCACACAACGTTTATCGGCTATGCCCTCTACTGGATAGAGTACACAAAGCAAGTCACATTATTTCCAATTAATTTTTGGCATCCTCTCTCCGCATCTGCTTTAGGAATGCAAGGCGTGAAATTTATAGTAGCAGGTTTAATATTCCAGCCAGCCAAAATTATTTTGCTACAAGGACTTACCTTCGGTAGAATATTTTGGGTTGGCTCATTTTTTTTTTTTAAATGCATAGATTGCTTCTCCTCTTCTTGCAACCCACTGTACCAACTCTCAAGCTGTCACCAAACTCAGTACGTGGCAGGAATAATTTCATGCTGAGTAAAATGTGTTTAATTTCACATCCTGTAAGAATAATTACTTAGCATAATGCCACTTAAAATGTATTTCTATCTGCAAATGCTAATGAAGCTACAAAAACCTGAATCATTTTTGGAAAGAATTAGGGAATTAAGGGTGCTTCGCCTTCAGTCCCTCTTCTCCCCGAGAAGGACTGCCTGAAAGAGAAACCCGGACCACAGGAGTAATCTGAGGCGAAACCCTGCTGTCCCCAAACTGGGTTTGAGTCCAGTGGCTTTTCGGGGAAATTAATCCCACAGACCTCTCCTGAGCTCCCCCAAGGTGCTGGACCAGAGCTGCAGGCTCCCTGTTGATGCCCAGTCCTTACCCAGGTCCCAGTGGATGGCCCCTAGAAGGGGGCTCAGGCTCAGGGCCAGTGAGGACCACCTACCCAAAGGGCAGGTCTGTGGTCTTTGGCCTTAAAAATCTTGTCTCTTTGATTACTGGTGTACCTAGGTAGAAAAGACCATGGTATTAGCTATTGCATGTTTTGAGGTTTAAAGCTTTCAATAAGGAATGAAATAACAAGGACTAAAATAAAAAAGGAGCACGTTGCCTTAAAAATATTCTTTAAACTGTTTTATTGCGAAATCATCTTAGAATTATAGAAAGGTTACAAAAATAGCTCAGAGAGTTCCTGTATACCCTTCCCTCAATTTCACTTAATTTAATATCTAACATGACTTCAGGGGCTTCCCTGGTGGCTCAGTGGTAAAGAATCTGCTTGCAATGCAGGAGCCACAAAACATGCTGGTTCGATCCCTGGATCAGGAAGATCCCCTGAAGGAGGGCATGGCAACCCTCTCCATTATTCTTGCCTGGAGAATTCCATGGACAGAGGAGGCTACAGTCCATAGGGTCCCAAAGAGTCAGACACAACTGAAGCGACTTAGCACACATGACTGCAATACAACAAAACCAAAAAACTGACATTAGTGCAATATTATTAACTACATGGCAGACTTGGATTCAGATTCACTAGTGTTTCCACTAATACTTCCGTCCTAGAATCCAACCCAGGATCCCATATTCCATTTAGTCATCACAACTCCTTAGTCCCCTTCAATCTGTGTCACGCTCTTGGTTTCTCCTTGTCTTTCACAACTTTGACATTTTTGAAGTGTCCTGGTCAGGTGTTTTGCAGAGTGTCCTTCCATTTGGGCTTGGGTGCTGTTTTCTTGTGACTACACTGAGGTGATACATTTTTGGCGAGAAGGCCATGGAAGTGCTGGTTCCTTCCCATTGCCTTGTGGATGGGCCTGTTCTCTTCTAGCAACGGAGTGAAGCAGTGGTGTGTGCTGGGGGCCTGAGGGAGCCACTGCACCCCTTACAACCTGGGTGGTGGGTCCCAGAGAGTCACGCATTGAGCCTAAAAACACTCAGCATGCTTCCGTTACCTGACTTCTCCCTTGTTGGTTACCATGCTAGCAATGCGGAAGTGAGGCTTCTTTGTGTAGGCAGACAGCACTAGTTTTGTTTTGTTTTGTTTTTAATCCAGCGCTGTTAAGACCTGCAGAAAAAACAAGGTGTGGCCAAGAAAGGTAGAGTATTGTGGACTCTAGAGGGAAAAGAGGTGTGGGGAGAGGAGGACCAAGGGGAAGCTGGGGAGAGGGACTGCTCTGCAGTCCAGGGCAGCCAAGTATGTGTTCATCTTGTTAAACTATGTTGAAGCAGTGGTGGTAAACATTTCTCACTCAGCGTTTGTAACAATGAGAGATTTCCTCCATGGGGTTAAATGTAGTGGTGGTGCAAAAGGATCCTTGGTAGATTTCCAGTGCTTGCATTTGGTTTTCTCCCTCTCTAGATTGGAAGCTCCCTAGGGGACAGGCTCCTGTCTCTCTGGTTCCCACGTCCCCCCACCCCTCACCCCTCACCCTGCCCCCGGCCCCTCTGAAAACCCATTACCCAGGCCTGGAACACTATAGGAATTCAAAAAGTGATTATTGATGAAATGAATTTTTACAAGAGTTGCAAAGCAGTGAGTGGATGAGGTCATCATTTTCATTTAGGAGACGCCTGATGGGCACTCCACTCCCTCCTTATTGGAAGTCTGTGGCCCTGACCCCAAGATTCATTTCTTTATCTGTTCAGCGCTTCTTGGTTACACTCTTAAAATTGCCGGTTTTCCTTATAATTTAAATGACACATAATGTATAATTATTGTCATTTAAATGGAATTGTTTTTCAGATGCATGTTTACTGAGCACTTTTTAATTATCGAGGAGAGAAGCAAAGCAACAGGAGGCTTTGAAGACTTGTCCTCAGGTGTGTAGAGTGGATGAGTGCTGGTATTCCCATGTTGAGAACAGGCAGCACCGTGAGCAGTCGCTCTGCCCTGGGTCCTCTTCAGCGCAGGCGTCTACATCAGCCCATTTCGTCCTCACAGACGCACCATGCGGTAAGTGTGCTATAACCCCCTTCTACAGATGAGGACGTTAAAGCACGTAGACACTTGCCCTAAGTCATCCAGCTAGAGTGTAGAGCTGGGAGTTGAGCCCTATCCACTGGGTGTCCTAGTGCTGTCTAGAAAAGGCCTGTGCTTTCTGGAATAGCCTGTCTCCTGGACGTGTGAACGTAAGAGTTGGGAAAGATTAGGTTTCTGCCCTTTCAGGCACTAGTGTGCCCAGGCGTGTGTATGCCTCTGTGTGTGTGCGTGTACGCTGCTTCATGCAGGCAAGGAGATCTTGAGTTGTCCCTCCCTCTATGGGAGGTCCCAGTGAGTTCCTGCAGAGATTGCACACCACTGGGGGAGCTTTCAGATGAGAACAAGGTGTATGTTAAGGTATTTCTTTAATCTAGCAGCACTATAATAAAAATGAACACAAAATATCTACCTTACAAAATTTCAAGCAGGTCACATTTTTCACAAGACAGTTATTATTAATAAGCACAATTATTATGAAATCTCATGAAATTGCTTTAAAATAAAGTTCTAGTTTTGATTCCTATATAGGCTCCCATATTTACCTTTGGACCTCCCTGGTAGCACAGCTGGTAAAGAATCCGCCTGCAATGCAGGAGACCCTGCTTAGATTCCTGGGTGGGGAAGATCCGCTGGAGAAGTGATAGGCCACCTGCTCCAGTATTCTTGGGCTTCCCTGGTGACTCAGCAGGTAAAGAATCTGCCTGCAATGTGGGAGACCTAGGTTCAATCCCTGGGTTGGGAAGATCTCTTGGAGAAGGGAAAGGCTACCCATTCCAGTATTCTGGCCTGGGGAATTCCATGGACCGTATAGTCCATGGGGTCGCAAAGAATCAGATGTGACTTTAACTTTCACATTTATCTTTTACAAATTAGCTCATAGTCTTCAACAAGTTTTGGCTCTGTAGATCAACTATTTAATAGTTCACAAGGGGATATGTGAAAGGAGAAAAGTATTGTCATATAAATTCATGCAGCCTGGCTTGTGTGGTCATATCAGGAATCTTCGTCTTATGAGCACCACTAAATTTATTTGCCTCCCAAAGATGAAAAGCCAGACTACTTCCAATACTGACGTAAATGCAGAAATGAAGCCATTCAAAGGATATTAAATGGAATTACTTGTTATGGCAATAATTATTGTTATCATTTTTACAAATCACATACATGACTTCAGAGCCAAATTTTAAATAAATCATTATCATCTAGACACTGAATTGGTAAGGCTCATAATTAGGAAACCAGATATTTAGTTCTTCAAAGAGACCTCTGACCTTATGGACACTGTTTTTTAATAGCGTGGCTGAACCAAATAGAACAATCATGAACACTGGCTCTAGCTGGTTTTAGTTTCTGGGAGGAAAAGTCTAATTCCCAATGAACATTTCAGTGGAGCTAGGACATAGTTCCTCCTGCAAAACATAGAAATACTATTATGTTTTGAACCCTGCATATGAGCAGGAAGGAATATATAAACCACTGGGACATTTTTTCAAATGGAACTTTCAGTAGCTGATTCAGCTGGAATGTAATTTATGCTAATAAGTTCCTGGGTTTCAAAGTGACTTTTTCTTATCACACTAAAACCTTTTAATTTGGATATATATTTCTAAGTCCAGAATGGCAGAAACATTCTCTATCAAAAGCCAGGGATACAACTGGCCCTGTGTAAAAAGGAAGGAAAAAAAAAATGAAATTATATTCCAGAATTTTGGAGGAGGGCAAGAAAGAAGTTCAATGTATGGTTTTTAAACAATTTCTTACAACATAGTTCTTGATTTCACACACCACTTACTGCAGGAAAAGTTTATCATAATTTTAATATGACTGCATAATTTGGGGATTTCAGCGTGACACAGAGTTGAGAGTAGAATGTAACTAGTTTCATTTAACTGTGATGGAAGAAGGGAAAAGTATACCAGATTGAGCCAAGAAGCTTGTGCTCTAGTTCCCATCAAGGTTAGTTGCAGTAGTTACATTAGATGATCCCTTCACCAATCTTTTGGCATTAACATTCAATAAATTTGGGTAAATTCTCTGAGTCCAGCGGCTTTCAGATTTATTCTTTACTGTGATCCACAATAAGAAGTACATTTTATATTATGACCTAGTTCACCTACCTTTATAGATTGGTATGTAAATGTTATAACTACATCTCTCTATATTAATATCACTCATCGTAAGATATGCTGGACATAAACCACACATACACATATGTGAAATGAAACAAAGTTTTATAAAACAATAGTTACCCTCCTTAGCTCTGGTGCATTATGGTATCTTTTATTCTATTTCATTAAGCAAAAGCTTTTCAATTTACACTAAACTGACTGTATGACCCAGTATGACGGTCACCTTAACACACACAATTGGTGACAGTCACAATCACCTTAACTAGGCAGAGTCCTGCACTCTGAAGAACTGCCTCCAGTTGAATGCAGGTAACTGTATAACTCTGATTACTGAAAGAGAAATTTAAAAACTGTCAATACCAGTCCACATATTGAAAGAATATGCTCTAACTTTAATGCAAAATTATGACACACTAAATAAAAAGAACACCCAAGTACAAGTCCTCTCTATTAAGCTCTGTATAACTGAACTTTGGTTTTTCATTTTTCTCTAAGCAAAATTATTTTTGAAACTTCTTCTCACCTGTTAGATTGGCTTCTAACTCTTCAAGCAAAGGAATCTAGTGTTTTGATAGATGAATCAGGTTTTTTAAAATTAATTTTTATTGGAGTATAGTTGCTTTACAATATAGTGTTAATCATCTTCTGTTTATAAACAACCCTTTTAAAAGTTCCTGTGGCTTTTGCCAGAGTATTTTAAAAGAGCCTTTGATTTTTAATATTAACTTTTAAAAGCACTGTCAATAATAAAACAAATTATAGGGAATTCCCCGGTGGTCCCATGGTTAAGACTCTCTGCTTCTACTGCAGAGGGCCTGAGATCGATTCCTGGTCAGAGAGCTAAAATTTTGTAAGCTGTGTGGTGCAGCCAAAAAACGCTTTCCTTCCACTTTCAAAACCCATTGGGGGAAGATACCATAACAAGGTTTTAGTCCTTGCATCTTTTACCCTGTCCTCTAATCCTCTGTTGCAGTTTTTTTGTTCAAGGGTTAGAATGCCAGGGATTTCTTGTTTCTCAGACAGTACACAAGGATGTGTGGTAATAAGTGCTTCATTTAGGTTCCTTCACACTACAGTCTAAGGGAAAGAAAACTGAGTCTAACTTCCTAAGCATTGTTCCCTTTGTGGTTTTAGTTGCTAAGCTGTGTCCGACTCTTTGCAACCCCAGGGACTGTAGCCCCTCAGGCTCCTCTGTCCATGGGATTTCCCAGGTAAGAATATTGGAGTAGCTTGCCATTTCCTTCTCCAGGGGATCTTCCTGACCCAGGGTTTGAAACTGTGTCTCCTGCATTGGTAGGCAGATTCCTTACCATGGAGCCACGAGGAAAGCCCCTTTAGTCACACATACTTATGCATATAAGTGACAACCACAGGTATTAAGGGTATTTCCAATGGTTCAACCATTAGGGAATATTTTATTTACATGAGAGAAGTCCCCAAAAGAAAAAAAAAACAACTCCTAAAACTTTTTAAATAAAAATATTAAAAAAAAACCTCCTTAAACATTTATTTATTTGGCTGTGTTGGGTCATGGTTGCGACACTCAAGATCTTTCGTAGTGGCATGTCAGCTTTTTTAGGTGTGGCACCCGGGCTAAGTTGTCCTGCAGCATGTGGGAATCTTAATTCCTCTACCAGGGATTGGAGAAGGCGATGGCACCCCGCTCCAGTACTCTTACCTGGAAAATCCCATGGACGGAGGAGCCTGGTAGGCTGCAGTCCACAGGGTCGCGAAGAGTCAGACACGACTGAGCGACTTCACTTTTACTTTTCACTTTCATGCATTGGAGAAGGAGAAGGCAACCCACTCCAGCGTTCTTGCCTGGAGAATCCCAGGGATGGGGGTGCCTGGTGGGCTGCCATCTATAGGGTCGCACAGAGTCAGACACGACTGAAGCGACTTAGCAGCAGCAGCTACCAGGGATTGAACTTGTGTCCCCTGCATTAGAAAGTGGATTCTTAACCACTAGACTACCAGGGAAGTCCCCAAATAACTCCATTTCAGATAACATTTCTAAAATAGAAGATGGTTATGGTTTGCATATTTTAAAAAAGGACAATCTCCATTTATTAGTTTATCATATATAATACATAAAGGACTTGCCAATATAAAAATTATACTTCATCTGTTCTTACCATCTCATATTACTTATACAGGTTTATAACAAATTCTAAACAACATTCTGAATGGGTTAAAACCTAGATATGGCTTATTTATATTTATCTTTTTTCAGACCTTTGTTTAACACAAACCTCATCTAATGGCACCAAAAAGACCTGTGACTACTTGGGTGCTCTGTGAAGTTGGAGAACGTGGATGGCAACAAGGTCCATTTATTTGCCTTTATGTTCAATCTGTATCTTGAAACGTTTTTAACCTTATCAACTTTTAAAAAATCATCACAGTATCTGTGCTATTGAAAATTAACCCTCACCAATAACACTTGGGATCGGTGGAAAAGATCCAGATAACTCCCTTTACAGGGCAACAATTTCAGGCTCTATGTTTACAGTTTTGGAACCTCTACCTGTCTCTCCCCCATATCTTTTTTTTTTTGCAATATAAGCTAATCTTTCCAGTACATGCAAATATATATTACATTGTTGAAGAGCAATCAGAATTTTTTCTCCAGAAAAATCCCTTTCTCAAGATATATTCCTATTAGTTTACTTTCCAATATCCAGGTAAGCACATCGTGCTATTCCTGAGCCTTTTTTTATATCGTCCACACTGATCCAAATCAAACAGACCTTTAGAGGGTACTGACAATGACGTCTTCATTGAATATGATCGCTGCTAAGCTTCAGCTCCCTGTTTGCTCTGTAAGGCTGTGCCAAGATCTTGGCCTTTAGATGTTCCCAGAATCCCTGGAAACATTAGTTATTTGTTTGTAAGTGTAAGTCTTAGGATGGGCTTGCATCCACAACAAGATATGAGGATGAACAAAGCAGTGTGAATCTCCTACTGGGTTAGAATTTTTTTATTTACCATCTTACCATATGGCTTGGAGCCAGTGAGAAAAACAGAATTTTAAGTATTACTCTACACTGGTGCTTTTACAAAATATACCAGAATTAAAACAGAATAAAAGGATTTGCTTTAATAGGATCCATTTCATTTTTTTGGTATTAACTTTTCTCTTGAATATTAAAAGTATTAATATTTCTAAATTCTGAGAGATATTGATAGGAACTCTGAAAAATGACTCATGTTGTTTAACTTTCAAAATATGAATTTAAAAAACTACTCTTCATATCCTAGTCTGATGTCTTAAAGAAATCAGCAGGGTATCATACAATAATCCTAACACTCAAAAAAAGCTTTATTTAAGTATCATAAAGGCTATAAACATCCTGGTTCTATCATTAGAAACTACTAATAAGGCAGGCAGAAATAACATTTCGCATCTATTAGAAGACTTCAAAATAGGACACAAGTCATTGATTCCCTTCTATTTTGGCTACATTTTGAATAATAGAACAAAGGCATTAATAAAAAAAGATCCTTTGGAAAAACAAAGAGGAAAGTCAACAGCAAGAAACAAGTATACCTCCCATCAGCGGGAACAGGGCTGGGGAGGTTTGTTAGGGAACATGGAAGCCACTACCCCCTTCTCCACTGGCCCTCTGGTGTGTGCCAGCCTTAGCACTGGGTAGGAGGGCACCGCAGCCTGTGGAGAGGCAGACAGTGCTTCTGGCTCCAACTTGCTCCTTAGGCCAAAGTCCAGGCAGAAGTTGGCCTTGCGGGGTTCCTGTCATCCTGCCAACCCATGGCACTCCGGGGACACTGCCAGGGGAATGCTGGCCAAATCCTGCATGAGAAGTCACCTCCTTCACATTCTCTTCCATGTCAGGGGTTAGACTGAAGGAGACCCCGTCTGTCAGATTTTATGGTGTTTGTGCACTAGCCCAGGAGAAGGAAGGGAAAGAAAAGAAAGCAAATGGTTTAACCTCACAAAATAGAAAGGAAAGTATTATTCAAAGTTGATCTGGGACTGAAGCCCAACATCCCCAAATCTCAGTTCAGTTTGCTCTTTGTCCATTCACTGCTGGTTTTTAGAAATTTAAATAATTATGACCCCATCTACAGTGGGCTATCGTATCACTGTGGTCCAAAGTCACTGTTACACAAACACAGAATAATCTATGCACCATCTGACAACAGTCAATATGCAAAGCATATTCAGATGTATATGAGGCATCACAGTATAGACAAACATTTAAAACGCAGATATTTTTTTTAAAAAAAGGCCCTGAATTGCCATACTTACAGCCATTTGAGTAGGAAATATAACTCCAAAACAAGATGTATAGGTAGATGCTGAAATGAGTATTTACATATTATTCCCTATACAGAATATAGATTTCAAAAATCAACATGATCACCTCACACATACACATAATCTCTCTTCTGAAAAAATACAGTGCATTTCCAGGGACTGAGTATATGAATTTTATTGCACTGTTTAAAAAGAAAAGTTGAAATCATAATCTTACATAATTCTTTCAAATGGATCAACTGAAACAATTTCTCAATGCTTCCTTAAATTTTTACACCACACTGAACTCCAACAGGTTTTTTGTTTTAAGGTAAACCAGGTTTTTGGTTCTTCCCTGTGGAGAAGTTACTTTCAAGTCAGTGAAAGTTCTTGGCCCATGATTAAAAGTCTTTGCCAATTAGTACTCAACAACTTCAATTCATTTTTTTCTGGTTCAAGATGAGTAGGAGCCTAATAAGGCTGTGATAAAAGGGCAAAAGGCACTGAGAGCCAAAAGCGGATTAATGAGCTCCTCCATTTATTTGTCTTCCTAACAGCTGAACTGTTACAACTATTGACACTCTTCAAAAGGTTCCGCTCTGAACCCTGTCCAGGCGCTGCAGGCTCCGATGGACATCTTCAAATCCAGAGAATGGAGGGGCAAGGGCTTCCCCTGTGTGGTGCCAAAACCAACAAAGCCCCATGGATCAGGTAATGAAACTTCAGCTTTTCCCCCTTTGAGATTTATTTACTGGCAGCTGACAAGGGGCAAATTCAGCTCGAATTGTGCAGTCAAGGCCCTGTCAAGCTTTTAGAGGCACCCTTGTCTTGAAGCACCTTCATGACTGGCATTTCACTCAAAAGCCCTCGGCACTGGTCCTTAACAGCTTATGACATCACAAAGGACACTCCAGACAGATGCCTACATGGCATCCTGCAGCATTTTAAAAGAGAATTAGTGGTTTTAATTATGGTCGTAGTATGAAAGGGAACCATGCAAGCTCCACAGGAGACCTTTGATCAGACCCTTTCGCTAGTACAATGCCACGGAACTGTGACTATTCCTGGTAAGGGGCCTTTTCTTGCTGAATGACTCACCAGTGATCTTTGAATGCAGACAAGCTTCTAGCCCTCCCTCTTCATTAGTGAGCATTTCTATACAGGGGCCTATATAGTGCTTGGAGTTTAGGAGCTATACAATTGGGGGGAAAAGAATCCCTACAGATTCAGGCCTCTACTTAGGAAGTGCTGAAGGACTCTGAGTGACTTTATTCATTAAAACAGGTTGCTATTAATTAACTGTCATAATAAAATAAAGAACTATTATTTGCATTTCTTACTATGTTCTCTTTAGTAATATGTATAAAAGATGCTTGTAACAGAAATGAATTTATTGAACCACTTCCCCACACCCCTGAACCTCCACTGCCCCCCTTTTTTTTGGCAGCAGGAAGCCTCCTAATTATTGGGTCCAGATTTATGAGCCCAAATAGAAGAAAAACATGAATATAAAATTAATTAAGGAAAGACAAAATCCTTTTTACTTGCCAGTTTAAGCAACTAAAAAAAAAAAGCAAACAACAATTAGCTTACTTTTTTAGTGATTTCAGAGGATGATTGAATACAATAAAACCTTTTTTCTAAATATCATCTGGTTGGTATTTAATTTGAAGTGTGAGATTATGTAACTACAGCTACTCAAAAAAAAAAAAAGAAAGAAAACCAATGCCCCCCCATCCCCCGCACCCTAAACAGTACTCTAGCTTGAAGTGTAACAGGATTCATTAAAAATAATAATAATAATTTCATTTCTGGGAGCCAGAGAATGTCTTTGGTCTGGTATTAATATTTTAAGAATTTAATTTTAATACCAATCCCAATAAGCAGGGCCCTTAAGATTCATGGTCGATATTTTAAGTATATGAAAATAGTTCATTCTCTTCTAGAATTTAACCAAGCAAGTCATTTGATGAAAGGTTGTGGAAGTAGGAAGATTTTTCAAAATCTTCTCACTGAAATGCTAATTCAGTAACACAGGCTAAATAGAATTTGTGGAAACAGCACACCTCCGTTTCTAACTCTGCCGTAAAACAGTACCGTGACTCCAAGTTACTTATATCTGGGAGATGACTTAGTCTTCTGTTTTTTAATGCCATTTCTTTTCTTGGAGGAAAAACTTTTGGACTTGGGAATTTTGGAAGCTGAAAGCCGAGCCGGTTTTTCATAGCTTGCTGTCTCAGCCGTTTTTCATATTTCTCAGACTTCGTAGTTCCTTTCTTAGGTGCTTTAGGGCAACTGAAATATCGGCCAGCTGGGGATCATTCTGGGCCTTGCGAGTGTAGAGACGGAAGTGTCTGATGGTTTCAGATAACAAGACTTCAGGGTCTGCGCTTCTTTCCTGAAGGCGCAGCATCCGTTCACAGGAGATGGCGTAGTTCTTGTGCCAATTCACCGGGTGTTCCTTTCGTGAATAGACAATCTCCTTATAAAGCTGGAAGACAGCAAAAACACTAGCATCCCATTGTTATCCCTTGACTTTTTTAAAAAAAGACTAGAAAACACAGAGGAATTAATGACACAAGGAAAAAAAAAATGCAGGCAGCCTAGAGTAAAAATCTAATCGTTGCTAGGCCATGCAGAAAATGCAAGGATGGTACTGTAATTATTACAGTAGCAGGAGGCAAATGTGCTTCATATAAAACTGTTTCTGGGGCTTTTTGGATGTTGCAAAGGGAACTTTAGACACACTGTGTCAGGACAAAATACTCTTCCTCCAGAAAGATGTTCTGGGAAAGGGATTTGGTTCTAATTCATGGAAAGCTATTTACTCAACAGGCAGAAAGGTTGAGATTCTAAATTTAGCTATTAAAGAAAAAAAAAATAGTTTTCTTTAGAAAACTGCATGGAAAAAGAACTTGAAAACATTTCAATTTTGTCCCTCATTTTTATACAAAATTCTCTCTATATTATAAACAACAGTATTAATAGCAGCAATAGAAAACTTCTAACAAATCCAGCATCCAATAGGGTGGGCATAATATAATTTAGGAGACATCTTTAAAGTGAATGTTGAAAATCTCCACAGTGTCCTAAAATAACAATTTTCATAGTTAAAACTTTGCTCCCAGGAATTCAGAATTTTGTTTTTCAATATCACAGATAGTATTGATTGTATAGAATTAGAATCTTTAATATTGAGTTTTCTGGAGGAAAAAGATCAAAATTTAACAAATAAACCAAAAAAGTAGATGCAAATCTACAAAATAATATTATGCTTACTTGTTGGGGAATTTCACAACCTTCTTGGGGATTATCAAATTGAAGTCAAATCCACAGGCACTTGAGTTAACCAGTGGCCGCCATGAGAGCACAGGACAAGTAATGATGCTTTCTCCAGGGACAAGGGCTTTTTGAATTAGAACTATACTCATTACATCATTCAGTTGAAAGGGACCCAATTATCTACTTTCCCAACTCCTACTCTAGAGTAGACAAATGCATACCCAATCTTTTTCAAAACAACATCCCCATGAAAAATTCCCCAACCTGTATTTTTTATGTCATTTTGATATTTAATAACCGTTAGCCCCGAAGCTGCCTTTTAAAGCTATTTTCCCCTTGTATTCACTCCATAAAATAGGAAAGAGTCACCTCGTACTATTCATAGGCTTCAAGGCTATTAAGTCAGCATTTTATTTTCTTGGTAAAATGTTCGAAGCTTCTCTGCTTTTTCTCATAGTCTTTTTTATTTTCCGTATCTGCTGCTCCTCTTCCTGAGCCTCCCTCCGATGAGGGGCATGTGTAAAATGCATGGCAGGCTGCCCTGCACAAAGTCGGTGCTCAAGAACTGCTCAGGTTCTTTTCTTAGCCATTTTCAAAATCCTCATTAGATTTTGGAGTGCAAGATGGATGCCAGCAACTCAGTAAGCACTTTCCAATGGCTCAAGAGAATAAGAGGCTCACTCATGACCTCCCTGCTATGGTGGGAGGTCCCTGACATCAGAACAGCCATACTACCCTTTTCTAAAACACTCTGAAACTGATGTCTCATCAGCTCATTCTGGATGGCCCATTAGCCACATGTGCTGTATCTTAACAGGCTAACAGTCATTTCTCTTCATGTGGGAATTGTATTTCCTCCTCTAGGTGTGAATCTTTGTGACATCAAGTTTAGTGGAACATAGTCTAGTTTGGGGGGACATCTTCAGTGTATCAGCTGTATTCCTAAAGATAACAGATCATTCTTGCTCTCCCAGGACACCTGAACTTAATGTTCAGGATAACTAGTGAGCAGGACAATGTAAATAATAACAAAAATATCTTCTATATCTAACAAGAATGTTCTCGAAAAACCTATACCAGGAGGTGATTTGTGTTGACCCATCAAGTATTTGAGCTCTTTTGTCTTGCAAACGATGTCACATACCCGGAGACATACATGCAGGAGATACGTATAGACTGTGTTATAGACTTGTGTTCACTGAACAGAGTAATGCCTGCAGGCCCAAAGGGACAATAAATCCATGAATTGGCTTTAGTGATGGCCTAACAACTGACCATGGAACAGATCACTGATGAGAACATAAAATATTACTAAGTCTCGGATTCCTCCCAACTAAATACGACTTGTTTTTCACAGACTCACAGGGTATTAGAGATGAAATGGATCCGACATGGCCAGGATGTGAGAGATAATCTATAAAGTTTACAATCCACTTTTTTCTTTTGAAAGAAGAGAAAGGTTAATTGGCCCACAGTTAACAATGAATGGTGGAGCAGGCCTTGAACCTGGACTCCCTGACTGCCAGTCAGAACTCCAGAACACTGCTTCCTGTATCTATTCCCTGGCTGTCCTTGATGGGCACCTTGGAGGTGTCTACCTTTATCCCTGTGGTTTCCTGGACATGTGTCTGGCTGGCTTCTTCTGATCTTTCTAGATGACACTGCAGTGACATCTCCTCTGGCAGCTTTCCCTCCCTTCCTCGCCACCTCTCCACCTCTCCCCAGGAGGCTGTGCTCATCTCTGTCCCATGGCACCTCTGCACACCTCTTGCATCTCTCACTATTAACTGAGGACTTTATCTTCTATTTCCCTCTCTGGCGTGTGCCCATTTGAAAGCAGAGTCAATGCCCGATCATCTCCATCACAGTATTTGGTACAGACTGGGTGCTCCATAAATGCTCTGTGAGCAAATGAATGCATGAGTAAACCATGGACCAATAAGCACACAACTGAGGAGGAAAAGCTGTCACACTAATTGGACACCATGCTATTTTGACTCAGTCCCAAACAAATGCCCTGGCTGAGTAGGTCAGGGCAGCCCATAGCTGCCCAGAGACAGCATAAATAACCACTTGCTTAGACATACAGCTCCTGGGCTGTTCTTACTGGCTTTTGCCAGGATGTCTGCTTCCTACACTGCAGGCTCTAAGACTGTCTCAGAAGGTGGGGAAGAGTCCAGTGCTATAAATCACAGAAAAGCAGGGCCCTGTTGACACAGTGCTACAGCAAAGCAAGCCTCTGGTCTGCACCCTTGTTCCCATCACAGAGGACCAGCTAAGCAAGAGCCTTAGCGTGGCTGGATGTGAATGCTGTCTGGCTTTCTGGGGTTATTCTCCACGACCCTTTATCTCTCTCATGAAATCTCAACCAGCCATGGTCCAATCGTTTCAAGTGTTGCCAGGGTCATGACTTTTGTATAGAGGGCAACCCATCAGAACTGCTTTTTAAAAAAAAATAAAGCCATCATATTAGTTGCCTATTACTGTTGTAACAAATCACCACAAATGTAGTGGTTAAAACATAGCAGTTAAAACAATATAAATGTATTACCATATATTTCTAGAGGCTCTAGAATCTGGTTTTTGTTTTGTTTTGCCTTTTCTAGCTTTCAGAGGCTGCCTCCACTTCCTAACTTGTGGGCCCTTCCTCCATCGTTCAGGCCAGCTACCTGGCAATCTTCAAATCTCTTTCTGACCTCTTCTTGCAATGCCATGTCTCCTCTGACTCTGACCTTCCTGCCTCCTTCTTCTAGGGACCCTTGTGATTATATTAGGCCCACCTGGATAATCTAGGATAATCTCCCCACCTCAGGATCCTTACACATCTGCCAATGTGCCCTTTGCCAAGTAAGGCCACATGTTCACAAGCTCTGGAGATGAGGACATGGACTTCTTACAATATTTTGTCAACCACGGTCATTTACTTTAGATGTTATTTGAGAGACACATGACTATTTTTCCATTTGTGTTGATTTATAATGCCAAATAAAGCTGGAAACAAAAAAGTAAAAACTCTACTGTGATACACTATCTTTACATCCCAAACAGTCACCACTACTCTCCCACCAAATGTATTTATATATGTAAAAGTGCAACATACGTTATAGGCGTGAGTGTAGAGTTGAGCTTTCACATTTGAAGGCAAACTTGCACTTTCTGCCAGGTTAAAGATGAAGAACGGTGTTTTCATCCTGGGAGTGGGAGGGTGTTCATGTCAATTTCACATTCAAAGCTAAATCGGCCAGACTTTTCCATTGATGAGGATCATACAGAACCCTTTATTGTATTCTTTTCACTTCTTTCATATTCAAAGAAGTTTACTCTGAACCAACAGTAACCGTCCCCGCACCCCAAGACACTGCATTCTGTTCATCATCACTATTGTGCATCACCTTCCCTCCGGATGTACATCTTCACTGTGCAAGAGCAGCTGGGAGGGGGAGACTTGCTGAGTCTGTCAGCACTTCCCTGAAGGTACCCATCAGGACGGCTCATGCCGTGTGTGACCAGTTCTTCAAAGGTGGCTGGACTCTTTGACCACATGAACTCATCCAAATTGTATTCAGCACACCAATTAAATCAATACCTGCCCGAATAATGACCTGCTTTCTTCTTTTATGTGATTTCTCCCCCAGCTTTCCCACATTGTCACACTTAAGAATCATGCAAACATTTGGAATATCTTTGATTAGTCCCTCAAAGCAAGTATTTGTTCTTATAACTGGGTCGATAACTTGAAATATGCAATTTTCTGACATTTCTAAAACACTACTGCAAAGACTATCTTTTTGTAATTGTTATTTTGTCAAGAACCATATTTCTTGACAATTAAAAAAAAAACCCTCTTTAAACATATTACACCCTAACTCAATTCCTGGGGCACTCAGCCTCTGGCCCAGAGTGGGCATCAACCCATTTTTCCTGGAGGAAGTACTTCATACTTGGTATCCCTGTCTGCATCACTTAGGCCTTTTACATTTTAGTCCAAAGTCTGTTAGTGTTAGATATTTTGAATATTTTAAAATAATGGCAGGAACACAGAGGGACAAGAGCATCACTGGGAAGGGTTCACTTCACATAGGAACAGGGAAGTCCAGCATCTAGCACACGAATAGTCAAATCTCTTGGAATATGTCTGTCTGCTCCATTGACAATAGGAACTGTGTCATATTCCTGTGTGTACCTCCAAGCCTAACACGGTGCCTGGCCTCTAGGAAGTTTTCAATAAGTGCTTAAATAAGTAACTGGCACATTACACATGGGAGAGGGTGGTAACCATCAATTTCTTCTCAGTCAATTACACTGACTTTGGTTTAGTGGAGGCGGGAGAGCACAGGAGTGACGAATGTTCCAGTCAGAGAGATATGAATTTGGGACACTATTGGTAGAGCTATGTGGGCTTAGAACCTCTCTGCCTTCAGTTTGTTCTTTTTGTAAAATGGGGTAATAATGACTTCTTCACAGGTTGTTGCATGGATGAAATGAGATTATGCCTTAGTAACAATTAGTACAATGCCCCAAACAAAATAATTGCTCATAAATATTGTTTTTATTATCACCATGCCCTGCTGCTCCCCTAATGAAAAGTGCCACAAGCTACTTCTACTACATTAAAAATAGACTGCAAACCGAAAGTAGAAGTTAGTCACCTTGCTTGCCACATTTCTTCATTGGCCACAGATTCCCAGGAAGAAGGATCAAACCTGTAGTTAGAAGAAAATGGTAACATTTTCCTGCCAGCTACCTTTATTGTTATGGACATGTCATTTTTGTTTTATAATCTTACAAGGCAAATAAAATAGGTTGCATCTCAAAGTATGCATAGAGACCAAAATAACAAAACTTATTCCCCTAGAAATATTTGATGGTTAGGAATCTGAGGTTTTGGTAAATGTATTCTTAACCTGCATAATGAGCCCCACTGCTTCACAGGAGCACACTAAAGCTCAGTGGGAAGAGGCTGGAGGTTTTGGGGGAGTCAGCTGTTCTCAAGAGCTGTCAGGCAGGCAATGGGGTTGGGGTGAGGCCTGGGTCCCTCTGTGGGCACAGCTGAAAGCCATAGAGCTGTGACGAGAGGGGACTCCTGGCTTTGATAAATCATTGTTGGAGCTAGGATGCTGCTCAAAGAACACTGGCTAAACCATTTGCTGATTTTTTTCCCACTTAATTAAAATTTCTCTTAGCATACTACTTTGGCAGAATGGAGGTAGTGAGTAACGCTGTGTACCTCCACTGTCATCAGCTGTTTGGAGAACGGGATTTTCCAGCTTTTCCTTACAATGGTCACAGAGTACTTTGATATACAACTACTTATCCAGCTCTGGCTGGAGCACAGCAGTGGGGTCTGTTTGCTTATACTGACTCAGAAAACTTTGGTAGCATTTGTTCATATGATTTTGAGTTCTGCTCTTGAATTATAGGCTTCCCTTTTAGCTCAGCTGGCAAAGAATCTGCCTGTAATGCAGGAGACCCTGGTTCGACTTCTGAGTCAGGAAGATCCGCTGGAGAAAGGATAGGCACCCGCTCCAGTAGTCTTGGGCTTCTCTTGTGTCTCAGCTGGTAAAGAATCGCCTGCAATGCAGGAGACCTGGGTTTGATCCCTGGGTTGGGAAGATTCTCTGGAGATGGGAAAGGCTACCCACTTGAATTATAAGCAATAACTATCTAATCTTTGAATAATTCATAATTTAATTAAAAAAATAGGCAATGGAGAGCCCTATCCTCACGACTCATTTTACGTATGGGAGAGCATCAACTCTAGGTAGAGATGCTTTCAGGAAGACTAATCAAAACAACAGAACGAGGCTGATGACAAACAGTTGTTAAGAAAAAGTGATCTGCCATTCTTGAAGAAAAAAAAGTGACAAGTTTATGTGGGTGGAAACTATTAGGATGAGTTTTAAAGCTCTGCTTCGGTTCATGAATCTCTTCCACTTTTAGGGTCTGAGGTACAGGAGGATGGGCCATATCACATCATAAGAGCTGGACGTGGATGGTAGCACATATCTAACTACGTGGTGCCCACTTAACCATCGCTGCCTTTCCTCGACCTCGCCATTGTTCTTCAAGCCTGAGGACAAGAAATATATCTTCTCCTTCTCTATCACGATACTCTGTGGGCAGCAAATAACAATATTAACCACTAATAAAAAAACAAAAAAAAATCAAAAAAATTAAAAAGCACTTTAAAATTTAGTAAGTTTTTTAGGCACACAAAGCAGCGATACACTGATGGGAAACAACTGTTCTCCATACCTTCCATAGTCTTCAGTCCAGTTATAGATATTTCTCGTAAGTTTAATCCACTCCTCAGGGTTAAATACAATCTCTGAAGAAACTAGCTTGTCACAAGAACCCCATGGCCAAAGTGAATAGTTCTTTTTCCAGGTTGGGTCGCCTTCATGAATTCCTATGCAAACAAATGTTTCTTTTCTATTGAAGACAGAAAAATATGTATTATCAGCTTAAAGTTATAAATGCCAAATACATATAACTCAGGAAGGGTCATTTTTGACTCTAAACCTCACTTACCAATAAACCATTTGTGAACACTTTGGTTTCTTTAAATCTCTGCCAATAGATTGCTTTAAATTTGTATTAGTGGGCAAAAAAGCTGTCTGGGGATTGAAGGGAAGCACACAGACATAAGTAATAAAACCTACCTGTTGGTGACACGGTAAGAAATCAGGCAGGGACAAACACGAGGAAAGAGTTTGTGGTTCTGTCTCATGTGTAAATATACATATTATTTGATGCCTTCTAAGTTTCATAGGTGGAAACATGTCTTCATATTAGTAGTACTACTAATACTAGTAGTCTTTCTGTCCTCTAATTTCCATTGCATTTTACTTTTAATCTCTTTTAGCATTATTTTATTGAACCTACTGTTTTCATTTACAAATCCTTCTGAGTAGCCAGAAGTATCCTGAGGATAGGCTCTATATCTCTAAATTAATTCTGAAATCTAAACATGGAACAACTATCTGAAGACTCTGAACAGTAAATGGTAGAAAGAAGATGGAGGGAAGAAAGCAGAATTCTGAGTTCCACCAAATCCGTGGTGAGTTTACTTCTTTTCATCTTCCAGGATTACCTGGCCTGAACTCAAAGGGAGCCTGAAACCCAAAATACGTACCAAGTGAGAACAAAAAAATCTTAAGAGACGCCTTCCCCTTGCTTTTTCCTGAGTCCAAGGAGCAGGAAAAGGAACTTGTAAGGGTTAGAAGAGCAGAGGAAATCCCCAGAACTTTTCCCCTTCTCTCCTTCCCTCGGCACCAGACAACGCTGTGCCAGCAGCAGCACAGTGACAGCTGGGCAGGTTCCTGTAACTCTGCGGAAGTGGACACTTCTCGCTAACCAGAGGAGCCACGGTCCCAAGAATTGGGAGCAAATTCCCATCACTCCTCCACTGGATGGGCTTCATATAATTTTAGAAAGACAGAACGTGTGTCAATGAACTTGAAAACTAGATCAAGAGAAATTGTATAATTTAAACAAAGAGGAAAAAATATTGAAAGTATAGAGTCTTAGGTACCTGTGGAACAATATCAAAAGGTCTAACACTGGAGTCATCAGAATCCCAGAAGAAGAGAAAAAAGGTGGAGCAGGAAAAGTACTTAAAGAAATCACGTCAGAAAACTTCCAATTTTTGTGAAAGACATAATCCTTCAGATTCATGAAACTTAGCAAATCCCAAGAAGGTTATACTCAAAGAAATTCATGCCCAGATACATTATAATCAAATTGCTTAAAACTAAAGACAAAATGGAAGCAGTCAGAGTAAAACACCACATTTCACACAAGGGAAACAATGATTTGAATAACTGCAGATTTCTCAACAGAAGCCATGCATGGCAAAAGGATACAAAATAACACTGTTAAAGTGGTGAGAGAAAAAACAGAACTATCCAACTCAGAATTCCATATCCAGAAATATCCTTCAAAAATGAAAGTGAAATAAAGACATTTTTGGGTAAAGAAAGACTAAGAGAATTCACTGCTAACAGTCTTGCTTTGAAAGAAATGCTCAAAGACTAACTTCAGAAGGGAGAAAAATGATAGAAGAGGGAAAGCTGGAACACCAGGATTGAAGGAAGAGCAACAGATCTGGTAAACATCTGAACAAATATCTTAAGACTACTTTTTCTCTTAAATTAAAAAAACATATGTTGAAAACAAAAATTATCATATGTCTAAGAGAACATGTTTGACGACATGATCAAAAGTGGAGTAAAGGAACTGACATGCCACTAAGATTGCTCCAGTTCACCTGAAGTAGTGAACTGGTTTAGTTGCTAAGTGATGTGCGACTCTGCTGACCCATGGACTATTGCCCGTCAGGCTTCCCCGTCCGTGGGATTTTCCAGGCCAAAGTACTGGAGTGGTTTGTCATTTCCTTCTCCAAAAGTAGTAAACAGATTGTGAAAATTAAATAGATCTGTACACTGTAATTCTAAGAGTAACCACTGAAAAAATTTACCAAGAGACACAGGAACATGGAATACTAAAAAAAAAAAATCAAATTATCCAAAAGAAAGCAGGAAAGGAAACAGTGGAATGAAAAACAGAACAAGCAGAAAACAAGTAATAAAATGATAGATGTACATCTAAAACATGTCAATATTTATATTAAATGCAAATGGTCTCGATATAAATGAAATGCTAGACAAATTGTCAGGATGGATAATAAAACAAGAGTCAAATATGTGCTGTCTACAAGAAACCCACTTTAAACATGACATAGGTGGCTAAAAGCAAAAGGAAAAAAAAGATATGCCACGAAAACACTAATCAAATTAAAATCAGTCAAAAACCCCAGAAGTATTTTTTTGTTTGTAAATACAGAAAAAGGTGCAAATGCAATTAAATGAAGAAAGAATAAATGTTTTCAACAAATGATATTAGAACAAAATAGCATTCATAGGCAAAACTATCTTTGTTCTAAGCAACCCCCTTGCAAAAATTAACTCAAAAGTGATTTTTGATCTGAAATATAAAACATCAAACTGTAAAACTCTTAGAAGAAAACATAAGATAATCTTTGTGACCTGGCATTAGGCAAGAGTTGTTTGATGGAGATCAAAAAGTATGATCCATAAAAGAGAAATCTGATAACTGGATTTCATTAACATAAAAAATTACCTGCAAAAGACACTTTGAAGAGAACAAAAAGACTGGGAGAAAATGTCACATATTTAACAAAAGATCTGAATCTAGAATATACACAGAACTCTCAAAACTCAATAGAAAATAAAACAAACAATCCAATAAATCCACTAACCCCACTCCTAGGTATGAATACCTATTCACACACAAAACTGTACCTGAATGTTTATAGCAGCTCTATTCACAAATAACTGAAAACAACCCAAATGTCCTTGACTAGATGAATGGATAAACTGCAGTACATCCATACAAAGGAATACTACTCAGTAACAAAAAGGAATAAACTATTGATACACAACAATAATTTGGAAGGATCTCAGAGGCATTTTGCTAAGTAAGGTATGCTAGTATCAAAAAGCCACATGCTTTATGAGTCCACTTATATGACATTCTGGAAAAGGTAAAACCATAGTAACAGAGGGTAGATCAGTGGTTGTGAGGGTCAGGGCTCTGGGGACAGTACAGCAACAAAGGAGCAGCAAAAGGGAGCTTCTGGAGTCATGGGTTTGCTCTGCATCCTAACTGTTCCTACCCACTTAGCAAATTCTTTCTTAGTTTTTGAGTCTCCAAATTTCATCCATACCAGTATTATCATGCTTACCAGCTGATACTATAACTTGTCTGTTTCACTTTTAAGGCATCACTTGACATCTGTCTCTCAGATGGTAATAGCAGGGATCACACCCATCCATCTGCAGCTAGTACAGGTGTTGGGACATTTTGAATACCCAATGTTTATTAAATAAATGCTGACTGAATGCCCCTCGGCAGAATTAATCGCTTCCTCACCCATGGTTCCAGAACATTTGGCTTATACTGTCAATTAAGTCATCCATTTAGTAAACACACATTGAACATTTACTGTGTCTCACACTTTACAAAGCTTTGTTAGTACAGAGCTCACACCATTATGGCCAACTGTATTCATATCTATGTATATATACAACTGGATTGTAGTCTACTTAAATCTGGAACTGAGTCTCACTTTATTGCCTAATACAAACTGGTACATAGTAGGTTCAATTAATGTTTACGAGGTTAAATAAATAAACTGCACCAAAAATGCCTATTTGGAGATGCTGTTAATATTTTGTTCTAAAATAGAACAATTAATTATTACTCTCACAGCACATTTATACCTATTACCTTCATATTACTTCATGAGTCACAGTAAATTTCAGGCTCTGAACACCAAAGTACCACTTCATTATGTTCTTAGTAAGGGACAGTTTAACTTTGGAATTTACAAAAATTTCTGAAATCCCCTTTATGAGAGAACAGAAATAATGAAATAAGTTTTCTTCTTCAGGCTCTGGAAAATCCCACGCATTTCAAGGACAGGAAAAATATTCAACAGTATACCACTGAAGGAGTTATTTATTCTTGACCTTAACTATGAATAATTTTATGTTCTGAAGTATAGAATTCTCAATTCTCATACGTTATCTCCATCAGCATAACTGTAGGTGTTTTTCTTATTTATAAAAATGCCTTATCCTTTAGAAAAAAATCCTTAAGCTATTTTTATATAGTGATTATTCCTCGAAAACATTTGCATTAAACTTAAAAGGGGGCCATGGTGTTGATCAGGGGGAAACTATAATTGCTTGCGATCTACCTGCAATGATTTCAAGTAGGCAGGCACATCTTCAATTTCTCTGAATTGTACTAAGATCTTATTTGCTATTCTTGCTAATCTGTCTTTATTTTTCCTTTACCCAGAACAATAACATTTATTTCTGCCTGGCCTCATTTATGCACAGATATTCAATTTAATTACAAAGATAATCTCACCAGTGACAGGGAAATAGGTGTAGAAAATTGGTCTTTTGGATGAAGCACAGCCGCTACATAAACAATTTTAGAAAAGCTTAAGATTTTAGAAAAGCTATTATATGAAAAGAATGCTTACTGTTTATTTACTTCAAGAAAATGATAAAGATTAAATGTGACCATTCCACTAGGTAATATTCCTTCCACAGGATTCCACCGGTTCCCAGGAAACTTGACGCCTGGTAAATGCTTTGCCATCTTGGGTAAATACCACTCATAAGTCATCATCTGCCAGAAAGATAACATGTGATATCATGCTTTTAATATGTTTCTAAAAAGAACCAAGTTTATCCAGGATGATGAAAAAGTTACCAAATGTGGAGTTACTCATTAAATATAAAGATAATTGAAAAATACAGACAAATGCAACCAAGGTATGTGCCGCTATTCTTCTAATGACTCGGACCTTAGATTTTATGTCTTAAGTTATAATTATCAGCCATCAATAAAATAAGCACCTCATTTATGACCAGAAGGACCTCCTGTTCTTATACCTAGGGAGTGTACTGAACTTTCAGAACCAGCTTAAGCATCACTTCCTCTAGGATGCCCTCCCCAGTTCTCACAGCAAAACAAGACGCTCCTGTAGCACTATGTACCTAAGTTGATTCTAGCTTCTAGCCTATTCCTCACTAGACTGAGAGTTCCTACAGGAAAGAGACTGTATCTTTTTACCTCATTGCCTCTGCACCTAGCACAACGCCTGGCACAGAATAGTTTCAACTATGTTTGCTGAAGCTGAAATGTCTTTTTAATGGCCAGACTAGACAACCTAGGCAAAATAAAGAGATGTGTTATTACTCTATTCTTTCATTCATTTATTCAGAAAACAAAAACAAGTAGCGCTTGACCTATAGTGAAGAAGATAAAATCCCTGCCCTTGAGAGGTTCAATCATATAAACTAGGCCTCAAAGTTAAAAACCCCTTGGCTAAATAATCTGAATTTATTAAGAGCTCCAAATTAATTACATGTCCTTACATATTCTTTTGGTTAAAATAAATCATTAGTATTAAATTTTTTCTTAATTCTATACTTAATATATACTTCATCGTATAATTTTATATGTACAGATTTTATTTTTTAAAGAAGACTTCATTAAAGTTTGGATATTATCACTTGAGCAATTATGTTTATGTTTTATCTGTCTCTACAAGTCATTTAACTAGAAGTGACAAATTAATTTTAATCTAAGTATGTAGAGGGTACTTCTCTGGTGGCTCAGTGGTTAAAAAAATCCAACTGCAATGTAGGAGATGTGGGTTTGATCCCTGCATTGGGAAGATCCCCAGGAGGAGGGCATGGCAACCCACTTCAGTATTCTTGCCTGGAGAATTCTACGGACTGAGGAGCCTGGCAGGATGCACTCCACAGTGCTGAAAAGAATCGGACACGACTTAGCTACTGAACAACAACATATTGGAAATACTCAAAAAATACTTACTGAATTAGAGTTTATTTCCCAATAGTTTCAATATTTGAGAATTAAAAGTCAATGTCAAAGTCGCTCAGTCATGTCCGACTCTTTGTGACCCTATGGACTATACAGTCCCCGGAATTCTCCAGGCCAGAATACTGGAGTAGATTCCTTTCTCCAGGGGATTTCCCCAACCCAGGAATCAAACTGGGGTCTCTTGCATTGCAGGTAGATTCTTTACCAACTGAGCTATGAGGGAAGCCCCTATTTGGGAATAGTAACATTCATTAAATACCCACTTTGTACTAGGACCTTACTGTTTCTCATTCAATTTTCATAATAACCTTATTATGTGAGAATAATTATTTCTGATACTGTTGATTGCCCACTCAACAGCCAATCCTTCTTTTCAACTAACACAATCCTGGTTTTAATCAGGGAGTTACAGTCATTTTCCTTTGCTAGTGAGTAGTTTTTGGAGTAGTCATGTGACCCAACACTAGTTAGTGGCCTGAATAGAGGTCTAGTGGGGGCATCTAGGGCGCATGTTATTCATTATATCAGAGAGAGAGATAGAGCTCAGAAGAAGCACTTTGCATGCAATGTTTGGAACCAGGCATGCTTCAGTTCAAGAGCCCTGTTTCTAGGGCAGAAAAGCTGCCCTAGAACACAGCCATCATGGAATTGCTTGTATTATCCATCCTAAAAGCGCCTTTCTCCAGTCTACTTGTTTTGTGAGATTAAAAATTCCATAGTTCAAGCTACTCTTAGTCAGGGATTTTGTTTCTTACATTCAAAAGCATCCTAACTTACTTATCTAATGATTATTTCCATTTTACAGACAGGGAAACAGACGTTCTTAAAGGAAAACTCTTTAGCCCTAAGTCACACATCCAGGAAGTGAGATGATAAGGATGCAAATTCAGGTTGAATTAACTTTGAAGTCCAAGCTTCTCAACCATAGTACCTGTATTTAAAATCATGGTATACCATATTATTAACAAATGCTCTAGCTTTTAGAGCATTTTAATCAAGCCAAATTAATCACCAGTGTACATGACATAAATGTAAACTTCTTATAAAAATGTGTGATTTTCAAATTTCCCTATATTTGCAAATCTCTTTAAAGTATTCTCAAAATTTTTAATTATTTATTAATTGAATGAAATTTATTAAATAAGTATTGTTTTTCAAAAAATTTTTAAATCAGTATTGTGCCTATAGTTTGCTCAATCAAACTAATAGTACTTTTTCAAGGTAAGAATGTCTCTTTTTCTGACGACTGTTCTAAAAAGACCACGGACAGACTTGTTCCCTTTAACTATTTATGTCTTAAACAATAAATCCTATAGTTTAAATACATTATTTTTAGTTCCAGAAGATTGTTTTAATAGACCATGAAATTTTCACAAGTCCTTTCCCAACTTACTTTTGTCATAAGATCTACAGAATTTACAAATTCTGTAACAGAACTGTGGTTAATAATTTCTATTTTGAGTGAAATGTTTACTTACTTGCAGTATGACTTACTTTATAGTCAGCCTAATTTATTTTAATCCCTGGACCAGTGGGCAGTGTTAATTTGAATGGCTGAACTGACTGGATGTAAAAGAACAATTTAAAAATAAATTTACAACACGGTATTGTCATGGTCTGTAACGTGAACTAGAGACTTAGGATGTTGTTTGAATCTGAGACACATTAATTCTTAAAACACTCAGTTTAAAAAGAAAGAAGAAACACATGACTTATCCTATTATTTACAATAAAGGAAAGAATGTGATATATATTTTACCTCAGAGTGATCATGAAAACTGTACCCATGCACTGTTAAAAAAAGAAATAGTTCTTTAAAAAACACATGTTTTAAAACAATTGTTACTACTATATTTTAAGTATATTTCTCACATACTTACTTCTTGATCCACTAATGAAATATCTGGCCTCAGTCCCTCACAATAATGCATGTAGCGGAGAGAATTCCCTGGCAGATCTCCTCTGAGTAAGATAATTGCATCACGAGGCATGGAGGATAGAAGGTTCTTTGCAAATTTATCAATAACAAAGTTGGTCCTTTGGTCACAAATGCTAAATAAAAGGATTACAAAATATTAAAATAGCAACACATTGTTTTGGTTTTAATAAGACTAGGCTTATCCCCACTCCATTCCTTTCCCATTATACAATATATATACACTTAGTGTTTTAAATATTCTAACTTATATCTTCTAAGAGGATGCATATATTTGAAAGGGAACACTACTAACTGGGGAAAAAAAGGCAGAACTAATTGTGCTAGTGAAAATAATCAGCATATTGCTTTACTTCTGGAATTTATAATCATTTCCATAAAAAGGGAATCAGTTAGTATTTAATAATAAGTCCTTTCTACATCCAATTTCATTAAAAAAAAGTAAGGTTTCTGATTCCACTTGGAGTATAAGGTAATTTCATGTTAATTCCATTTAGTTCAAAGGGATTTTCAGAAATGCAAAAGGAAATTTGCCAGTTTCTGGCATAAATTTGCACATTTGTCTGACTCTCTTGCACGCAGAGGTTGATCCTTTCCACCACTTCCCTGGACCACTGGCTCTCTGTGTTCCTCTCTCTCTTCTAGACTGAAGTTGATTATCACTAGGGGATGAACCCAATGAGAAAGAAGGGAAGGAATAATTTATTGAGATATTTACTTCTCTCCAGGAATTATTTACTGTTGCCAACAATAGAAGTATAGCTCTTTTCAATGATGAAGCGGATTTTTTAACTTCAAAGGAAAAACTGGCATGAATTCTCAGAGCTTTCCACAAAAAAAAGAAAACGAATACAAGAGAGAAAAAGCATCAAAAAACTGAAAAGCAATGTCCTTCCTCTTATTATCAGGTCCATTACATGTAATGGTGCTAAGAAACACAGCCTGAAGTTGAATCACTGAGTTAGCATCACAAAGCAAATTAATACTTCCAGGAACAAAATACTATCCCTGCCTTTTTAATTGTTGACGCAAATGTTTCCTACTGTGATTCCCTACTTGGCAGGGTGATGCCTCACCTTTTGCCACCCAGCAAAGTTCCACTCACCTGGGGGCAAAAAAGAATCCAAATCGAACCCAGCCACCCAGTCCGTGCAGGCATCCTTGGTGTGGAAACTGAGTTGCCCTAAAGACCTGAGCCAGGAGAAGAATGGGATAAAAGAGGGGTGGGAAACACACTATGGGCCTGGCAAACCCTTCTTGAGCCAGCGACGGAGTTGCATCAGCAATCTGCCTCCCCTTCCCATAAGGCCCCCTGGTGACACAGCGTTCTAACATGGCTGCTCCTCAGCATTTTAAAGTACATTGGCTTCTAAAGTTAAGTTGAAAGGGGAACTGTCATCTTTTAAAGTACCAATCAAATCTCACTATAAGAAAACTCCAGTGGACTTTTCCACTTCTATAAAGTTTACTCAATATTACTGCAAATAAATGAACTACCATCTAAGCCTTTACATCTTTTATGTTTGACTAACATTTACATTATAATGATCATTAAGCAGATTTTGAAAAATACAAACAACACTAGTAATGCATAAGGGTTAAGAAACTTTCAGAACTTGGATTACTCAAAATATTTAATATATACTACTATAGAGTATATTAGATAAGGGCCAAGGATTGCTCAACAGATAAATTCCTTGAAGCACAAAGTGAATTATTTTAGGGCGTACAAAAAAAGCCCAAATTGGGACTTCCTTGCCAGTCCATGAGATGGTTAGATGGCATCAATGACTCCATGGACATGAGTTTGAGCAAGCTCCGGGAGATGTTGACAGACAGAGAAACCTGACCTGCTGCTTCCAAAGAGTCACAAAGAGTCGGACACGACTAAGCGACTGACTGAACTGCCAGTCCATTGGTTAAGACTCTGTGCTTCTACACAAAGAGTGCAGGTTCAATCCCTGGTTGGGGAGCTAAGATCCCACAAGCCTAGGTATGGCAAAAACAAACAAAAGCAAAACTTCAAATGTCTTTACTCTTCATCTAAGTGGTATTTTAGATCACAGAATTTTACATATACTCCACAGACGTTGCTCAAACACATGTCCATGGAGTCATTGATGCCATCCAAGATTCTACAAAGTAGCTCTAGGATCCCTTTTAGTGGAAAATACACAAATAGTTTACAAGCACCACTTGAACCCCTGTTTGAAATGCCCTGAAAATACACATCACTCATGCTGAGATTCTTGTTCAAAGGTTTAACAACCACTGCATTCAGATCAAGCTATCTCACTTTGAAAACTAGTGGAAGGTAAAGATAAAACAAAGCCCTAGAATCTAAATATTGCAAATGTCTCTGGCTGGAAAGCTACTTTTCATAAAAATAAGCATGTATTACCTATAGTTAGAATATATTTGGCAAGTTACAAAAAGAATTGCTGAAAGCCATTCCAGATACTGAAGCCCGTTGGTGTTGAGCACTCGGTTACTCTCAGATACAAGGGCAGCCAAACCGATGCCAGCAAGGACAGCCACCACCGCATTGCTCTGCATCCAGAATCGTTCCACCTGTGAACGAGGCATGGGAACAGTGCATCCAACTGACTGTTTATGTAATCAATCAGGTATTTATATATTTTAAAAATATACTGCATGCATCTAGTTGCTTATGCCTGTGCCATTTATGTCTTAACTGACTTCCCCAACTCAACTCCATTTTCATTTTTAAGCATTGATTTTGAAACCAAATGCTTGATTTTTTCCATTTTCAAGCATTCTTCCTTCCCTGTTTGACATGTGGATCTCCCTTTTTGGATCTACAGAGTCTCTTCTATCCTGCACACTTAATCTTGAATTCTTTATACTAACGTGCAAAGTTGGAGAGGTAGAGAAATGCTTTTGCTTAACTCCTGATGTTTCCTTCCATGGGAAGCCCCACCAGTATAATACTCTTTCCCCTCACTTATTTCTTCTGGAAGGATGGTAGGGACTGAGCTGACTGGAGAGTTTGGGAGTTGGGCCTGAAGAGCTCTCCTCTTTCCTTCTCTTTCTCTTGGAAGTGAGCTGCCCACAGGAAGTGGTTGTCCAGGGCAGACTCTGGGGTGAGGTGAACTGGGGAGGGAAGAGGCCTGTCCTGAGCAGCACTGCTTGTGACTAGACTGTTCAGGGATACAGGATGAGGAGGCTCCCTTGCCCACAGATATTAACCACATTCTCCAACCCCAGCGTTATTGGTAACAAAGGTGATTCTCTCACCCAATGTACTGGTTTATCTTGTTCTCAACTGACTCAGAACTCAGGTGCTCAAATAAGGTATTATTCATCAGGTCTCTTGGAAATACAGACACATACACAGTTGGTTTTGGCTGCTATCTACATTTACATACTTTCTGTTATAAGGAGAAGAAATACTCTAATCTCAGATATCATAGTCAGGGAAAATTGAAATATACTTCCTGTTTTGTACAGGTGTGGACTGGTGAGGTAAGAAAATAAGGGAATACATTGGTAGAGACCCTAAGTACAACCCATATTTCTTTGCTATTTAAAAAATTCCAGAAGAAATGTGAAAAAGAAAGTGAAAGTGTTAGGCACTCAGTGGTGTCCGACTCTTTGCGATCCCATGGACTGTAGCCCATCAGACTCCTCTGTCTGTGGGATTCTCCAAGCAAGAATACTGGAGTGGGTTGCCATGCCCTCCTCCAGGGGCTCTTCCCAACCCAGGGACTGAATCCATGTCTCCTGCATTGCAGGCAGATTCTTTACCAACTGAGCCACCAGGGAGGCTCAATCCCCTAAAACATTAAATTTAAATATAATTTCCAACTCCTCATCCTTCAACATATAAAAAACCATTGAAAACGCCATAATTAAACCAGAAAGGAATATTCCTAAGACAGTCTTATTAGAACCTAAACTTCAGGATACTGCTAAGTAGCCATAGCCATTGTATAACCAAATACCACTAACATCCTCCTCTAAAAAAATTAAAAACACCGTTAATCCTAAAAAAGAACCACCCAAATTCAATACAATACTACAACCAACATCACTACTTACAATTAACAAGAGCCCCCGACAAATAGGTGACGGTTTTGAAGAAAACCCCACAAAACCAATCACAAAAATAGTACTTAAATATCATGGATGTTATCATTATTCTTACATGGAATTTACCACAAGTAATGACGTGAAAAACCATCACTGTTATTCAACTATAAGAACACTAATGACCAACATTCAGAAATCACACCCACTAATAAAAATCGTCAACAATGCATTCATTGATCTCCCCACATCATCAAACATTTTCATCAAGCTAATTAAAAAAATTCCTGAAGAAATGTAGTGGTTCCTATTAACATATCTGCAGACACACACATAAAATGACTAACTTAGATCTACCTTACATTTATTTTTCTATTTAACTATTGTGTTGATGAAACAATGATTTTTAACTCCCTAAAAGAGTCCTTAGCCTTACTTATTCAATAATGTAACTTTGATTTGTGATCATGCATATACAATATCAAAAGCGGACTTCCCTGGTGCCTCAGACGGTAAAGCGCCTGCCTAAAATGCGGGAGACCTGGGTTCGATCCCTGGGTTGGGAAGATCCCCTAGAGAAGGCAATGGCAACCCACTCCAGTACTCTTGCCTGGAAAATCCCATGGACAGAGGAGCCTGGTAGGCTACAGTCCATGGGGTCGCAGAGTCAGACACAACTGAGCAACCTCACTTTCAGTTTTCATACACAACATCAGGGCTTCCCGGATAGCTCAGTTGGTAAAGAATCTGCCTGTAATGCTGGAGATCTGGGTTCAATCCCTGGGTTAGGAAGATCCCCTGGAGAAGGGAAAGGCTACTCACTCCAATATTCCAAAGAGTTGGATATGACCTAGTAACTTTCACTTCACTTCACTTCATGTACAATTTTAACTACTTCTGAGACAGTTTGCCCTTCTACAAGATTCATGAAAGACAGATTTGTACATTTGTCAGGAACGTTCTGGTCAAAGGATATATCTAGGCAAAACTTACCACACCCATGAAAAGTGGTTTTGAAATATCTAAATTTGCCCTCCAGGCAAAGAACAATGAATAAAAGCAAAGCATTCCAGTAAAAAGCCATACTAATGATGGGCTCTGTCTGTCCCTATAAAAAAAAATTAAAATATGTCCAAAATTACTTATGTGACATGAATATTAATAATATTACAGTTATAAGCTATAGGAAAAATATTTGGAACTAAAAACCTTTCCATTTTTAAATAGGAAGAAAGAAAGACCTTAGGCTTAAAAATGTGAGTTGGAATAGGTAACCAAAACATAGTTACACTACACATAGCCACACTACACTATATATTATAAGCATAACTTGGAACTATGCAGCAAAAAACATGAAATTAAAATCTGCAGAAGAAATATAAATTACTAATCCTATTAAAGTTTAATTAAATATATGCAAAACAAAATAATTTCATGCATCAAAATAATAAAATTAAAAAACGACAAAGCTCAATGCTGGTGAGAATGCAGTTGTATGAGAATGTATGTTTGTACAATGTCCAAGAAAATTAATTTGATAATATATCAATATATCAAGAGCCTTAAAAAATATTCACATTCATTGACCTAGTAATTTGATATGTGGGCATAAATCTTTAAGTAAGAACCAGAAATACTGGATAAGAATTAATCTATAACAATGCCTTGATATTTATTTACAGTAGTGGAAAAAGTGGAAGCAATCTAAGGCCCTTAAATAGGAAAACATTTAAATTAACTGTCCCAGGTTTTAGAATGGACTATTATTATACAGAAATTTAAGTGATCCTAAGTATTTCTTATGGTATGGGAAAATGCTCATGACATAATGTTAAGGGTTAAGCAAATAAAATAAATATACATGCAAATATAAATTTATATAAGAATATACTCAATAGACTAGAAAGTCAGTGAATAAGAAATTAATAGAGGTTAATAGTGTGATATTTTTTAAGTTTCTTTTTATCATCAAAGGTTACTTTTATCTTCAGCGGAGTTCAAATAATTACTTGCTTCTTTTGCAAAGCAACAATAATGATTGACTATGGAGAGAGTAAGAGATCCAACCAGAAATTTAAGACATCAGATGGCTCACCTAGTTAGATTATAATAAACTATAATCAGTCTTTCAAAGTCATTAATTTATAATCAGAAAAAAAAAAACCTAGCAAAAAAGCAATACATATTTGTCTCTATAGAACCGGTCACAGTCATTTACTTGGAATATAAAATACTACAGCAATGTTCTATAATGATATGGTGACTATATTAATTCAATTAATGAACATGGAAAAAATAAGAGAAAAAGGAATTACTTTACTCACTTTCTTGTTATACATATATTTGCCCAAACTGCAAGGGCTTGAATATTGAATGACAGTTGGGTCCTCATATTTGTCACTTGAGAACTGTAAAAGACAATTTAATTTATTACTGGCAGAAAACAAATTTGCTAGTTCCAAATAAAGCACTTTTTACAGACTACACCTGATTATGCAGTAAATAATTTTAAGACCGAGAGTCAGATTTTAAAATTATTTTGTGTTCTTTTAAATTTGGGAGATAAAGTATCACAAGAAAGAGCTAAAGAGTTCTAAGATGCTTTTCAGTTGTAATGCTGAATTACCAACTTATATTATTTGAGCTAAGAACAAATAATTATTCAGTAATTTTGATACTGGTATACTATACTGATATTATATACCAATTTATATCCCAGATCAGTCTGATAAGAAGTCATGTGAAACTGAAAACAAAACTAATTCAAATAATTTTCTGGAGATCCAATCATGGAGAAAAAGAAAGAGAATTGATCTCCAACCATCCTTTTCTAGGTTATCTCCTTTCTTAAAAGTCTTCCTTGTTTTCTGTATTATTTGGTACCAAAAATGTTTAAGCAACCTCCAAGAAATGTTATTTTCCCCCTATAATTAAATTCTTTCATTAACGAATAAACATTTTCCAAGTATCATCTGAGTTTTCAAATAACTCTGGCAATCTCCAATTTTTAATAAAAAAATGACTCTAAACACTATCTCAAAGAACTTTCCTCTCCCTACTGGCAATTTTACTGGAGAAAATGTGATGCCATAAATTATGGAAACACACAATGTATATTTTACTAATGGAGACTCGTCTAGTATAAGAAGATAGCCTTACTCATTTTCAAATACACTTGAAAAATTGATTCAGCATGAGGCCCATTTCAAACCATCCTTCACAAGGAACTAAGTCAGTCTCAAAATTAATTTGTAGAGATCTGTTGCTTAAATGTAAGCTTTAAAACATGGTCACTGCCTAGGGTTAGATTAAATAATTTCCAGTATGTAATCCAACAGGATTGAAATTTAAAGATACGCATGGAGAAAGAATGCAATTTGCTTGACTGGAAAAGGGTAGATGATTAGGTTCTATCATGTTCAAGAATTTTCTAGTAGGTTAATTATGAGTTGCCTTTCTTAACACTCCTGTCCACCTGAAACAAAGACTAGAAATTCTCTCCTTCAGAGAGTGCTAGGATTATATTTCACATATGATTTCACTGGAACAGACAGTGTGGGTGTGCGTGGGCATCACTTCCGTCGAGTCTTTTTTTCTGAGTATGTGACCTGCTGCTGCTGCTACTGCTACTGCTAAATCCCTTCAGTCGTGTCCGACTCTGTGCGACACCATAGATGGCAGCCCACCAGGCTCCGCTGTTCCTGGGATTCTCCAGGCAAGAACACTGGAGTGGGTTGCCATTTCCTTGTCCAATGCATGGAAGTGAAGAGTGAAAGTGAAGTCGCTCAGTTGTGTCCGACTCTTAACGACCCCATGGACTGCAGCCTACTAGGCTCCTCCGTCCATGGGATTTTCCAGGCAAGAGTACTGGAGTCAGGTGCCATTGCCTTCTCCAGAGTATGTGACCTAACTGCTATTATTTCAATGTAAAGGAGACCTTTGAGTTTCCCCATAGATGACTCTTACATGCAGCTAATGAAAGTTAGATGTATGGTCTAGGATTACTCTTGAGGCTTCTCTGGAGCTCATGTGGGGTTTGTTAAGACAAAATATATCAATGATTCTGAGTGTGATGACAGTTTTGGAAGGTAGGTAGAAAACAGCAGGCATGGAGTCTTAGCATGGAGAAAAGCCCCACAGGAGAAGCCTACAGACACTGATAAAGTTGTCTTTATCTTTAAAAGGGGAACTGAGCTTCATGCTACCTTCTCCCCAACAGAAAAGAAAAAGGAGTGACATGTCTTCATCAGACACAAACAGAAATATTTAAAGTCAATTGTAAGAACCTTAAAAGGTTATACAAGAATAAATGGTAGCAGGGAGGTATTTTCAAGATATAACATTAAATGAAAAACAGCAGGCTAACAAAATAGAGTGTATATTATGATTCCATTTTTAAAAACAAGCAAAAAAAATAAAAAATATTGGAAGGATATAGACAAGAATGTTAATGGATTAAGAACAGTAGTTATCTCTGCATGCTGGAATGATAGGTAATTTTAATTTTCTTGGTTTTCTTACCTGTATTTTCTAAATTTTCTATAATAATTACATATCATTTATTTAGAGTAGAAAGGAAGTAATTTAGAACTTCCCTGGTGGCACAGAGGATAAGAATCTGCCTGCCAATGCAGGGGACACAGGTTTGATCTCTGGTCCGGGAAGATTTCCCATGTCTTGGAGCAACCAAGCCCCTGTACCACAACTACTGAGCCCAAGCTCCAGAGCCCACAAGCCGCAGCTACTGAGCCTATGAGCCGCAACTACCGAAGCCTGCGCACCTAGAGCCTGTTTTCTGCAACAAGAGAAGCCAATGCAAAGAAAAGCCTGCTCACTGAAACTAGAGAAAGCTCACACAAAGCAATGAAAACCTAGGACAGTCAAAAACTTTAATAAAAGTAATTTAAAAAGAAAAGAACAAAGTATGGAAGGAAGTAAGAAAATCAGCAAATGAACAAGACAGAAATTGTGAGAACATGTGAGCTACCTCACACATAGATTTAAAATATTTCCCCCATATTTTTAAAAGGTTTCAAGTAGTCCTGTGAATTCCATATTAATACTGAGGAGATCACTTTAGTGTTAGGTAAACCTATTCACACTTAATTTTATATTGAAATACTGTAAGAATATTATAAAGTTGCTATAGATAATTTTCAGTTGTCTTAATCTGCATAGGTTTTAAAGCAAATATTGACCCATTTTTCAAAGAACACTGATAGATAATATAGATGAAAATATATTAAGTAGGTTCTAATAAGGGTGGATGTTTAAAAATGTAAGTCAAAAATAGAGTTTAAGGACAGCTTAAAGGAAGTCTTAAAACATTAAATAAATTAATATCTGAAGAATTAAATGACTATTGTTGTTCAGTCGCTCAGTCATGTCTGACGCTTTGTGACCCCATGGACTGTAGCACACCAGGCTTCCCTGTCCCTCACCAGCTCCTGGAGTTTGCTCAAACTCATACTCATTGAATCGGTGATGCCATCCAACCATCTTATCCTCTTTCGTCCCCTTCTCCTTCTGCCTTCAACCTCTCCCAGCATCAGGGTTTTTTCCAATGAGTCGGCTCTTTGCATCAGGTGGCCAAAGTATTGGAGTTTCAGTTTCAGCATCAGTCCTTCTAATGTATATTCAGGACTGATCTCCTTTAGGATGGACTGCTTGGATCTCCATGCAGTCCAAGGGACTCTCAAGAGTCTTCTCCAATACCACAGTTCAAAAGCATCAATTCTTTGGCACTCAGCTTTCTTTATGGTCCAATTCTCATATCTGTAATATCTACTAGAAAAATCATAGCTTTATGACCAGACAGACCTTTGTCAGCAAAGTAATGTCTCTGCTTTTTAGTATTCTGTCTAGGTTGGTCATAGCTTTACTTCCAAGGAGTAAGCATCTTTTAATTTCATAACTGCAGTCACCAAATGCAGTGATTTTGGAGCTCCCCAAAATAAAGTCTCTCACTGTTTCCATTGTTCCCCCATCTATTAGCCATGAAGTGATGGGACAAGATGCCATGATCTCAGTTTTTTTTAGTTAGATTTTGAAGGTTGAGTTTTAAGTCAGTTTTTTCACTCTCCTCTTTCACTTTCATCAAGAGGCTCTTTAGTTCTTTGTTTTCTGCCATAAGGGTGGTGTCATCTGCATATCTGGGCTTATTGATATTTCTCCCGGTAATCTTGATTCCAGCTTGTGCTTTGTCCAGCTCGGCATTTTGCATGATGTACTCGGCATATAAGTTAAATAAGCAGGGTGACAATATACAGCCTTGACGTATTCCTTTCTCAATTTGGAACCAGTCTGTTTTTCCATGTCCAGTTCTAACTGTTGTTTCCTGACCTGCATACTGATTTCTCAGGAGACAAGTCAGGTGTCTGGAATTCTCATCTTTTTAAGAATTTTCCACAGTTTGTTGTGATACAAACAGTCAAAGGCTTTGGCATAGTCAATAAAGCAGAAGAAGATGTTTTTCTGGAACTCTCTTGCTTTTTCTATGATCTAATGAATGTTGGCAAATTTGATCTCTGGTTCCTCTGCCTTTTCTAAATCCAGTTTGAACATCTGGAAATTCACGGTCGACATACTGTTGAAGCCTGGCTTGGAGAATTTTGAGCATTATTTTGCTAGTGTGTGAGTTGAGTGCAATTTGTATGGTAGTTTGAACATTCTTCGGCATTGCTGTTCTTTGGGATTAGAATGAAAACTGACCTTTTCTAGTCCTGTGGCCACTGCTGAGTTTTCCAAATTTGCTGGCATATTGAGTGGAGCATTTTCACAGCATCATCTTTTAGGATTTGAAATAGGTCAACTGGAATTCCATCACCTCCACTAGCTTTGTTCGTAGTGATGCTTCCTAAGGCCCAGTTGACTTTGTATTCCAGGATGTCTGGCTCCAGGTGAGTGATCACACCATCGTGGATATCTGGGTCATGAAGATCTTTTTTGTACAGCTCTTCTGTGTATTCTTGCCACCTCTTCTTAGTATCTTCTGCTTCTGTTAGGTCAATACCACTTCTGTCCTTTATTGTGCCCATTATTGCATGAAATAAAAACCATAGCTTTGACTAAATGCACCTTTCTAGGCAAAGGCAATGTAGTGTCTCTGCTTTTTAATATGCTGTCTAGGTTTGTCATTGCTTTTCTTTCAAGGATTAAGCGTCTTTTAATTTCATGGCTGCAGTCACTGTCCGCAGTGATTTTGGAACCCAAGAAAATACTCTCTCACTGTTCCCATTGTTTCCCCATCTATTTGCCATGAAATGATGAGACTGGATGCCATGATCTTTGTTTTCTTAATGATGAGTTTTAAGCCAGCTTTTTCACTCTCCTTTTTCACCTTCATCAAGACGTTCTTTCTTTCTTTCTTTTTAATTTTCTTTACTTTATTGTGTTGGTTTTGCCATACAATGCCATGATATCACCATGGGTTTACATATGCTCCCCCTCCAGAACCCCCCTCCCTCCTCCCTCCGGACTCCCTCCCCCCAGGAAATCTCAATGCACCAGCCCCGAGCATCAATCCTGGGCTGGCGATTGATTTCACATATGATAATTAACATGTTTCAATGCCATTCTCCCATATCATCCCACCCTTGCCCTCTTCCACAGAGTCCACGAGTCTGTTCTATACATCTGCGTTCCTTTTGCTGTCTCGCATGCAGGGTTCTCGTTACCATCTTTCTAAATTCCATATATATGCGTTAGTATACTGTATTGTTGTTTTTCCTTCTGGCTTACTTCACTCTGGATAATAGGCTCCAGTTCCATCCACCTGAGTAGAACTGATTCAAATGAATTTTTTTTTAATGCTGAGTAGTATTCCATTGTGTATATGTACCACAGCTTTCTTATCCATTCATCAGTTGATGGGCATCTAGGTTGCTTCCATGTCCTGGCTATTGTAAACAATGCAGCGATGAACATTGGGGTACATGTGTCTCTTTCAATTCTGGTTTCCTCAGTGTGTATGCCCAGCAGTGGGATTGCTGGGTCATATGGCAGGTCTGTTTGCAGTTTTTTAAGGAATCGCCACACTGTTTTCCATAGTGGCTGTACTAGTTTGCATTCCCACCAACAGTGTAAGAGGGTTCCCTTTTCTCCACATCCTCTCCAGCATTTATTGCTTGTAGATTTTTGGATTGCAGCCATTCTGACTGGTGTAAAGTGGTACCTCATTGTGGTTTTGATTTGCATTTCTCTGATAATGAGTGATGTTGAGCATCTTTTCATGTTTGTTAGCCATTTTTATGTCTTCTTTGGAGAAATGTCTGTTGAGTTCTTTGGCCCACTTTTTGATTGAGTCGTTTATTTTTCTAGCATGGAGCTGCAGGAGTTGCTTGTATATTTTTGAAATTGTTTGTCCGTTGCTTCATTGGCTATTATTTTCTCCCATTCTGAAGGCTGTCTTTTCACCTTGCTTATAGTTTCCTTTGTTGTGCAGAAGCTTTTAATTTTAATTAGGTCCCATTTGTTTATTCGTGCTTTTATTTCCGATATTCTGGGAGGTGGGTCATAGAGGATCCCACTTTGGTTTATGTCAGAGAGTGTTTTGCCTATGTTATCCTCTAGGAGTTTTATAGTTTCTGGTCTTATGATTAGATCTTTGATCCATTTTGAGTTTATTTTTGTGTATGGTGTTAGAAAGTGTTCTAGTTTCATTATTTTACAAGTGGCTGTCCAGTTTTCCCAGCACCACTTGTTAAAGAGATTGTCTTTTCTCCATTGTATATTCATGCCTCCTTTGTCCAAGATAAGGTGTCCATAGATGGGTGGATTTATCTCTGGGCTTTCTATTTTGTTCCATTGATCTATATTTCTGTCAAGACGTTCTTTAATTCCTCTTTGCTTTCTGTCATAAGGGTAGTGTCATCTGCATATCTGATGTTATTGATGTTTCTCCCCACAATATAGTTCAAACCAAAATAACAAGAAAATGACTGTTTAAATTGTGCTAAAGGCAATGTTCTAAAATGTCTCTAAAAGCAAGAAGATATAAACAACTAAAAAGTTATTTATAAAGCCACAATATATTGGGTACTTCTGTATCCAACTGAAAGTTGAAACATTTTCATTTTATAGATTGTATTTTGTCTCTTAATAGTCTTATTCGCTTTGTATTTAGCACTCACTTCAAGCTTTATATCACTGATGGGATGCTAGAATATTTGACATTGTACACACATACTGTTAACCACAGAGGTGAGAACCACTTCTCAGATGCACTGCTTCACAAAGAGATAAACTCAGAAATCCCTAAAATCATTTAAAGGATCTAATAAAGAATTCATTTAAAAATAGTTAAAAATATTTCATACTCACAGCAATATTTCGGACATACTGGATCCTATTTCAGATTTGGCCTGAATATAAAAGAGAAAAGTTTATTTGCACAAGTGTTAAACTGAAGCTTTGGAAGGGTATTGTATTTTTGTTACCCTGATTTAAAAGATACACGTTTTAAATATATGATGCAAGTGTTTATTTCAGAGTCTTATTGGATTTCTTAAGAGAAGTCAGTGAAAACTAAACACAGACACCCCTTAGGAATCATTTCAGAAATAATAATTGGCTAAACATCAGTTAAACTCTTCCAGCAGGAATGTTTAACACATTAATGAATTAACAGACTTTACACTTTCATTACAAAGTCTCTTTAAGCTCTTTTTTGGGCACTTTGATTAGAGCTCATTATCACCTGCCTATAATTTCACAATTATGTGTGAATTATACAAGTTTTCAAATCTGCAATGGCCCTCAAGTGATATTTCAATGGAATAACCAATGTAAGTAAACCAGAGTATAAATTTAAAGCACCAAACCTTCTCAAAGAATAATAACTATCCTTTTATTAAATGATTTTATTAGGAAATAGCTTTTATATATAAAAACATATAATCTATAATTAGGGGATAAAGAGTTTAAAAAAAAATCTATAGACTTACCACTCACTGAAGAAATAGAACTGCACAAATACCATATTTCACAGAGCCCTCGAGAGGGGCTTTCTTATCCCCTAGTGGTAACTATTACCTTGAATTCTGTGTTAGTTATTACCTTACATTCTAAAACTATACAGTTTTACTCCCCTTTATGTATTACTGAGTAATAGATCATTAGTTTTTGCATGGTTTAAAATTTTGTATAAATGGTATTCTTTAATACTGTAGTCATTTGAGATTTGCCTAATTCAAGTAAGACACAAAAAGTACAAATCATGAAAGAAAAATCAGATATAACTGTCTATTTAAAAATAAAAATCCATCTGTTTATCCTTTCACTTTTCAGATAACCATTACTCACAAACACATTTAGTGTTTTACCCTAAACTATGTCTTAGGGAAAGCAAAGTCTTTCGAAATTCTCTGGAACATACTGTTTCCATTGAGTGAGATCATATTTTATGAAGCATTAACATATTTAGGTCTCCCACTAAATACTAACATGAACACATGTGAAAAAAAAAAGAAAGAAATATTTTGATCAAGGTATATTAAAATTTTTGAAGTGTTTTTCCTCCAATTGTTTCCAAATATTTTTAATCATAGACCAAGGGCCCAAAATAATACCCAGTGATAAAAAGACTTAAAAGCTTCAGCTCCTGGGAGCAAAGTCTTTTGACTGCTTGTTATCTTGAAAAATGTATTCAGGATACACAAAAGGATGAGGTCAGATTAAGTGATTCAGTTTTTTCGAACTCATGTGAAAGGCTACATTCCAAGGGGCAAGTCTGCTAGATAAATAATGAAAAAAAATTCCACATGCTGTCATTGACAAACACTGATTTTTTTTTTTTCCACTCATGGTCCAGGCAGAAAACTGAAGTTTTGCCACTTATTTCCTCAAAAGTGTTTGAAATATAAATTTACCAGACTGAATGTTCCATATTCTTCCCTGAGAAAATGTGTCAAAAATCCTAGCAATGTTGTCTGGTCTCCCCAGGTCCAACGGGCTTGACTGAGGTAGGATGAGACAGGCAGGTAGATATAGGGCAGCAGACCAGCAGAGAAGCACAGACTCAACTTCAACACGGAGCCTGGGGAGAGTTCCTGCATTAGAGCACAGGGAGTCACATGTATCACAGTGTTTATTTTAGTCAGATTCATCCTGGAACTTCAAGAACATAACGAGGAAAACATCAAATATGTTTACTCAGAGCTGATCTCTCAATTTATATCAAGTCACCATGGAAGACGATGTTAAAACCTTCTGATTACTGTGGATTACTAGGAAATTGCATCAGCCTGAACTCCTTTGCATGGCAAGTGAAATCTGAGTGAAGCAAATAATATTAGCAAAGACATGATTTTCATGTTTATTGCATCCTCTACATTTAAAACCATGTCATGATATGCAACACTGCACAGCTGAGATGACCCACATGGAAGTGATTACAGTGTTGATTATGGTGTTGGACCATTTTCAAAATTGCCCAAGATATTGTTCTAATACTGATTCACTTCATTATCATCATCAGGAGTAGGCTTTAACTATATACTAAATTATGAATGCACATTAATAATATATTCTTTCTACAAAGGTTTTGGACATTTCATGGAAATCCTTAGCACAAATGAAGCTGGTTTTTAAGTAACACTCAAGTTCATCCAAATGCTATTTTTTTCCCTCAATTTACATAGGAAAGACGGAGATTTGTTGTTGTATGCAACAATCTTGCCTCAAACAGAATATATTTCTCAACTCCAAGTTTCTTCTTTGCTTTTTTCTTTTTTGGCCACGTCATGTGGCATGTGATTTTAGTTCCCCCCCCGACCAAGGATTGAGCCTTGAAGTAACTGAAGCACAGAGTCTTAACCACTGTACTGCCAGGGAAGTCCTGCTTCTGCACATTTCTAACACCAAGGGAAACTCTGCCAATTTTTTACAAAGATTAAGTCCAAAAGAATTCTATGGTTGCTTTAATAATTGGAAATGTCATCTGTTACAAATATCGTGATTGGAAATTGCCAATTTTTTCTTTATGAAAAAGGGAAATTCACAGGTGACAATGAATATGAGAACCAAGATTTGCATTCACCAGAAGCAGAAAAGTAGTTGACTTACACTAGCATTTTCAAATAAACATTCTTAATTGAAAATGGAGTGTCTTTATTACAGTACTGATTTTGTTTGACATTTCTAAAGTGGTAACGAGTCATAAAAAATGATGGGATAAAAAATGAAAGAAATAACTAATTGAAGAATATGCCTTTGCTATTCTTAAAAGTAGTTTTAAAGAAAGTAAACGTGGAGATTTTAGCAGTTTCTGCACACTATACAGTTCAGTTTAGAATGGCAAGACACTGTTGCTACAGAATTTCCCTTTTGTGTGGGAAATAGAGAAACAAACATGTAAGAACTATTTCAGAGGGTGCAGGAGAGTGGCTCTGAGTCATAGCTGTATGCATGCTGGCACCACCTAGGGAACTTTTAAAACTATCAGTCCCAGGGCCTCACACCCAATCAAATAAATCAGAATTATTTTAGGGTTGTGAGAGCACACAAAGGCACACACACACACAAACACCTATTTACTTTCTTAAATCTTTCCACATAATTTAAGTGAGCAGTTGGGGTTGCAACCAACTACTTTCCTTCTCTGCCTTAGATCACCTGAGCAGTCAGATCCAATTCCCTATCACTTCACTGGTAGATCTTATTTTCTAGACTTTGTTCTTTAAGTAATAAAAATAAAAGGTGCTCTGAAGAGTTACACTTTCCCAAATTTCATCATCCATCAGAAGTTGATCCAAGTCTAGGGTAAACAGGCTCTCAGACCAGGTTCCTAACTTGTCCGCTCTGGGTGTTGTATGTTTTACATGAGAATATGGCTCTCCCTCCAAAGACTTAGAACAAAAGACATGCTTTTTAAGTTCATGCCGGAGAATGTATCTCTCTGATATCTAGCTGCACCTCCTCTGATATCAGAAGCCTGGCTAAGAGTGACACCATCAAGATGGCAACATAAGTAATTCCAACCAGTCCTTCCCACAAAACACCATCAGCAACTACCTGTAGACAAGATACTGTTGTGAAAATTCCAGACACTGGGGTTGAGGCTGAAGTCCTGGACCAAAGAGACGGAGAAGGACTGCACTCAAAGTTTTGAGGGGCACTCTGACCATATCACTGCTCCCCTAGGCCAGCACAACACTGCATTAGAGGACTCCCCTTGGGGTGCAGTTTTTCCAGGGGGAAAAGAGACCCAGGGTGGAAATCTAGCTCCCCAGGCATTGCAGGATGCTCCCCAGGAGACTCACTCAGTTCTTACTTTCAGGAACCATTGTGGCGGGGAATGGGGCAGGGGAGTGGATCTTTGGGGCTCAACCATTGGGGATCAAATAGAGATGGAGAAGGGAAGCAGGGCTTACAGCAACCGGTCTCCAGTCTTGGGAGAACACATTCATTCCTGCTTGCAGTGGTGCCAGAGCAGAGGTTTCAGCCAGCAGTTCTGTGCATCTACAAACCCGAGCCAGTGGCTGATCCTACTCTAAAATAATTTTGATTAAATTGATGTGGGGCATATATCAACATGATGAAAGTCGCATACGACAAGGCCACAGCTAACATACTACTCAATGGTGACAGACTAAAAGCTTCTCCTCTAAGATCAGGAATAAGACAAGGATGCCCACTCTTACCTCTCATGTTCAACATAGTATTGGAAGTCCTACTCAGGGTAATTAGGCAAAAAAAAAAATAAATAAAAGGAATCCAAACTAGAAAGGAAGTAAAATCGTCTCCGTTTGCAAATGACATGATCTCAAATAGGAAATCCTAAAGATTCTATCAAAAAGCTGTAAAACCTGATAAATTCAGGAAAGTTACAGGATACAAAATTGTTGTGTTTCTATATACTAACAATGAACTATCTGAAAAAAAAAACTATTTCATTTACAATAGCATAGCATCAAATATAACAAATAGCTTAGGAATAAATTTAACTGAGGAGGTATTATTGAAATATCTATATACTGAAAACTATTAAGACATTGATGAAAGAAACTTAAGACACATATGAAAAGATATCTCACATTCATGGATTAAAATAATTAATATTGTTAAAATGTTCATACTACCCAAAGCCATCTATAGATTTAATAATGTCCCTATCAAGCCTTGTATGAAACTAATAAATAAATAAACCCCATGTTTTCTGATGCCATAAATGTCATATTGGACATTTTTACTCAAAAACCTACCTTCTCTTTTAAAAGTCGAAAGAGAATCCATGGTATTATGCACAAAATATAGAGTACTATTGTGTGTTGATTACATAAGCTAAGGCCACAGCAGAAAGCACCAATTTTAGCTATCTGAAAAACATTAGAAGAAAATAATCCAAGTTAACAATTCACCAAAAACTAAGAAAACACAATAGTAAAAAGCTATTCTTTCTATTAAAACTAAGCATTTATACAGTAAGCCAGGTTAACATCAACCTTTTAATGTAAACAATCATGCTTTAATACTAATATTTATCACCACTATTTTATTAATATTTTTCATTCTTATCAAATCACTTCAGTCTGATCTTAAATTATTGTCTTCAAACTAGGATTTAGGAAGTCCTATATGATGACAAGTTCTAACAGTAATAGGACATAGTATAGTTCAAGTGAAATCTAGAACTAAGGTTCAGCAATTCTTTGTTTTACGTTTTCTTCTATTAAATTAATTAAATATAACATTTTAATTTAAAAACCTGGTTCTCTATGAGTGGTCTTTGTGCTATTTTTGAACATGTGCTATTTTCATAATCATAAAAAGGTTTACTTTAAACAAAAATAAACTCTAATATCATCACAGGTTTGTTTATGGAAACCTTGATGTTCTCTTGTTTCTAAATTCTGTAATGACACAGGCTGCCCATATATTAAGATAATCCGGCACTCTTCAGTGTGTAGACGGTAAGCCCTTAGAAGAAAGGGTTCCTCCACATTGCAAATTATTTTGATGATAGCAGTGGTTTTAGAAGTCATTGCAATCTCTTCAGAACAACTTCATTTTACGTGCGATTACTTTCCTTTTAGTTAAAAAAAGTACAAATTATTTGATCTTTTGTGAAATTAGAGAATAAGCCAATGCACCATCATGGTAAACAATTTAAGGTGGTCAACCTAGAGCTTGGCATCTTAAGATCACACACACACACAGAGACACATACACAACAGTGGATTAGCTAACAAGCCTTCCTTTCCAATAAGACTCAACGGGGATTTCATAATACCCTCATTCTCCAAAAAACTTTTGAACTCTGAGATGGAAAAAAAATTCTCATGTTTTATAAAGTCTCTCATAGTTCACAGCGAAAAAACTGAGAGTGTTTTGAGAGTGCTTTTTCTCTCAACATGCCTAGATTACCTTGACAGTAATCAGAATAGATAAACAGTATCTAAACCAAAGTTAAAAAGAAATAGAGCATCTGTCTAAAAATTAAAACAAAAAGTGATTTCACTTTGATCAAAACAGGTTACCTTTGATCTTTCTTGTGCAGTTGCTGCCTCCTCAAAATGTACAGTAAGAGCCATAAGCAGCCCCACAAACAGATTGTTTAAGCTAAAAACCTCTGCTGCAATGGACCACTGCCATGTTAGACGAGAAAATGAAAACACCCCCGCAGCAAGGATTCCTCCAGCATATGAGCCAGAAAGCCTGCAAATACAGATAACATGAAATCTTCTTTCCCAACAAAAAGAACTGACTTTATTTTCCTTTTTATAAACTGTAGCAGCAGAAATTATGACAGCCGCCCAGCACTATCCCAACACATTAGATGGTTAATACATTACTTCGTGTAATAATTCCTTTCAACAGATTTTAATTACAAAGTCCATATATTAACCTACTAAGAAACAAATGAACAAACCTGCTTGGTATCTTATGAACTGAATGAGGTTTAGCTCTCCGATGTGCTCTTTAGGATTTAAGCCATTTCAGAAAGCCTGAAGAGACAGAAACTAGAGAGATAACAAACCTGTGCCATCTTTATTGCTATATCTAAGAAGAAAAATGATCATGACTGATTAAGACTGAAAAATTAATGAAATGGCAGAGTATCTGTTTGGAAGAAACAGACTTACAGACTTAGAGAATGAACTTATGGTTACCGGTGAGGAAGGATGCGGTAAAGGGACAGTTATGGAGTCTGGGATGGACATGTACACACTGCTGTATTTAAAATGGATAACCAACAAGGACCTACTGTATAGTACAGGGAACTCTGCTCAATGTTATGTGGCAGCCTGGATGGGAGGGGAGTTGGGGGGAGAATGCATACATGTATGTGTATGGCTGAGTCCCTTCGCTGTTCACTCAAAACTATCAAAATATCATAACATTGTTAATCAACTATATTCTAATACAAAATAAAAAGCTTTTAAAAAAAAAGGAATATCTGTTCAGGAACACTCACTCTCACTCCTTGTGGAAGGTTTGGATCTAGGTACTTTCTACATTTATCTCCTAACATATGGCAAAGTATGTCTTGGTCACAATATTTGGTGATTTTAAGATTTTGTAGCTAAATTCTTAGTTTTTAATGATTTCTTCTTTACACAAAGTCAAAGTTAAAAATGATATAAATATATATTTTTTAACAGAAGGGTGGGAGTGTGAATTTTAGTAACAGAGAAGAATCAAATGCTACACTTGGAAACAAATTCCTCACTCCCAATGCCAACAAAAGCCCACATTTCAAATTATTTGAGGAATCTGGATCTATCTCAATTTAGAGATATGATTTGAGAGGTCAAATCATAGGTCATTACTTTTTAGCTGTATTGTTTTGTATAAAAATTATGGAGTAATTGTATAGCTTTTAATCAACCTTAGTAGAAAAAAAAACCTAACAAATTTCAATATCACCAAACCTGTTTTTCTTTGAATTTCTCTTTACAATTTTTCTGTTCTCTTTCCTTTATAAAAATCATCAGTTTCCTGTTTCTTGAAGAATACTCTATTTTCCCAGTTATCCCGATTCAATAACCTAAAGTTATTCCTTCCAAATTCCTTTCCAGATTCCTTTCAATTTGTATTCCTATTGCTTTAGATTCACATTAATAGTTTCCTAACTTGCTTTACATTTTTTCTAATCCTTCTACAATATAACATCAGATTAAACTTTCTAAAGCATACTCTTGTGAATACTCTTTATTCCTACAGGATGAATTAGAATCAACCTGGAATCCAAGCTCCCAATAAACTGGGCCCCCTAGGGACTAATTAGCAACATGACCTCCCTCTCACCAAATAGTCAAGCTCCTTAAAATTCCCTAATAAGACTTGCCTGTTCCTAGCTCAATACCTTTGCCCATGCTGTAGTCCTGAATTAAATGTCCTCCCTGCTCCTTTATTAAAACTCTACTCTTCTCAATTTTCTCTTCAATTCTCAGGTTCCTAAGCCCATCTCTGCATATCAATTATTTTTACATTTTTTTTTTTGAAGTGTGAACTGGAGCTAAACTTCACTTAATTGGAAACATCTAGCCCTAAGCACAGAAAGGAAACTTAGCAAACAAAAGAATGAATCAATCTTAAAGTATTAGTAACAATTTAAAGAAACTTCTAGATTTCAGCTGTCAATATGACATTGGAAAGTCAGCAAAAGATACAAGATTCCTTCTTCTACTTAAAACATAAATTAGCATCCTTGGAGAAATGTACTTGGCTTTTCCAACTCTGGAATCAGCCAGAGTTGGAAAAGCCAAGTACCAAACAAATTAGAAACATTCTGGGACACAAAGTAAGGAAATGCTCAAATGGAGACATGACCAAAGCTTACAGTCAGCTTACAGGACTCTCACTGGCCAAACTGGGGATAACTTGCACATACAAATAATTACAGTAATAGATTATAACCGAATGAACAACTAAGAATCTATGAATCTAAAATAAAAGCTATGGATCTGTAGTGATAAAAAAAAAATTGGGTGAGAAGGGAAAGCCCATGGAAAGTCAACTAATAACTAGAGAAGAAATTAGAAGAATTAGAAATCCCCACTTGACAACCATCATAATAATAATCAATGGATACCAAAGTAGAGGGTAAAGTCTGGAGTAACAGAAATATGTACACTGTCTAAAGGTATTTCCCTGTAAATAATTACAAAAGAAGAAACGGTAATTACAGTGGCAGACTGGACCAACACAGTCTTAATTACATCATCAAAGTTAACAGCCCAGTAATGGGACAATCATCATCTGCTTCTTTATCTATTGCAATAAAAAAGAATACAGCATCATTTCTATGGCATTCCTGCCAAAACTGCATTACCTGAATTTAAGCAAGAGGACAGACAAACTCAGACTGAAGGACATTCTACAGAATAACTGACCTGTATGTATCAAGAAATGTCAAAGTCTTGAGAAAAACCAAAATCATCACGAGGAACTGTCCCAGATTAGAGGCCAAAAGGATGACAATAAAATAAAAGGCATGATCTAGGACTTTTTACTATAAGCACGTGGAAAAAATTAGATCAAGTCTGAAGATTAGGTAACAGTGTTGTATCATTGATAATTTGTTCTGATACCTACACTGTGTATATGTAAGACAATGTTGGTTTAAATAAACATATCTTGAAGCATTTAAGGGTAAAAGGACATAATGACTGCAGCTTATTCTTAAATGGTAAAAGCAAAATAATACATACATATCCACTGAGTCAAGGATAAAGCAAATGTGGTAAAATATTAATATTTGGGAACCTGAGTAAAGGGTAGACAAATGTGAGCCATTCGTGCCACTTTTTTATAAATCTGAAATTGTATCATGATAAAAAGTTTAAAGAAATCAGCAAATTTCCAAGATAATTTGCTAACATTTGTTGAGTTTCTTGTTAGCCAGGTATTGTTCTATTGCCTGCTTTATATTCATTTAATTTTCAGAATAACCCTATGAATAGATGGTGGTTTGTCTCCTTTTCTCAAATGAAGAAACTGAGGCTCAGGGAGGCCCAATAATTTTTCCAAGGTCCTATAGTAGGTAATTAAGTGGCAGAACCAGGATTAAAGTTGTTAGTCTAGCTATTTAAAACAATTACATTATGGATAAGAGATGGCTACTTTAGTTTTAATGTCAAATCATTTATCCCAGACTAATGATATACTTCCCTGGTGGCTCAGATGGTAAAGCGTCTGCCTACAATGCAGGAGAGCCGGGTATGATCCCTGGGTTGGGAAGATCCTCTGGAGAAGGAAATGGCAACCCACTCCAGTACTCTTGCCTGGAAAATCCCATGGATGGAGGAGCATGGTAGGCTACAGTCTATAGGGTCACAAAGAGTCAGACACAACTGAGTGATTTCACTTTCATTTTTCACTTTCAATGATATATTGTATATTTATTTAAATATGTACCTCTTTGAGTGAAGAATAGAAGTTTTGTCAATTATTAGAATTATATTTATATCTATGTGTTATCAAAACAACACACTACCAACCTGAATTGTACACACCTCTCAAGACTGATACTTTTTTTTTTTGAAAGGGCAGTTAAAATTTAAAACCAGCAGTTAATTAAAGAGAACTGATATGTACAAATCCTCAGGAAGAAAACTCAAGACTCACTAATCTACAATGATTTTTAGCACATTATGCTCAGGAAGACATCCTAAAGTGTTTGAATTGTTGACATTCATTATTGGAATTATGAACTATGTTAACTGCCTTTTCAACTATTTCATATGGTTTTAGAAATTGAAGAGAGTATAAGTAAAATTATCATGGTAAAATTTATCCAGTTACCTTAGACTATTACAGATACTTATGTACATTAGCATTTTACTGAAGACTAAGCCTACATCAGCAAGGTCTAAAATCTGAATTTTTCCCACCTCACTTCTGTCCCATACCATCCCCTTGCCAAGGTCAAGACTGTTTTACAACGAATAATCCATATACTCTTTCACATGATTTTTCTGGGTATCAGAGAAATAACTTGTGAGACTTCTGAGTAAGGTTACAGAAGAGAACGTAACTGATATAAAGCCAGTAATGAAAATCAATCCTGTAATCTTGATCATTTGAGCTTCTCAAAAGAGCTTGCTTAGAAATCAACCCATTCTATAAACTGAAGACAAGAGCAGTGGACCTTTTCTTTTTTTTTTTCTACTCAACATCTAAAATCCTTTCATATGCTTGAGGGATACAAGCGTATGAGGCACAGCCCCTCTTATTACACACACTGATACATAGGATATTTTTCTAGTCTCTGTTGCAGCTAGAGCATGGGTATATGACCTGGGCTCTGCCTGTCAGAATCACCTGCTCCATTCTTTGAACTGGAAGTCATGAGGCCAAAAAGCAGGTATGCAGACAAAATCAGACATGGTGGGTGGGGTTTGTGCATCGTTTTCACAGACGGTAATGGCAGCACTTTCAGGGCTAGTGCTCAGAATCCAGGTCAGTGTTGGTGACATGAGCTGGGGTGCCTGGGGCCCAGGGATGGACGCCACGGTGGTTTCACCTGCACATACGTGCCTGGGACCCTGAATATTTTGGGATCAGAGCCTGCTAATCCAGCCTTCCCAGAAATTCTGCAAGCTTTCCACCTTCCTTCTCTCTCTTTTTTAATTCTAGATTTAAATATCCCCTCTTTTAAAAAGACTTCAGTTCAGTTCAGTTCAGTCGCTCAGTCGTGTCCGACTCTTTGCGACCCCACGGACTGCAGCATGCCAGGCCTCCCTGTCCATCGCCAGCTCCAGGAGTTACTCAAACTCATGTCCATTAAGTCGGTGATGCCATCCAATCATCTGATCCTCTGTTGTCCCCTTCTCCTTCTGCCTTCAATCTTTCTCAGCATCAGGGTCTTTTCAAATGAATCATTTCTTCACAGCAGGTGGCCAAAGTATTGGAGTTTCAGCTTCAACATCAGCCCTTCCAATGAATATTCAAGATTGATTTCCTTTAGGATGGACTGGTTGGATCTCCTTGCTGTCCAAGGGACTCTCAAGAGTATTCTCCAACACCACATTTCAAAAGCATCAATTCTTCGGGCTCAGCTTTCTTTATAGTGCAAATCTCACATCCAGACATGATTACCGGAAAAAACATAGCTTTGACTAGATGGACCTTTGCTGGCAAAATAATGTCTCTGCTTTTTAATATGCTGTCTAGGTTGGTCATAGCTTTTCTTCCAAGGAGTAAGTGTCTTTTCATTTCATGGCTGCAGTTTCCATCTGCAGTGATTTTGGAGCCCCCCAAAATACAGTCTGTCACTGTTTCCACTGTTTCCCCATCTATTTGCCATGAAGTGATGGGACTGGATGCCATCATCTTAGTTTTCTGAATGTTGAGTTTTAAGCCAAGTTGTTCGCTCTCCTCTTTCACTTTCATCAAGAGACTCTTTAGTTTTTCTTCGCTTTCTGCCATAAGGGTGGTGTCATCTGCATATCTGAGGTTATTGATATTTCTCCTGGGAATCTTGATTCCAGCTTGTGCTTCCTCCAGCCCAGCGTTTCTCATGATGTACTCTGCATAGAAGTTAAATAAGCAGGGTGACAATATACAGCCTTGATGTACTCCTTTCCCTATTTGGAACCAGTCTGTTGTTCCATATCCAGTTCTAACTGTTGCTTCCTGACCTGCATACAGATTTCTCAAAAGGCAGGTCAGGTGGTCTGGTATTCCCATCTCTTTTAAGAATTTTCCAGTTTGTTGTGATCCACACAGTCAAAGGCTTTGGCATAGTTAATAGCAGATGTTTTTCTGGAACTCTCTTGCTTTTTCTATGATCTAATGGATGTTGGCAATTTGATCTATGGTTCTTCTGCCTTTCCTAAATCCAACTTGAACATCTGGAAGTTCACAGTTCACATACTGTTGAAGCCTGGCTTGGAGAATTTTGAGCATTACTTTGCTAGCTTGTGAGATGAGTGCAATTGTGAGGTAGTTTGAGCATTCTCTGGCATTGCCTTTCTTTGGGATTGGAATGAAAACTGATCTTTTCCGGTCCTGTGACCTAGTCCTACTGAGTTTCCTGAATTTGCTGGCATGTTGAGTGGAGCACTTTCACAGCATAGGATTTGAAACAGCTCAACTGAATTCCATCATCTCCACTAGCTTTGTTTGTAGTGATACTTCCGAAGGCCGTTGACTTTACATTTCAGGATGTCTGACTCTAGTTGAGTGATCAAATCATAGTGATTATCTGGGGCATGAAGATCTTTTTTTGTACAGTTCTTTGTTTATTTTTGCCACCTCTTCTTAATATCTTCTGCTTCTGTTAGGTCCATACCATTTCTGTCCTTTATTGAGCCCATCTTTGCATGAAATGTTCCCTTGGTATCTCTAATTTTTTTGAAGACCTCTCTAGTCTTTCTCATTGTATTGTTTTCCTCTGTTTTTTTGCATTGATTGCTGAGGAAGGCTTTCTCTCCCTGCTATTCTTCGGAACTCTGCATTCAAATGGGTCTATCTTTCCTTTCACTTCTCTTCTTTTCTGTTATTTGTAAGGCCTCCTCAGACAACTAATTTGTCTTTTTGCATTTCTTTTTCTTGGGGGATGGTCTTGATCCTTTCCTCCTGTACAATGTCATGAACCCCTGTCCATAGTTCTTCAGGCACTCTATCAGATCTAATCTCTTGAATCTATTTCTCACTTCTACTGTATAATCATAAGGGATTTGATTATAGGTCATACCTGAACGGTCTAGTGGTTTTCCCTACTTTCTTGAATTTAAAAGTAGAAAGCTTTATTGAGATATAATTCATTTATTTAAAATGTACAATTAAAGATTTTCAGTATATTTACAGATATATGCAGCTATTATTACAGTCAATTTTATAACATTTTCATCACCTCAAAAAGAAACTCTATCTCCTTTAATTATCTTTCCCAATCTCACTGCCAGGCTTAAGTAACCACTAAACTACCTTCTGTCTATAAATTTCCCTCTTTTGGGTCTTCATATAAGTGGAATCATGTAATATGTGGACTTTTGTGACTGACTTCTTTCACTTAACATCATGTGTTCAAGGTTCATCTAATGTGTAGTATCAGTATTTTATTTCTTTGTACAGCTGAATTAATATTCTACTACATAACTATTCCACATTTTGCTTATTCATTCTTCCACTGATGGACATCTAGATTGTTTCCATCTTTTGCCTACTATGAATAGTGCTTCTGTAAACATTTGTATACAAGTTTTTGTGTGGACATGTTTTCATTCCTCTAGGGTATATACGTAGCAGTGGAACTGCTGGATCCTGAAACAACTCATTTAATCATTTGAAACTGCTAGACTGTTTTCCAAAGTGGCTACACAATTTTATGTTCCTACGGGCAATGGATGAGGGCTCTGATTTTTCCACAACCCAGTGAACACTTGTTATCTGACTTTTTTGATTCTAGTCATCCCATTGGGTGTGAAAGGGTATCTCACTGAGATTTTGATTTGTATTGCCTTAATGGCTAACAATGCTGAGCACATTTGCAATTGCTCATTGGTCATTTCTACATCTTCCTTGGAGAAATGTCTTTTCAAATATTTTGCCCATTTAAAAAATTGCTATAACTTTCTTATTACTGAGTTGTAGCATTCTTTCCAACTTCCTTTCAATATGCTTCTTTTCTGCTAAACACAGCCAATCGTTTGCAACTGAGAATCCTGACTAAATCTGCCTTCCTTATTATTTCTATTGTCTTCAAGAAAAACCGTGAGGAAATTCTGAAAATAAATGCTGCAGTTGTCAAAGTTTTGTGGAACATAGAAAAGAAGGCAGTATGCCTAAGGGCAGAAAGTTATGCATGCATCCATACAGAGAATATAAAACATTTTGGAGGCCTCATTTTATTAATACTATCTCTGATTTCCATAAAATAATGTATATAGGCTATACCTTTGAGAGTCTCTTGCTTCCAAAAGCCTTTTATATATCAAACTGTGCATGTTCCTTCAAACACACAGGTTTGAACACAATGCCTTTAAAAGCTTGTTTTGTGCGAAGACTCAGAATCAATCAACATTTACTGACCATGTAACATGTACAGTCTAGTGGATTAAAAAACAGTAGAGATAATTTGAAACATCTGCTCTGAGAAAACTCTGAAAGTTAAAGAGGGCTACAGAACAAAGACTTGTATGTAGCAAATAATGTGTAATTATAAGCACTCAGCTGAGGCTGGAGACTGTAGAAGCTGTGGATGTAGGGTGATGGCCTCAGTCCACATGGCTGTGGCAAGGTCAGCAGCAGCCTGACCTGGGCTGGGGAAGACTGTAAGGAGCCAGGGTGAGTTTTACTAGATAGGCAGGGCAGAAGGACAAGAGGAAAAGGTGTTAAAGCAATGAACTACAGGGTCTACACTGAATAGGGAAGGAAGCAGAGCCAGCAGGGGGCTGATGGAGGAGATCAAAAGGATGAGCAGAGGGATCTAGGTCTCAGTTCAATGGAAGACAAGTGTAGGGGCACCAAGAAAATGAGCGAACTGAAAGCTCAAATCAGGCAGGGAGAGGGAAGAGTTTAATGAAGCTGTTCTCAAAATCATAAGATACCCATTAAAATTAAGCATTTGTCTCAAAAGACAAGCAGTACATGGTATATTAGTAAGTCTGCAGGGTGAGAGCAATGTAGGAAGAGAGGTGTGTGGTCTAGTGCCACAATGTCACAAGCAGGCAAACAAGCAGATGTGACGTCCCACATCAGCCAACAGCAAGCTGAGTCTGTGACTGGCTGACAGGTCAAAGGATAATGTCAGCAATGGTGAGGATGAAGAGAGCTTCTGAAGAGTTCAGAGACGGTCTCCAGTTCATTCACTGACTCTGCAGGTAGGCAGTCTTGTTATATTGTTCATGGTATATGACAATATCTGTGCATGCTTTGTTTCCCCTTATTGAGATAGAGATAAAACGACTAGCGGGCAAGCTGATGTCGAGAAGTTTCCTGAAGGCTATTTTCAGGGTCACAGTGAGGCTTGGGATTGGCCTCATGTTGTCCACATCTGCAGCCTCCATCCTCTGTTCTCACTCTAGTCCTCTATTGGAATTGTTCTCACCGGGATCTCCAGTGACTGTCTATCCACCAAACAGAGCAGGCTCAAGGAACCTCTCTGCTGTGTTGATCACTGCCCCAGTCACACTCTACCAAGTTGACCATCTGGACTTCACATCCTCTGGTTTTCCTTTTACGGCCCTGTGTCTTCCTTCTGTGCTTTCTCCAAATGGTTCCTCTTCTTGCATTTAACACCTTTCAAGCCAGTGTTTCTCAAAGATTTCATTCTCAGGAAATTGTTCTCACTCTACTTTGCCTGAGTGACTTTATTCACTATCTTGACTTCACCTGCCAGCGACAAACTAAAGAAACCAAATCTGTCTCCAGCACTGCCTCTCCCTTAGTTTTGAACTTAATCTTATCCCCAACTTACTGTTGTACCCTCATCACAAAGCCACCCCAACTCTGGATGTCCCACAGAGCCTCAGGGTCAGTACATGCAAAATTAATTTCTCATCCTCTTCCGTGAAATAATATCTTGTGTTCTCTGTCTTAGTGAATTTCATTATCTTCCTTGTTTAGTTATCTAAATTAAGAGCCCTGGGAATCATCATCAGAGCTCCTCTCCCTTTCTAACATCGTGCCAATTGGACTTAATCAACATTTTATAAAATCATGCTCTTCTCTCTTCCCACACTCACTTCCCTAGGTCAGCTCATCTGACTCATCACCTCAGGCTCACACAATGCTGTAGGTTTATGTGCTGCCTGCTTCCAGCCCTGGGCCCACCACTGCCACCAGAGTGAGGGATCTAAGGCACACCTGAGGGATCTAAGGCTTTTCTGTTTCCAACCCTTCAAGGGTTCCTCTTTGATTATAAAACATATTGCAAGCTTCTCATGACCACAGACACAAATTTTCATGATCTGGTCTCAGCCTACCTGTAGCTTCATTTTCGACATGACCTATTTTGAACTGTGTTCCAGCAACACTGAATGACTTGTCCCTGTGCTTACAGGCTGTTTCTCTTCCACCTCAGAGTTTCTTAGCACAGGAGAGTCTCTGTAACTGGAACACGGCTTTGCCTTCACTTGGCCACTCCCACTGATTGTTTACAACTCAATACAGGCTTCACCTTTTCAAGAAGTTTTCCCAGAAATACTTTCACAAAGACTAAGGTAACTTCTTCTGGCCCCTTCTCCAGACTCTCAGTAAATTAAATGTATTAATAAATCTGAATAGGGAGATTTTTCTGTATTTCTTAGTAAAAACAATCTTGAGGAATAAAATATTTTAACTGTAACTTAATCAAAACATAGTTAAGAAACCAGACGTGAGGAACTTAAAACTCTCTCAATGAAATGTTAACAAAGTCAACAGAATTTTTTGGACTACTGACACCACTAGATAGCTGTGTCAGTATATTAGCACATTTAAAAGTTTAAAAAGTAGCTCATATCACAAATATTTGGATGATCTCCTGGAGGAGGAAATGGCAACCCACTCCAGTCTTCTTGCCTGGAGAATCCCATGGACAGAGGAGCCTGGAGGGCTACAGTCCATGGGGCTGCAAAGAGTCATACACGACTGAGTGACTGAACATGTACACACAGAACAAAGCTATTTACTTTTTTGGAAACTAAATGTTTATATAATATATATATTTATATAATTTCAGACATACTTTACCTTCGCTTTTTATTGTTGTTGTTCTTTACTCATATTGCCTTTCACACTGATGTGTAAGGGGAGTTCCTTATATTTTCTCAAACTTTTGTAAATCTCAAACAAAATACCTCAAAGTTTTCACTTTATGTCTTTTTGAGCCAAACAGCAATGCATCTTTCATACCAATAAGCCACTGTGAATTTTGGATAAAGACTTTGAATGTGCAAAAGATTTATCTAAATGATGCTGCAAGAATCACATTGACAAATGTGTCTGAAGGTGAGTCTGGTCTTAGATTTGTTAAATAAGAGGACTTAGCAAGCACTTTTATTGTCTGTTTATCAGTTTTGTTTTTCTTTAAGGCATGAATTCTATGAATCTACTGACTTCTTAAAACCTCCAATTAATCCATTATCTGTTTTGATTGCTAGGGTCTTCGTTATCTTACTAGTTTGACCAATAATATCCCTCTCAATGAAGAGGTTCCCAATGCGGGTGATTGAACAAATTAGCTGTCACTTGCTCTTTTGGACAATAATTCTAACCAAAACATACACTACAATTTTTTTCCCCTGAAAAGGCTACAACATACCTTTGTAAATTTTTGGCAGAATTAGATTATATAAACAGAGTGAAACACTATGCATGAATGCTGGTAAATGAATTGTAGTCTAAATTTCTGGCTAAGCAATATTTCTTTTAAAAATATAGGGAAGGAATATTTAATCTGACCTTGTTATTTAAACATGAGTTTTAAGTGAAAATGTGCTCTGAACCCACAAAACAAGCTGTGTGGTATCATCCATAAAGTCAAATGAATAGATGGAGAATAAATATAAATACCTCCCAAATAAGACAGAACAACTGTCTCTACCCATAGACTAAGCCTGACTTTTTTTTCAAAGAAAAACGACATAATCAAAAAACACCAAGGTGTTTTCTCTTGGCAATCAAGGAGGCCTACTTTTAATTTCCATTTCATTCTTTTAAATAAAAATGCTTAATTGTTATTTTCTATAAAGCAACTGAAGAACTGATATATTTATTTACATTTAATGTGCTAAAAGTGATATCTTAAAATTAGCTCATTAAAACTTAAAAGACAAATAGTTTTCTACTGAAACTGATGAACCTGCTACTAATAGGAAACTGGAGGAAAAAAAGAAATTCAAATGAAGTTGTGAATAAAATGAGAACTGTTTTCAGCACAACTCACTAATAAATTGCAAGATAATCTAAAATATTTTCCACTTTAACTAAGGAGTAACTTATGATAAATTTATATATATATATATGAGAAAAATGTTTTCTATTCTCAATCTAGAGGTTCATAGAACCTCACAGAAGGATATCAAGGTAGCTATTGCTTCAAGTAAAATACGTATTTTACAATCTAACATGACTTACAGAAAGATAACATCTTAGGAGGCTATATAAAGAACACACACTTCAAACATTACTATGAAATTTCAGTAAGACAACTATTGTATTTTAAAAGATAGTCACATGTCAACAATCAAAATCAAGTTTTTACACTATGAAAGAGGCATGCTTAATTTTCAAGGTCTCAGACTAACAGAATAAGGTAATAATACAGATGATTCAAAATAACAAATAATCTAAAAGTTACTGAAGTTTGTTTTGTATAAATAAATACATATTACATATATGTGACACATAAAATGTGTTTTGCAGTATATTTGCAATAAATAAATTTTCCTCATTGCCTTTTACTTGGGCTAAGGCTAAAACCATGGAGTTCACATTCCAGGGGATCATAGTGGTCAGTCACTGAGGAAAGATATACCAGGAGTACGACAGATAGGATAAGAAGGGTTGCCAAGTATTTAAAATTTCACCCAGAGAGTGAATTCTCTTCTAGGATGAGGAATATGTGATGCTTCTCAGAGCATCCTAACAAATGTGAGGCTCAGAATTCTATGAGACCTAGACGAGATTCCTAAGAAAGGTACCGACTGTGCAGTAGTTTTCTCACTGATGGAATGCTACTCATCTGTTGACACAATGGATAGATTGGGGGGAGGGGTTTACCATTTACACAGGTTTGCTACTGATGATAAGGTATATTTTTCTTTCTGCTACACAGTATTTGACTTTCATGTGTAGTCACAGGTTTGTCTAACCCTCAATCAAAAGACAAATAACAGAAAACCAAAATTCTTTCAGAACACACATTTGACATGCTTCATAAAATTCATGAATGTATTTGTCTTCAGTGTGCAAAGAGCCCAACATGGAGGGTACACTACGCTCTTTCAACATTGAAAACTCCTACCTGAGGTAAGTACAATAGAATCAAGTAGGAAGGCCACAATGCATCTGAGCATTCTTGTTAAAAAAATTATTTTTAGTGTCAACTCATATTGATGACTTACAATGCAGCAGATTACAGGGAAGAGATACAGTAAAGCAGGATACAATCAGAGGCAAATCTACTGCTTCCATCCTCCCAAGTTCTTATCTTTCTGAGTCTTGTTCATGGAGATTATACAAATGTTACCTCTGGTTTTCATTCGCAAAATCATGACCCATAGATTTCTCTCTTCAATGTACCTGGAGACATGAAACTGGGAAACTAAGCTATTGACAAGAAAGATTGTCAGTTTCAGCTGAACTTCTTTCACTCAGTGGCAGTTCATTCAACACTCTTTCAACAAATATGTATTGAGTGTCTAATATGTGCCAGGTGCTCTATGGGCAAATTATGTACGTGTGCTAAGTCGCTTCAGTCATGTCTGACTCTTTGCCACCCTATGGACTGTAGCCTGACAGGTTCCCCTGGCTTTGGGATTCTCCAGGCAAGAATACTGGAGTGGGTTGCCATGCCCTCCTCCAAGGGATCTTCCCAATCCAGGAATAGAACCCATGTCTCTTATATCTCCTGGCAGATGGGTTCTTTACCACTTGTGCCATCTGGGAAGCTGGGGCAAATTATGGTCAGTGGGTATTTGGAAAGCAGTAGAATCTAAATGTTTTTCTTGTCATTTTCAAGTTTAGACCTAATAAACATCAATCAATACCTGGTATATCTATCTCTAAAGCCACCACCACCATAACTAAAAAAATGTAAAACATGTGCATCTTTAATAAATTTGCAAATAAGCCCATTTTCCCATGTTTTATAAAAATTTACTTTCACTCCAGGTGAAAACCTACCGAGGTTTACCCTATTCCATGAGACTCTATCAATAGGAAAAAAGACTGTTCTACCCCAAATTTTCAGCTACATAAATATCAACTACCAGTACGCTGAAAGGAAAAGTACAAAGTATTAGTCTTGATTTTAAAACCACTAAATAAAATTGGGGAAAAAAATGGGAAAGCTTTCAAAAAGGAAAGGGGCACAAGTGAAACAGAAGGGACAAGATTATGAAAAGTTCTCAGAAATAAAATATAACCATGCAATTTCCATTAGAATTAAAATTTGTAAACTAATCAATGATGAAGCTATTCAAGGCTCAGAACAACTCATCTCATCAATTTATACCCAAATACCTAAAAGAAAAACAATCAACTGAGCCTTATAGTAATCACCATCCTTTACTTTACATTTGACCAGGTGTCCATAGCACGCCAAATAACTTGTACTATGCAAGGCAACATCCTCTTAAGGTACAACCTAGCTTAACATAACTCCCAAACTAAAGATTTTCAACAATTTTGCTTGAAATGTTTAAAAATATGCAAGGCCTCAAGATGACCTTATTGCTCAATCTTGATAGTATATTTTCTATTTGGTAGCAAAACTGAAATTGGTTAAGGGTATAGTTTGGAATTATTATTCTCAAATTCCTTTTTAACTGAAAACTTAGAAAATGCTGCATAATTTTTAAAATGTTAAGATCCTAAAGGTAAATGAAGTAAACTTAAAAGATCCAAATAACTAAGATCAACAGAATGAGGATATTCAACTATTTTCACTAGCAAAACTAACCAACTTACTAAACAGGAGAGATTTAATACAAAGTTGTCTTATTATGCAAAGTTACAAAGTATATAGTAATATTTCAATTCGTTGAGTGTTTTCTACTTTTTACGGCTTTGAAAAGTAGGAAATCTATGAGTTATGGTTTATCATTTTATTTGAAACTTTAAGAAATATATACATTTATTATTATAGCCATAATGACTGATGACTAGTTCCAGTGGCAAAAATCTCGGCAGGAAACAGATTTAGCAATTTAAATGTTTTATAAGTTTTTGTAATTGGGGAAACTTTTCATAATCTGACATTTGTTAAAACCACTTATTAGAAATTATGCAGCACAGTAGCTGTGGAAATATGAGCTAGCTTCACAATTATAAAGTCAGCCTATGTAGCCCTTTCCTATTGTATATAGTGGCATAAACCCCACGGCGGCCTATCAGCTAACTGGCAGGCAGGGGGCTGCTCTATTCAAAGTGAGAGATACAAGCTGCAGGGCAAAAACCTGGCAGCTCCCATCTGACCCCACAATCCCCTACTGGTGACAGCTCCAAGCTCCATGGCAAATTAGGCCTTCTCATATTACAATTGGAGAAGACAGATTCCATTAGCAGTATCTGAAATTGAGTGGAGAGCTGCACTGTTATCAGACTTGACTCATAAGCACTGCTATTAATCAGAGCTATGATAGCATTTATATATTTCAAGCTATCTGCTGCCGCTGTGATATTCTGCTACAAAGGGTTGATGGGACTTAGGAAAGTGAACAATAGAGCTTTCTGGGAAAAGCAGAGTAAATCAAGAAAGTCTATGACTTCCGCACATTCTGAAGGGATTGTGGTTTACATAAATTTTCTCCCAATTGGAGATTGAGCTCTTCCTCATCTTACACATGGGATTTAGTTGTCACTCAATGGTAACAGCTGTGAAAAGGTGAAGCGGCCCACCGCTCAGAATATTGCCTTTGCTTTTAAAGCAATTAACCCATGAACAGGAGGATACCTGGTGATATCAAAGGGATTAGGCCAGGCAGTGCATTATTAACATTTCCTTGAACTAATTCTGACTCTGACTAGCTGTCAGAAAAGACTCTACAGTCTTAAAAAAGAGTTTTTGCCCTGCTTTTTTCCCTTCAAAATGAAGTGCTGCTATTTGAGCCTAATATGGCCCTCTACTTATAAGAAAATGCAAATGAACCAAGCTCTTAATATTCTTAGCCAGCCTGAGTCAATGCAATTTTAATACAAGTATGAGAGAAATATATGATCAATTAACTAGGGATCAAGACAGATATTCTCCTGAATGGAAATTAATGCTCCACTACTTTCCATTCTTCTTCAACTACAAAAACTCGGCGACTATTTGTTACTTATGCATAGTTACCTCTGAAATTAGGAAGAGCTTCACATTATTCTCTATGGCAATAATCTAAAATACTCTTTGAGCTGGAAAATCCAAATGTCTCCTAAGCAGGAGATTCTACATTCTCTAAGGTATGGCATTTTAATTTTCAATTCTTTATTGAATGGAATCTTAGCTGAAACCCTAAGAATAGCAGACACAGTGCTCAGAATCAAGTGCTCCTATTCCAAAAGTTTAATCAAATTAATTTTTAGTAGTGGCAGAATGTTTAGAAATACATAACTTATAAAAAATAAAATACTGCATAAACAAAATACTGGCACAGAACAGTCTACCAGGAGATATTTAAATATCACTGAAATTGGCTGTAAGTTCTTTGTGGTAAGCAGGCAGAGTTTAAAGATACCTTTAATTATAATTTTCACATATTCTAGGGAACCTGCTTGATATTAAGAGATCTGATTTCTTACTGTACAACCTTAATGGAGTTATAAAGTTTTTTAATGCAAGCTTCCTGAAACAATACCTTTTAGAAAAAAAATTAAAAAATTTTTTATTTAAGAGTAACTTTGCCTTTCTCTAAAATAAGCACTGAATTTGGATTATAAAAACTAAAAAAAATTTTACTTTCAATTCATATAAGTGCACAACAAATGTTGCTGAATGAGTTCTACTACAGTTCCATTTGGCCCATACTAGTTTGAAAAGGATACGCTGACTCTCAAGCCTATTGAGAACATATTCCTTGCCCTGGAACTTACCAAAAAAATAGGATACTAGAGATGCCCTCATCTGAGATCATAAGCAATTTAAATCTTCCCTCAAGTAAAGGATTATTATATGGTACTATCAACAGAATCCATTCTCTGCCAGTGATACTAGAACATATACAATGGAAGCATGTTGATATTAATGACAGTGAGTTCAGTACTCCTTCCTTACTAAGTATATGTTGATAGAATCTAGTTTGAAGTTTTTAGAAAATAAGTTTGAAATTCATGTACTAAGCAAAGCTAAACAATGTTCTTATTAGTGATTTATAGGACCTACAACTTTTACATTTTTGTATTAATAGGATTTGCAAATTTCAAATCTGATACTTTTTTAAATACCCTTCTGTCAAACTAAAAAATCATTTATTTCGTTGACCTTCAAAGAAAAAAAAATATCCCAGTTCCTCTAAATCAATTAACTGTAGTACAAAGCCTTAAACACACAGATGTACACATTAATATAAGGAATACTATTTCCTATAAATGAAATGTATTAGATTAAACTCCTTTAACATAATCATGCTTTAAAATACCCCCAAAGGGGACAATACATAAATAAATACATGCAGAAATAACTGCCCCAATCTTACTATTTTTAATTCAATAAAGTACAGTGACACATACAGCTTTGTATGTACTGTTTTACTCATATCCTTTCTACCTCAGCAAATATAAAATAATTCTTGCCAACCATTAGGAAAGATTGACAAAAAATGCAGTGTTAATGACATCTTATAGGCTTTTAAAAGCAAAAGAAAGATGAAAGAAAAGCAAAAAGTACATAGTAATTGAAAACAACGAAGTAACTGGTCTTTCAATCCAAGTCATGTTTACTGAAAAAAAAATGGAGCTTTTTACATCAACATATTTAAACAGAAATTTCCTTTTGGAATACAATCTTTGTTTAAAAGGTACAGAAGGTCTTTATGTCCACCCCAAGAGCTAAATATAGTGAATGCTCTGTGAACAATTACCTGAAAAAAACCTAAACCTGATAAAAGAATTAATTTCCTGCACACCAGTCAGCACTAATCCTACAGGTACAGTAATGTTCTCTTAAGTGATGGGGGAAAGAAAGAATACAACTGTCTCCGGGATCAAAACCCCTCAATATTCAACAAGAAAATGGAATGATGACTTGGTCGGTAGATAAATAAAGGAGTGAAATGTCTTCTGAATGAGTTCTGATGAAGGAGTCAACCTGTGAAGGAATACATTTACTGTACGCTAGGACTGGAAAAAAGCCGTCACTGTAATGGCTGCACAAAAACCGCGTCCTGCTGTTGGGTTTATATTCACAGAAGGAAGGTTTTAAAGGTTAAGTTCAGGTCATTTGACAAATGAAATTGTAACAAGCCAGCTGACATTGTATAATGTCTTCTTCCACTCGATCAATAGGCTACTGTTAGTCCTATTACCATAGAGATGGCTTGCTCTTTCCCGAAGGGTGGCCATTGTTTGACAAAACAGATTTGCCACTTGAACTAGGTTGTTCCCAAAGGACGTGTACCTTGTCAATTATTTGTATTCAAAATAATGAAGTATTTTCATATTAAAATTACATGAGAGATAAGATTGTTAGGACACATTTCAGAAAGAAAGTAACTTTTCCAAAGTACTAGATTACTAAAACTAAGCAAATATACAGTCTATAGAGTTTTTGTTTTAAAACATGTCAGCAAGTATACGAATTTATCATTAAGACTGTATATTAAAATAAAATGGTCACAGGTCTGTGTGCTGATCTAAAACCCATTATAATCAAGCATAATAATTAAAGCTATTTTAAAATGCAGACAACTCAAAGGAAAATTACTGTCCCAAACTATTCGGATTCTGAAAAGACAAAGAATTTATATATGATTTTTGCAGTGGTTTTTATGTGGAAGGGCATCAACAATTAATATAACAAAAAACCATGGAAAAGTTTTAGAAAACAAACAGCTTTACTTGCTTTAAGAGGTAGCTACAGTATTTAAATATGTGTATATGTTGTAGAAATAATCTAAAATACAAATGAACTAGCAAAACAAATATTAAATTTTTTTAAAAAATTGCTTAATCTTAAATGTCTTATGAAAATTAATAACTTATACATTTAATACAGAACTGGTATGTTCTAAATTTCATCGTAGATATTTAAAATAGTTTTTCTCTCAATGAAAATAATGACACAGGTTTAATTATAAAAGACCAGAAGGAACAATTCTAATAATAATTAATCATTTAGAAAAAGAAAGTATTCATAATACTAATTAATCCAAGCAAAAATGCTATTTTAAACATCTCATACTTAAAGATATGGCTATCATTGAAAACCTGTAAGACTGAAATAAAAACAATTAAAATATACAGATAAACATTTAGTCAATGATCAACAATTACAATTTTAAATCTGAAACTATCCACAAATAGATTTAATAGTAAGTTTTAGCCATAGTTAATAACTTTTACCTTCTTACAGACAAGCAAAGGGGAATTTAGAAAGAATTTATCCAAAGGGCAGTAATATGAAAAACGTAAATAAAAGTCTCCAAAAATGACATTTGAAATTTTCTATTCAAATTATACTCTATTTACATACAAAATTATTTGTTTTTATAATAAAATCTGCAATACTTTTTGAAAGAAATGTTTTAACTTGGTTTTCCCTTTGCAGAAAGTATAATTTGTAGTTTTGACTATAATCCTTTCAGGCATAGGTTAGACTGAGTTAGTACTGAAAGCGAGAGAAACAGCAAAGACAAACAGAGATAACTAATATCCTAAACTAATGACCTGTTTTTTTAAAAGCAGGGTAGCCTTCCAAACTACGAAAGCCTTTCATTATGAAGTAACTGGAGTCTCATTTGCCTGTTTTCCCTATAGCTATACTGCAACAAAGTAAAACTTTACTAAAACCACATTCCCAAACTGATTTCCTTAGTTAACGGCCTCATTTCAAAATGTATGCAGGTGCATATTTAAAATACAATATAATTAGGTATTAGCTCTGGACCTGATAGGCAGCTGCCTGTCAGCAATACTGTGAGTAATTAAATAATATTTACCGTTTACCAAAAGAACTTCATACTGTTGAATTAAACTGGCCCATCTGCATCTTCCTAAAATGACAAATCTTATTAGTTTTGCCTAAACAGAGAATTGTGATAATGAACTGGTGACACCTTCTCTCCACTGTATGAAGCAGAACCAGCTGTGTAACCATTTGAGGGTCAAACGCATATGAAATTACTGTAAATTGAGAAAGTGAAATCACATGAGCGATTAGGAAAACTATTCAACCAACAAAAGGGTTTTTTTTTTTTTGTCATGTATGTACATGGGCCATAAGAAAGCTCCATCTCCAATGAGTCAAAATTAATTTTAACTAATCAACTACTTTACCTGAAAACGGTGAAAAAAAGTAAAGCTGCAGCTACTGCTCCAAATAAGCCACACAGCAGATTGACTCGGTAGGCAATTGAACCAAAAGGGAATAGCAGAATTGCCAGTTTAGCCACCAGTGTAAACAAAGGATAGCCGGGAGGATGGGCAACCTAAGGGGAAATTAGCAACAGTCAGAAGGTTTTCATCTAGTTTTAACAGAAGAGTCACACTGGCTTTAATTGAAAAGTAGCCCTTTTCCCAGGCAAGTATAAAGATTAAGAGACAATGACTAAATGTTTGAATAGTGGTTTTCTATTGTAATCCTCTTGTGCCAATACAAATAAATATTTTCTTTAGTGGATTTGGCAGCGTCTATCACATGGTGTGTCACCTAGAGAAAGGGTGACATATTTCATTGTCAGTTCTTAAGCAGTTTGTTCTCTGGGTTCACAGTACATTAGGGTCATTTAAAAGGCTATTGAATAAAAGCGGGTGCTGAAATATCGTATTGGTTGGAAAGTTGAAAGACCACACTGCTATCGGATTACCACCATGCTGACAGTCCTAAGGTCTTGCCTAAAGGGATCATACACCATAATAAAGTTTATTAAATAATAAACTTATTAAAACTGTTAACCCGATTTATTTTATTCTCCATAGCTTATACAAAATTTGGGGTGATAATAAGCCAGCTACTGTATATATAGTAAAGGCTTTGCTTTATAATTTAGTTTAATTGGATTTAAAACTTAAAGTAAATTGTCACGTACTGTACTTATAAGTTACTAAAAACTGGGGTTTGAAAATAAATTAATCTACTTTACTCCATGCTTAATTAAACTTTCTTAATTCCTAAAACTGTTAATGAGAGCATTGATTAAACAATAAAACTAATACTTACTCCAAGCTCATGTGCGGCTGTGATCAGTTCCCCTGTGAAAAAATAATGTAAAACCAATAATTACTATTAGAAAATGACACTCCTCCAAAGTTTTCAAAATCCAAATGCTTGCATTGGGGTTTTGCATTAATTTGACTGGATAAAACTGTAAATCTGTAGAGATTTAACAGCATGAAATAGTCTCAGAGTATTTTCTCCCTTAGGTCTCATTGAACAAACTATCTTTGATAGTTTTTAATAACTGGTCAGTGGAAATATAGGTGAATTCTAGTTTCTAAAAATGCTTATTTTAAACAAGCTCCTACTATATAGCACAGGGAACTATATTTAGTATCTTGCAATAACCTATAATGGAGAAGAATATGTAATATGTATAACTGAATTACTTTTCTGTACTAACAAAACATTGTAAATCAAGTATACTTCAATTTTTAAAAAAAGCTTACTTTCCATGCTGAAGGTTGTTTACACTTGCAAATATATTAAAAACTCTTACAGAGCATTAGTGTAAAACACTGTTATCCCTCAAGAATTTAGTGCAAAACTGCCTGTAAAAATGCAACCTTATATGTAAAATGTGCAGAAGCTGGATTTGAACAGTCTGTAAAATGTGCATTTCCGCCCTAAGCTGGCATTTAGATACCTTCTCTACATTAATTACATTGGATATTTTTAAACAATTGCCAAATGCTTATTAACTGCAGGTTATTTTGGCAAGCTTTGATTACCACAGCACATTTTTTTCAAACCATTAAATCACCATGTCATTTACACAGTTCTTTGTAATTCCTCACCATTAGCAATTACTTCTAAAATTAGGATGTAGTAATTCAGTGCCTATTTGATAGTACTTTTAGTATACAGGGACTATTTCTGACTCATTCCTATACACATAATACTGTACAGTTTAAGAAATCAATATTAACTGATTTATGAAAGTTAAAAATTATCTATTGGAAAATGTATTGTCTATTTTTTATCGTTCAGTGGCTATCAATATCCTTCATTTCTGGAGCCCTGATCATATTTTAGACCTTTTCTCTTGTCCTGGGCTATGGCAATAGCTTTGACCAATATTCTATTTCAATTCATCTTCCTACTGAAATCACTAATTACTGCCTCCCCACCCCACAGGGGTCAGATTGTTTTTTTAGTCTAAAATTTCTCCATGGCTGCTCTCTGCCCACCGAATGAAGTTGATTCCTCATCGTGACACCTAAACCCTCTATGGCTTTGAGCTCCCTTTCCAAGGCTTATGTTCATGAAACTTAGGCTCACCTCTGTCAGATCGGACTCCCCACTGTTACTCTGAAATGGTCCTCTTTTGCAACTCTTATCACTTTCTCACCCAGCATTCTCTCCTAAATCCTTCAAGGCCTGGTTCAATTGTTACCTTCTCAGTGACATCTTTCCTTACACATACCCTTCCCCAGCTTCTGCCTCCTTCATAGAACCTGCTTGAACCTATTTAGCACTTTATTCATTTATTTAGATTGCTTTCTATTCTGGTTGGTTGTTTTTGTCTTTTCCACTAAGTTATCCACTTGAGGATTCTGTCAAGAAGACATCGGCACCTCTCCCTCCTTGTGCCACCCAGAGGAGTCCTGCACACAGAAGATGACAAAGAGACCTATCATGTTGTCATCCTTGTTACTCAGACATCCCCATCAGGTGGGATAATCGCTCACTTCAGAGAAGCCCCACAAGGGCATGAAAGACAGATACTGCCCACTTAAGTCACTTCCTTAAGGTCATCTTCGAAGTCTTCCAGAGAAATTCAAGAACATTTTAGAAGACAAAAGCCCTTTTTGTATCTTACACAAATTGTTCATGGTTTTAAAAAGCTTAAAATAACTTTCCCTTTGTAGATACTCTTACCAAAACTGTATTTATCATTTTATACTCTAGAATGGGTTTGCTCTTATGTCTTCAGTCCCAAAAGGTTTTAATTTCTGATTCTTACATTTCTGTAGGTGCAATGAAGCACAGTTCAGTTCAGATTTTCAAGGTCGCTATTCATTCTCCTCAAATAAAAATGTGTTTAGAATTACATTTAACATTAAGAAAAATGCCCTATTTTCTCTTAACTTCTTTTTACCATTGAAAAGTCAATATACTGTTATTCTTTGTGGGAAAGATGAATCTTGAATGTTACAAACCTTCATCACCAACTCTCTTCATATGTGAATTAAAATCTAAATAGAAAAGATGCTAGTATTCAAAGTCTATGAATATACCCTTGATAAAAGGCTGAAGAGAAGCACTACTCTTAAAATTGAAGATGATAAAAAGAGAAATAGTTTAAAAAAAAAAAGGGCTTCTGGCACCTGGCTTTCCCTCAGTCAACCCTTTACACTAGGGTTCGGTGGCTCAGTGGTAAAGCATCCACCTGCAATGTAGGAAACGTGGGTTTGATCCCTGGACCAAGAATATTCCCTGGAGAAGAAAAATGGCAACCCACTCCAGTATTCTTGCCTGGGAAATCCCATGGACAGAGGAGCCTGGTGGGCTATAGTCCATGGGGTCCCAAAGAGTTGGGACAGTATGTAGCAACTTAATAACAATTTGTCAAATGTAAGTCCTACTATAACCTGCATCAGAATTATCTGGATGCCTTTTAAAAACAAAGATTCCTTGACCATAACCCCAATCTACCTACAAGACACCCTCTGGAATCAGGGCCCATGTTTTCCAGGCAATTCTCAAGTATCAATATATTCAAGCTTGAGAACCACAGCTTTGTCTGGGACACAAACGGGTGGCAAACTCAAGAGTTGTTAGTAGATGCTTCACCTTTACATAACCCAGATCCCTCTATATGTTAAAAATATATAAATACATATATAAGCTAATTTATTTTTCCCAAGAATAACAAACACAGGTGAAGGCTAGATTCCCAACCTTTCCTCTAAATGATCAGGAATGCTTTTGTCCATAAATTAACAATGTGTATCAAGTGGTACAAAAATTAGTTTGGCTAGGCCACATAATGTGATGGATTCATGAAGTATAATTTAAGACTTATCAGGAAGAAGAGTATATGCTTTATGTTGGTTTTGAGATGCATTCTGTTTATTGGTTAAAAAAACCCATAAACATGAAATTCAAAGAGAACAGTACATTCAACATATAAGCAAAATTATCAAAGACGTGATTATACAAATTTTACTGGCAACACTGGAAAAGTTTATTTAGCATTCTCAAAAAATGAACATAAAAATATTAGAAGCAACTACTATCCAGCGTCAAATTAAACAAATCAGAATACCCAAAAAGTTTGATAACTCTAAGTGAACAGATAACTTTATTCTTTTGGGAAAAAAATAAAAGACATTATTAACAAAAACAAAGCAATAATTGTAATGATGTGGAGCAGGCACTAGATATAGTAGCCCCGCTCAGCTACTGGTCAGCACCACAGTGGACCCTCCCCCTCTTCTGTATAATAGGAACCCAAATTCAGGTTAAGTTTTTTTGTGTGTTTATATATAAACTTTTTATTTTGTATTGGGGTGGTGGTGGTGTAGCCCTCATAATCAACAAAAGAGTCTGAAATTGTACTTGTACAGTATTTGGGTATAACCTCAAAAATGACAGAATGATTTCAGTTCATTTCCAAGGCAAGCCATTCAACATCACAGTAATTCAAGTCTATGCCTCTACCACCAATGCCAAAGAAGCTTATCAGTTCTATGAAGACCTAGAAGATCTCCTAAAACTAATACTGAAAAAAGATGTTCTATTCATCATTGGAGACTGGAATGCAAAAGTAGGAAGTCAAGATATACCTGGAGTTAACAGTCAAGTTTGGCCTTGGAAAACAAAATGAAGCAGAGCAAAGGCTAACTGAATTCTGCCAAGAGAATGTACTAGTCATAGCATATACCCTTTTTTAACAATACAAGAGACTACTTTACACATGGACATCACCAAATGGGCAATACTGAAATCAAACTGATTACATTCTTTGTAGTTGAAGATGGAGCAGCTGTATACAGTCAGCAAAAATAAGACCTGGAGCTGACTGTGGTTCAGATCATCAGCTTCTCATAGTAAAATTCGCTGGTGGCTCAGATGGTAAAGAATCCGCCTGCTATGCAGGAGAGCTGAATTCAACCCTTGGGTTGGGAAGATCCCCTGGAGAAGGGCATGGCAACCCACTCTAGTATTCTTGCCTGGAGAATCCCCATGGACAGAGTTCATAGGGTCGCCAAGAGTTGGACACGACTAAGCGACTAAGCACAGCATAAAGAAAACTGGGAAAAACACTAGGCCAGTCAGGTATGACTTAAATCAAATCCCCTATGAATTTGAAGTAGAGGTAATGAATAGATTCAAGGGACTAGATCTAGTTAACAGAGTGCCTGAAGAACTAAGGACAGAAATCCATATATTGTATAGGAGACGGCGAACAAAACCATTCCAAAGAAAAAGAAAATCAAGAAGGTAAAGTGGTATCTGAGGAGACTTTACAAATAGTGTCAGAATGAAGAGAAGTGAAAAGCAAGGGAGAGAGGGAAAACTACATCCAATTAAATGCAGAGTTCCAAAGAACAGCTAGGAGAGACAAGAAGACCTTCTTCAATGAACAGTGCTTAATAATAAAAGAAAACAACAAAAGGGGAAAGACTAAAGATCTCTTTAGGAAAACTGGAAACATCAAGGGAGCATTCCACCCAAAGATGGGCACAATAAAGGATAAAAATGGTAGAGAACTAATAGACCCCTGAAGATACCAAGAGGAGACAGAAAGAATACACAGAAGAACTATATAAAAAAGATCTTAATGAACCGGATTACTACAATGGCATGGTTACCAGAGTCACCCAGAGCCAGAAATTCTGGAATGTAAAGTCAAGAGGGCCTTAAGAAGCACTGCTGCTAATAAAGCTAATGGATGTGATGAATTCCAGCAGAACTATTCAAATCTCCAAAGGATGATGCCATCAGGCTTTGCATTCATTATGTAGGCAATTTGTCACCCTGCTTATTTAACTTATATGCAGAGTACATCATGCAAAATGCTGGGCTAGATGAAGCACAAGATGGAATCAAGGTTGCTGGGAGAAATATCAATAACCTCAGATATGCAGAGGACACAACCCTTATGGCAAAAAGTGAAGAACTAAAGAGCCTCTTGATGAAGGTAAAAGAGGACAGTGAAAAAGCTGGCTTAAAACTCAACATTCAAAAAAATTAAAATGAAGATCATGGCATCTGGTCCCATCATTTCATGGCAAATATATGGGAAAACAATGGAAACAGTGAGACTTTATTTTCTTGGGCTCCAAAATCAGTGCAGATGGTGACTGCAGCCATGAAATTAAAGGACACTTGCTCCTTGGAAGAAAAGCTATGACAAGCCTAGATAGCATATTAAAAAGCAGAGACAGTACTTTGCCAACAAAGGTTCATCTAGTCAAAGCTATGGCTTTTCCAGTAGTCATGTATGGATGTGAGGGACCATAAAGAAGGCTGAGAACCAAAGAACTGATGCTTTTGAACTGTGGTGCTGGAGAAGACTCCTGACAGTCCCTTAGACTGGAAGGAGATCAAACCAGTCAATCCTAAAGGAAATCAGTCCTGAATATTCATTGGAAGGACTGATGCTGAAGCTCCAATACTTCGGCCACCTGATGCGAAGAGCTGACTCATTAGAAAAGACCCCGATGCTGGGAAAGACTGAAGGCAGGAAGAGAAGGGGATGACAGAGGGCAAGATGGCTGGATGGCATCACTGACTAAATGGACATGAGTATGAGAAAAGTTCCAGAAGATGGAGAAGGACAGGAAAACCTGGCATGCAGCAGTCCATGGGGCTCCAAAGAGTCAGACATGACTGAGCAAATAAACAACATCAGCAAATCTGGAAGACCCAGCAGTGGCCATAGGACTAGAGAAGGCCAATTCTCATCCCAATTCCCAAGAATGGTGGTACAAAAAAATGTGCTAACCATCAGACAATTGTGCTTATCTCCCATACTAATAAGGCCATACTTAAAATCCTGCATACTAGGCTTCAGCATTATGTGAACCAAGAGTTTCCAGATGTCCAAACTAGGTTTAGAAAAGGAAGAGGAACTGAAGATCAAACTGCTAACCTTCACTGGATTATACAAAAAGGGAATTTCAGAAAAACATCTATTTCTGTTTCATTAACTACACCAAGCCTTTGACTGTATGGATCATGACAAACTGTGGAAAGCTCTTAGAGAGATGGGAATACCAGACCATCTCACCTGTCTCCTGAGAAACCTGAATGCGGGTCAAAAAGCAACAGTTAGATTCTTGTATGGAACAACTGGTTCAAGATCAAGAAAGGAATACGACAGGGCTGTCTGCTGTCACCCTGTTTGTTTAACCTACATGCTGAGCACATCATGAGAAATGCCAGGCTGGATGAGTTATAAGCTGCAATCAAGATAGGTGGGAGAAACATCAACAAGCTCAGATATGCAGATGATACCACTAATGGCAGAAAGTGAAGAGGAACTAAAGAGCCTCTTGATGAGGGTGAAGGAGGAGAGTGAAAGAGCCAGCTTAAGACTAAATTTTGAAAAAACTAAGATCATGGCACCTGGCTCCATTACTGCATGGCAAGTAGTGGAAATAGTGACAGATTTTCTCTTCTTGGGCTCCAAAATCACTGCAGATGGTGACTGCAGCCATGAAGTCAGAAGACAATTGCTTCTTGACAGTTAAGTGACGACAAACCTAGATGGTGTGCTGAAAAGCAGAGACGTTACTCTGCTGACAAAGGCCCATATAGTCAAGGCTATGGTCTTCCCAGTGGTCGTGCACAGTTGTTGGGAGCTGGACTGTAGAGGGCAGAACACCAAAGAATTGATGCCTTCGAACTGTGGTGCTGGAGAAGACTCCTGAAAGTCCCTTGGACTACAAGATCAAACCAGTCAGTCTCAAGAAAGATCAACCCTGAATACTCACTGCAAGGACGGATGCTGAAGCTCCAGTATTTTGGTGATCTGATGTGAACAGATGACTCACTGGAAAAGTCCCTGATGCTGGGAAAGATTGAGGGCAGAAGAGGGTGTCAGAGGATGAGATGGCTGGACAGCATCACCAATGCAATAAACATGAACTTGGGCAAACTCTGGGAGATGGTGAGGGAAAGGGAGGCCTGGCATGCTGCAGTCCATGGGGGTGTAAATTCAGACATGACTAGGTGACTGAACAACACCACCTTTTTATTTTGTATTGGAGTGGTGGTGGTTTAGTTGATAAGACATGTCCTACTCTTTTTAATGCCATGGACTGTAGCCTACCAGGCTCCTCTGTCCAGAGGATTTCCCAGGCAGTACTAGAGTAGGTGGCCATTTGCTTCTCCAGGGGGATCTTCCCAATTCAGGGGTTGAAGCCTTATCTCCTGCATTTGCAGGCAGATTCTTTACAGCTGAGCTGCCAGGGAAACCTCATATTGTGGGTATAGCAGATTAACAATGTTGTGATAGTTTCAGGTGAACAGCAAAGGGACTCAGCCATACAGATACATGTATTCATTCTCCCCCAAACTCCTCTCCCATTCAGGCTGCCACATAACATTGAGCAGAGTTCCATGTGCTATACAGTAGGTTTTTATTGATTATCCATTTTAAATATAGCAGTGTGTACCTGTCCATCCCAGACTCCCTATCTATCCCTTCCCCCTGGCAAAAAGTTAAGTTCCTCCTCTAAGCTTGAGTCTGTTTCTGTTTTCTAAGTAAGTTCATTTGTATCTTTTTAAGAGTCCACATATAAGGGATGTCATCCAATATTTCTTCTTCTGTCTTACTTACTTCACTCAGTATGACACTCTAGGTCCACCCATGTTGTTGGAAATGACATTACTTCATTTTTAATGACTGAGTAATATTCCACTGTATGTATGTACCAAGAATTTTTTTTTTTGCGATGCTAGTCTGTCATCTTTTCAGTCTGCTAGCTTTCCAATTAAAGTGGTTATTCCTTGTTCTAACAACTGTTTTCCTGGTTTACTGGCCTGCTGTGCAGAGTAAAATGAACTTGAGCTTGGTACACAATCATAAATTTTAAATAGACTTCACCACTAAATATATGATGATAGATTTAAAAGCATTTAGAGCATAGTTAAGAGAGCATGCTCTAAATTCAATCTGCTGCTGCTGCTAAGTCACTTCAGTCGTGTCTGACTCTGTGTGACCCCATAGACAGCAGCCCACCAGGCTCCGCCATCCCTGGGATTCTCCAGGCAACAACACTGGAGTTGGGTTGCCATTTCCTTCTCCAATGCATGAAAGTGAAAAGTAAAAGTGAAGTCGCTCAGTCATGTCCGACTCTTAGCAATCCCATGAACTGCAGCCTACCAGGCTCCTCCATCCATGGGATTTTCCAGGAAAGAGTACTGGAGTGGGGTGCCATTGCCTTCTCCGCTAAATTCAATCTACTTGGGTTTTTTTCTCTTGACCGCCTCTGCCTTCTACTTGGGTGATTCTGAACAGTTTAACCTTAGTTTTGTCATCTATAAAATAAACGATAGTACCTAACTCACAGGGTAGCAGCTGGGAGAATTAAAGTGGCAATCTATGCAAAGCACTTTGAACAGTGCCTGGCACATAGTAAGTGCTCAATAAGTGTTATTATTATTTATTCTAATCTCATCCTTCAGGCCCAAACAACCATAATAAAGAACTATCAATGCTTTTTTCCAAAGGTACAAAACTATTCAACCTCTAAGTAATACTCTCCAATATCAAAGCTCTCATATCTATAAAGTTAAAGTTATTTCTATTACTTAGTATAAAACTTGGAAATATAGTAACTCCATTCTCCACTATACTAATGAAACACTGCTCCTATTTTTTCAATAGGATCTGAAAGAAAAAATAAAGGTAATGATGTGTAAAAGGAACATCAGGATCTTCAACGTGGTAGGCAGCCTTGAGGACAGCCTCTAAAACTCCAAAATTCCAGTATTCTCACTTGATAATCCTCTGCTGTTAAGTGTGGGCTCCACATACTGACTCACTTCCAAGAATAAAACAGGGAAGTAGTCTGCCACTGCCAAGATTGGGTTACAAAATGACAGAGCTGTAGGGAGAGGTGCCATCTCTCTCTCTGAGAAACCCCCACATCAAAAAGTTGGATGAGGTTTAGAAGTTAATCCTTGCTTGGGTGAACCTTTGAGTTGACTGCACCCCAGCCCACATCTGGACAACAAACTTGTTCTGGATAAGAGCACCCACTTAAACTGCACCCAGATTCCTGACCAACAGAACATGTGAGATAATAACCGTTTGTTGTTTTAAGCCACTCAATCTGGGGGTATTCTGTTATGCAGCAGCTAAGGTACTCAGATTTTTTTAGTTTATAGATTCTCTACCCAAAGTTTCAGCACTATTCTGACAAAATTACTGATCATTACTAGGCAGTATTAAATGATCAGTCTGACAACAAAACAAAACCTGCATCTGTCTCTCACCCCAAACACACAACGATTATTCATGTGATTTAAATGCCCACGAGTTACGCTTTTCAATATTCGGATTTCAACTAAAATATCACCTTCTTAGAGGCCTTTCCGGACTAGCCGTCCGGATAGAGCCACTGCCTACCCCACTATCAATCACATTTTCCTTACTGCCTCCAGTAACTCCTCCTCCCAATACATTGTGTTTATTCAGTAGTTTGTGTACTGTTTCTGCCCGCACCACAACAATCTCCACGAAACTTGTTCACGGCTCCTGTCAGTCCTTTTGTCTGTAACACGACAAAGACTCCCTAAGTAACACCGGTATCTGTGGACGAAAAAGGAATGGAAAGCAAAAACTCAAAGCCTAGGAAGATGATCTGGAGAAATGGAGAGGTCAGAGAAGTCCCATCAGGCGGAACCAACCAGCCTTGTCTCGAAAGCCTGAAACTACAAGAGACCCAGAACTCCAGGAAAAGTACCGAAATGAAAACACACAAATCGGTGTTGAAACGCAAAACCCTGCGGGGGGGCCCCCGGCGGGAGGATGGCGAGGGCGAACTGACCAGACCTCGTGGGAACGGTGCGGATCAGGGAGGGGGCAGCAGGGACGACCTTGAGAGTACATTACCCGAGTCGCCCCCCGGCACCGAGGGGGGCAGCGTGAGGGTGAACACGGCGGCCACAGCGGCGAACACGGCGACGCCGCCGCGGAGGCCCCCAGCGCGCCGCGCCCCCGCTCGGGCGGCCCGCCCCCCCAGCCGGGCCCCCGCCGTCGCCATGGAGACCCATGGGCCAGAGGGGACCGAGGAGGGAGGACGCGGCGGGCCGCGGACCTCGGCGCGCGCGGGGCCCACAGCGCGAGAGGCGGGCTCGGCACCGGGCGGCCGCGGCAGCTTCCGGGTCGGGCCGGGCGGGGCGGGGCCGGACCGCGCCTTTCTGCGCCGGCGCGGGGGTAGAACGTGCGGGGTCTCGCGGGAGCCGGGCCGGGCAGCCGTCAGACTGCTGGGGGTTCACAGCGTCCCGGTGTGCTTTCCGCTAGCGCGTCACAAGGCACGGCCTCCTCTTAACGGAGGAAGCCTGGGCCGCCGTCGCTCTGGCCTCCCCCACTTCCTGGTCACTTGGTCGGGCCTGACAGAGACGGGAGCCGGGTCGCCAAGCGGGCCGAAGGAAGGGTGGCGACTTCCCCCTGAGGCGTGGGGTGGAACTGCACGAGGGGCCCCTGCCCGCGGCGCGCGGTGTGCGCCTCGTGAGTCACCTCGCGCCTACATCGCGTGTTCACTGCGAGTACCGATATGCCCGTGTGCTCATGGTTAGCTCGCCGAGTTAGTTTCAGAGAGATGAAAGAAAGCTGATTGGTCCCTTTTTTTTTTCTTATAGCATGAGGAAAACTTGGGAGATGAGTTGAAAAACTCGAGTTTCTGAAGTAGTACAGATAATTTATATCATGATGAAATTGTCTGCTACATTGATGAGGAGGCGTATTTCTGTGAAGCTGTGACCACGCGGTGGAAAATGAAATGAAGTCACTGCGTTTTCCAGGGGACTCTTGCGCCAGCACAGAGCATGGTTCTTGGTAAGGTCTTCAGGCTTACTTTGTACAGTATTGTAGCAACTATTCTCGAGTGGGAGGGGAGGTGGGATATCTCCCTGGAACGCATCTCAAAAGACACTGAAGATGAGTGATGGTCTGAAACGGTGTTATAAGCAAGCTGACAGGAACATAGCGTCTCAAAGGCAGAGTGACTTAACACACCTGTGGAGACTGGCAGCCGTGGCGCCAGCATTACCTTGGTCTTTCTCAGGTGCTCCATAAGGCTTTCTCTGCAGGATTGCGAGTCCATGAAGAACCGGTAGGCCGCCTCTAAAATGCTCCCCATAATCTGACTCCCTGTATTCACTCCCTTGTGTAAACTTCTCCCCTTGAGTGTGGGCAGAACCTAGTATCTCACTTCTAGCAATAGAATAAGACAAAAGTGATGGAGGTCACTCTGGAGATGAGGTTACAAAAGACCGCCTTTTCATCTTTCTTGCACTCCTCCCCATGGGCACTACCTCGCTGCCCTCCCACTCGTTCACTCTGATGAAGCCAATTAACCAGGTTGTGAGCTATCTTATGGAGCCATCCACATGGCAGGGAGCTGAGCATCACCCCCAGCCAGACAGCCCACGCAGAGCTGAGGCCCTCAGTCCAGCAACCTGTGAGGAATTGAATCCTGCTAATCCCTCCTGAGGGAGCTAGGAAGCCCATCCTGCCCCATGGGATCCTCGAAGCAATGACTTGCCTCCTCCAAGGATTGGAGCCTGTGAGAGACTCAGCTAAGTCTCACACAGATTGCTGTCCCGCAAAAATTGTGAGATAATAAATGCTGTTGTCCACTAAATTTGGGGGTACTCTGTTGCTCAGCAATAGGTTACTAAGACAGCCTGCCTTCTATTTTTTTTTTTTTCCTTTGTTTATTTTTCTGCACTGAGTCTTTGTTGCTGCACAGGCTTTTTTTAGCGGCCAGGAGTGGGGGCTACTGTTTTGTTTTGGGGCTCGGGCTTCTCCTTGCAGTACCTTCTCTTGTGGACAGCTCTGGGGCTCCCTGGCTTCCATAGTTGCACCTGGAGTGCTCAGTAGTTGCAGTTCATGGGCCCTAGAACCTGGGCTCAGAAGTTGTGGTGCGTGGGGTTGAGTTGCTCCAAGGCATGTGGAATCTTCACAGACCAGGGATGTCCCCTGCATTGCAAGGCAGATTCTCTCTACCAGGGAAGTACCATTCCATTTCTTTTCTGAAAAAACATATTGGTGAGTAATACTGACTGAGCCAAGTATGTGCTTTTTTCCCCTCTTATCTATTTTATCTTTTGCTCATGAGCTTTATAAAAGGATAACTTTTTATCACGGCAAATTCCACAAGAGCATAAGTACTTGCCCGTGTTTGAGAGGTAGAGCTCAGTGTTGGAGTTTGAATTTGGGAATTGTCACATAAGAATGAGATGAATGAACAAGTTCACAGAGGAATAATGTAGGGAGAACAGGTTGAGGTCAAATATTAGTCCACACCTTCATTTAGGGAATGGCAAGAGAAGAAAAGAGAACAGTGGAAGAGGGGACTGCACCACAGGGAACTAAGGAAGAAATGACATCAGTAATGTTTACCGAGGCCAGTTGTTACAGAGAGGAAAAGGATGCTGAGGAGAGCCACATCTAGGTTTATGGGGCTTAAGTTTATCAAGTTGAAGAATCCTGTAAGCAAAAGGATACAAAACTGCAGATACAAAATTAACTATGGGCATTGGAAGGAGCTTGTGCTAGTGATAGGCTGTGAAGTTTTTATAAATTCAAGTATGGTTTATTTACAATGTTGTGTTAGTTTTAGGCATACAGCAGTTTTTCAGATTAATGTATTAGTGTGTATTCTTTTTCAGATTCTTTTCTGTTATATGTTGTTACAAGATATTGAGTAGCGTTCCCTTTGCTATACGGTAGATCCTTGTTGTTTGTCTAGTTTGTATATAGTAGTGTGTATATGTTAATCCCAAACTCCTAATTTATTCCTCCCTTCCCCTTCCCCTTCGGTAACCATAAGATTTGGGCTGTGAAATATAAGCTTTGTTAGCTTCATGGCTAATCTCTTTTAGGATAGAGAACAACCAGTTCTCTGTGTATCTGTGTCTGACTGCCTCTCAGTAAGCAAGCTGACTCCTCTCCACTCTGAAATTGTTTCTCCCTCAGGTATTAGCGATAGCACACTTCTTTGACTTTCCTTTTACCCCTGGCCTCTCTGCCCTGGATCGCTTCTGTCAAGCCTCCACGTAATGAGAGTGCACCGGGCCTTGGTTGTAGACTTTTCTTTCTCTTTCTGCCTTCTTTCCCAAGATAATCTTATTGAGACTTTAAATAGTAACTCTAGGCTGATAAAGGGCTTCCCCAATGGCTCAGCAGTTAAAGAAACTACCTGCAGTGCAGGAGATGTGAGTTGATCCCTGGGTGGGGAAGATCCCCTGGAGAAAGAAATGGCAACTCACTCCAGTATTCTTGCCTGGGAAATCCCATGGATGGAGGATCCTGGTAGGCTCCAGTCCGCGAGGTCACAAAAGAGTCAGACATGACTTAGTGATTGAATATCAGTAATCAGGTCCTACTGTAGTTAGATTTGATGAACTAGAGGTACTTGAACCTTGAAAGTTCAACAGGTCAGTGTCTGGAGGTTAATAGATACGGAAACAAAGTTATAGAGAATAGGAAGTGAGAAAATGGAAAAGGGAAAATAGAATATATTTGCAAGACGTCTGGCAGTGAAGGGAAAGAGAGAAGTAGTGCAGGAAGACACAGGGATTGAAGTGTCAAATGAGTTTTTGGTAATCCAGGGGAGTATTTGGAGAGAAACAGTGAGGAAGAAAAGATGTACAGGAGGCTGGAGGGGATGGAACCAAGGAAGGAAGAAGAGAAGGGATGAAAACAGGAAATGTTAAGAATCGTTTACCAAAGAGAGATGGTGAGGTGGACCTTATCCTGGCTCAGACTAATAAAATACACAAGGAGTATTTTTACCTGTTATGTATGTTCTGTTCTATTCCACCTTGCATTAGAGACAGCTGCTACTGTAAAACAGAAAAATATGTGTATCAGGATCCAACCAGAGAAGCAGAACTAGAGGGAGATACGTATTATGGAATTTATTGCAAGGAGTTGTCCCCTTGCAGTTTATTGCAAGGGGGCTGGCTAGGCAAGTCTGAAATCCATAGAGAAAGTCAGGTCTTCCTGGCACTGTGGTCTGCATCCACATCTATGGACATTCAAGGGCTGCACATTCTATCTGGGCAGAGAGGATGTTCCAGCTCTTCCCCTGGGCTCCATTGATACCTCCCTCGATGGGAGAAGCGGTAGGAGTGCCTCATGACTGCTCCCCTGTAGCTTCCTCTGACACTATGGTGAGGAGGAGGCAGGCCAGGGATCTCTTTTAGATACTGACACTACCGCAGCAGGGAGAAGAGGGGCAGCTCATTACTGCTGGATAGGGTAGAAGGCTGGGCTCCCGATGTTACCACCACTGGTGCCATGGATGGAAGTTCTGGCTCCCTTTTCAGCCTTTGACATCACCCTGGTGGGTGTGTTGGGGCATCTGTAGAGGATAGAAGTCTTGGTTCCCCACTCAGCCTTTGCTGAAGCGCATGGAGGTGGGGAGGCTGCAGTTTTTTCTTTGGTTTCTAGTTACATAGAGAGTTACTTTCTAAATATATCTGTATTACCTTTTCCTTGTCCTTTGACCAGAAAGAGAGAAGGTTTTTGTGGGGTGGGGACTTTTTTTGTCTGTGCTGTTGGAGTCTCTCACTTTTTTAGCACACAATTTGAGCTACGTGAAGCAAAAAGAAACCCAAGTATCTTATCACCATGTTCTTTAGGTTTCAAGATTCCTGTCTGGTCTAGCTTATCCCCTCCACCTTTTCATCTTGGCACTATGTCGTCATTTTTAATGGCTGAGTAATATTCCATTGTATTCATATACACCATGTATTTTTTATTCATTCATCTGTCAGTGGTCACTTAGGTTGCTTCCATGTCTTAGCTGTTGTAAGTAGTGCTGCTATGAACATTGAGGTGCAAATATCTTTTCAAATTAGAGTTCTCAACTTTTCCACATGTATGCCCAGGAGTGGGACTGCTGGATCATCTGGTAGCTCTATTCTTAGTTTTTTAAAGAACCTCTATACTGTTCTCCGTAGTGGCTATACCAACTTACATTCCCACCAACAGCGCAGGAGGGTTCCCTTTTCTTCCCACCCTCACCAACACTTTTACAGTATTTATTTATTCAGGCTTTGCTGAGTCTGTATTGCTGCACAGGCTTTTCTCCAGTTGCAGTGAGCAGGGTCTACTGTCTAGTTGTGGTGGGTGGGCTTCTCATTTCTGTGGCTTCTTTTGTTGCAGAGCACAGGCTCTAGGGTGTACAGGCTTCAGTAGTTGCTCTGCAGCATGTGGGATCTTCCTGTATCAGGAATCGAACCTGCATTGGCAGGTAGATTTTTTTTTTTTTTTTTTTTTTACTATTGAGCCACTAGGGAAGCCCCCTCTCCAGCATTTATTATTTGTAGACATTTTGATGATGGTCATCCAAAGATCCCACTCCAGTATTCTTTCCTGGAAAACCCCATGGACAGAGGAGCCTGGTGGGCTACAGTCCAAAGAGCTGGACACAACTAAGCATGCAGGCAAGCATTCCAAAGATATTTAGTATCCCTAGAGTACTAGTGATAAAGGAATTTTGTGTAACATTTTAGAGGTCAATATAGCTACATATATCAACAATCTGTAAGATACTCATATAATTAGACCCAGAATTGTGAGTAGATATATGAAATTGTGTCCAACTTTATTAGTAACCAGAGGAATGTAAATTAAAGCCACAGTGGAATACTACATACTTACAAGGTTAGCAAAAATGAAAGTCTGACTGTATATGATGTTGGCAAGTGTGTAGAACAATGGAAATGTTAACAGATGTGCAAAATGGTGCAACCACTTTGGAAAACAAGCATTTCTAGTAAAGTCAAAGATATACAGATCATACAGCCAATCAGTTCTACTCTAGGTTTGTACCTGTTTATGGTAGTATTGTTCATGGGTGCATGCGTGTGTGCTAAATTGCTTCAGTCATGTCTAACTCTTTGCGACCCTACAGACTGTAGCCTGCCAGGCACCTCTGTCCATGGGATTCTCCAGGCAAGAATACTGGAGTGAGTTGCCATTCCCTTCTCCAGGGGATCTTCCCGATCCATCTATCGAACTTGCATCTCTTCTGTCCCCTGCATTGGCAGGTGGATTCTTTACCCAATATTGTTCATGGACTGTAGCCTGCCAGGCTCCTCTGTTCATGGGATCCTCCAGGCAAGAATACTGGAGTGGGTAGCCATTCCCTTCTCCAGGGGATCGTCCCGACCCAGGGATTGAACCTGTGTCTCCTACAGGAGATTCTCCTGCAGGAGGATTCTTTACCATCTGAGCCACCAGGGAAGCCCCAATATTGTCCATAAGAGCTCCCAAGTAGGAACAACCTCAGACACTCATTAACATTGGAATAGAGAAATAAATCCTGGTATATTTATACAATGAAATACTGTATAACAAAGAATGAACAAACTACAGCTAGCTACCATGGAATAATATGGATGACTCCTGGAACTTCCCTGGTGGTTCAGTGGTCTGAGCTCCCAATGCAGGGGCCTGGGTTCAATCCCCTGTCAGGGAACTAGATCCCACATGCCACAAATAAAGACCCTGCATCCTACAACTAAGACCTTGCATAGCCAAATAATTAAATATTTTTTAAAATATTGATGACTCCCCCCAAAAATTGAGCAAAAGGAGCAGGCAATAAAACAATACACACAGAATGATTTTATCTATTTAAAGTTGAAAAATAAATCGTATAGAGATATATCCATAGAATTTTAAACTATAAAGAAAATAAAAGTCATCATCTCAGATGCTGGGTAGTTACCTCTAGAGGTGAGTGGGGGCTTTGATGGGAAAGGGTACATAGGAGTTTCATGTGGCCCACTGATCTAACGTTACAACCCCTCAGTTTACAGACAAGCAGATGCCAGAGAGGTTAAGCATCTCCCCTTGAGCCACACAGCTGGTTGATGCTAGAAATGGAACTGGGCTGTAATGCTCTTTCCACAACACTCTACCTTCCTGTCACTCTATTGAATGGGTAAAACGCTATAAAGAAAGCTGAGTGCTGAAGAATTGATGGTTTTGAACTGTGGTGTTGGAGAAGACTCTTGGGAGTCCCTTGGACTGCAAGGAGATCAAACCAATCAATTCTAAAGGAAATCTACCATGAATATTCATTGGAAGGACTGATGCTGATGCTGAAGTTGAAGCTTGACTACTTTGGCCACCTGATGGGAAGAACTGACTCATTGGAAAAGACTTTGATATTGGGAAAGATTGAAGGCAGGAGGAGAAGGGGACAACAGAGGATGAGATGGTTGGATGACATCACCGACTCAATGAACATGGGTTTGAGCAAACTCTGGGAGTTGGTGATGGACAGGGAAGCCTGGTGTGCTATAGTCCGTGGGGTCAAAAAGAGACATGACTGAATGACTGAACTGAACTGATGTTTTGGGCAAATCATGGTCCCAGAGCTTAAATATGTGGTTGTGTGGGTGGTGGGGTTATGTTGGAAGGACTGGATTCGTCCTATCAGTGACTTCAGCTGCTGGGGGCGGGGGGTGGTGGTGGTAGGAATCGAAGCAGTGGGAAGAGTGATGGGCTCCCAGTGGAGGAGGGACTTGAGGACAGAGGAGGAGTAGAGACATATATCTGTGGCTACAGATTCATAGGAGCACATCATTAAACCCCTCAGCAAGGAGTATGAAAGTGATGGAAGAGACCAGGGTGAATTTGAGGGAGATTCCTTTAATCAAGGTGAGAAAGTAGGCTCATTAAAGAAAGACGAAGAGTGGCCAGTTTTCTAAGGTAGTCTTTCTTAAACCTGGCTCATCATCAGAAACATTTCGCAGTGCTTTTTAGAAATGTAGATTTCTGGGCCCACTCTTGGAGACTTTAATTAGTAGTTCCAGGTAGGTCTTGGGTATCTGTATATTTTCAAACCTTCCCAGGTGAACCTGTTGATTAGCTTGGTCTGGGGCCCACTGATCTAAAGTTACAACCCCTCAGTTTACAGATAAGGAAGCAGACTCTAGGGAGGTTAAGCGTCTCACCTGAGCCACACAGCTGGTTGATGGCAGAAGTGGAACTGGGTTTTAATCCAGTGTTCTTTCCACAATACTCTACCTTCCTGTCACTATATTGAATGGGTAAAATGTTTCCAGGGGAAAAACTCCAAAATATAAGCTGTTTTGGTATGCAGTTATCAAATAGTATTCATTGTTTAAAACTGCAAGTAACCATAGTTATGCACAATAAAGTCAATGAACAATCTCTCTTCACAACTTTGTAGTGTTAGTTCTAACTCCCAAGTGGAATGTGAGCAGCTCAGAAGTTGGAACCATATATTCTTGAATTTTGTATCATCATTGTTTCCCATGTTAAATAATTGCAATGAATTTTAAAAACCCAACATATGTTCAGTGGTGAAAGCTCTATTGTAGGAAAACATATTTTTGTGTAAATCTCAGAGTTCTTTTTTATTTTTCAAGTCTGTCAAAACTTTGTTGCTCTTGAAATTACAGCTTATTTGGTAAATAATACAAATGCAAGAAGGAGTAATACTCTTCTTCCTTTTTAAAGGCAGTTTTGACAAATGGGATTGAGTAAACCATTCTGTAGATTAAAAAATTCTCTGACTTAACAGTGCCAATTTTTCACTTTTGGTAGCATTATGCTACACTCAGCCTGGTTCTCATATCACCTTTCTTTTACAAAGAAGGAAATTGAGGCCCAGAAAGTTTGAGTAAACCTTGATCACACAACCGATGAACTAAGGAATTTAAGGCCTGTGCTCTCTCCATACACAGCATCACACTGCGAAGTTTGTGTTCATTTTTCCTGCCCAAGGAGTGCAAGTCACAGGAATACAAGGCTGATGAACTCTGAGAGCAAGAGAAAAAGCAGGACCTGCCGAGGGCCTTTGTTGTCACGCAGACCATTCTCTTGTGTATTCTCAGAAGCCAGTGAGGTATTTCAGGGGCTCCTGGCCCTGATAGAATCTCAGGGTCAGGAGTAGGACAGGTAGTGCCCCTTGAGGTTTAGAGACCATAGGGGCTGGCTGCCCTGGGTTTCTGAAAGAGGAGTCTGAAGGACCGACTATTCAGAGTTGCATTGGAAGAAAGATGGCTCATTGGTGTCTACCTTGATGGGGCTTTGCTTAGAAGCTGGAGAGGCTGCTCATCATATAACTTGGCTTAAAGCTGTACTGCTATAGCAGGTGTACCGCCTTTATTTAGATTCTAATTTTATTTAGGGTGGCTCTTTAAAAAAAAGATTATTTTTATTTATTTGGCCGTGCTGGATCTTAGTTGTGGCATGTGGGACCTAATTCCCTGACCAGAGATCCAACCCAGGGCCCCTGCATTGGAAGCACAGAGTCTTAGCCACTGGATCACCCTGGAAGTCCCTATTTGGGGTGGCTATGAAAGGGCCTTCTCAAAGAAGTGCCATCTTACTGGCTTCTGTGAGGTTCTCGTAGTTAGCCCTTGCTTGGTAACATTTATTGCAGGGGAAAGGGGGCCTGAAACCTTCCAAGCTACTTCTCTGTGACTCCACTGTGCTAGAGAATGAAAGAGCATTCACCACCACCTCCCAGCTGAAGAGGGGGCTGGAATACTGTCTATTCCAAATCTGAAGTTCATAGGAGGAAGTACAGGGGTGGTTAAGCACCTATGTGGATCTCTCCAGGGGCAAAGGAAGCCTGGTGCACTGGGAGAGCTCAGATAGTTCTCTGGGCTGTGATCTCTTTAGGGCTGGTCTGCTTTAGGGTGGCCTCCCAAGCAGGACCCGAGCTGGGTCTCCATCTGTCCAGGCCAACCCAGCCACATACTGTTGTGAAAGTGGTCCTGAGCTGTCCTCTCGTCAGAAGGGGAATGTGAGCCCCAGAGGTTGTGGTCACAGAACTCTGGGCTACAAGGACCTTGTTGCAGATGCAACTATACTGATACCCAGAGAAGGAAGTTGTGTTGGGTCTTAGGTTGTTCAAAGACCCTAAAGCAAGAGGGATCAGTTGTGATACAAGGGGGACTGAGGGGCCACTTCCTTTGGGGGAGAAATAAAGATGAAAGCACCCTGTTCCAATGACGGAGCTAAAGCAGGAGGAGGTGCTGCTTAAACATGCTAGAATCACCCTCCAGCATGACCAGCCCCCAGTAGAGACTGATATTGTGCTCCCGTCACCAAAGGAGCATCCAGGACTGGGGGAGGGGTCTGCTGCCAGAAACTCAAAAGTGTGAATTCTTCCTAAGTCCCTGCCACTATGCATTCATGCCCTGGGGCTGTAGTGATGATTATTTTATAAATCAAAAGAGTTATTGTCTGAAAACATAGCTTGTAGACTAACAGGCAAATATTTTTACCATTGGACCTAAACAAGGCTAATCAGATACAAAAAATGAATTCACCCAAAACATGCATTAATATTGAAGGTAAAGTCTCCAGTTCCACTTTTAATCAAATTCACGAACATAATCCAGCCTTACCAAGACACTTAAAGGGACACTTGTGAAATTAGATGCCAAAGGTTTTTTCCTAGGTGGTTCATCCATCTACATTTCCCACTTCCTAAAGAAAACGTTCTGAGTCTTACAGCACTAGAGCACACTCTAGCGGTGGTGAAGCACAGCAAACACTTCCACATTGTTGAATTTATCCACTGCGAGGGCGCACTAGATAAACATTCCTTGTTTGGGCAAAAGGTTATGTAGGCTTGCCTCAAAACAGCTAAGGGAATTAATAGAACATTTACAATGACTCCAGGCCTTCTAATTCTCCAAGAATAGGGCAAGTTCTGTTTTATCCAATGTTCAATGCCAAAGGCAAACAAATAAGAATTATTCAAAATCGTAAAACAATCTGAAATAACACTTTACCCAGTGAGGTTTTAGGAAAGCTTTTGTTTTTCTTCTTAAATCCAAGCCACATGCAGACTTTCTCCTTGGAGATTCCGTTTAAAGAAAGGAGAGGAAGCAGATAATAGATATAATACCTAAAACAAACTCCCTTCAGCCATGACAGTGTTATTACAAACTCGAATGAGTACCATTATTGCAGATAAATAAAAACAATGGACCAGAACCAATTTTACATAAGGAAATATTCAATTTGTTGCAAGCCTTGGTTTAGACTTTTCTCTGGTCTGTCAAGTGATGGTTAATATAAATAAGAATGTCTGTCTTTGCTTATAGATAGCATTCTTAGAAAAGAGCTCAAATTCATTTAGCCAAGTAACAATGTTACCATCTTTTATGTGTGTCTCTCAATCAGAATAAATAGTTTGAAAGGTAAATTATACTTTTAAAATCAAACAAACACAAACTGGAGGGAAAAAATACAACAACACATATAAAAAAAGAAAAACTTTTTTTAAAAGCCAGAAGCTTTGTGTTCTATTGTGTTTAGACTTAAAATATGGAACTATTTAGAAAGAATTAAAGAGATTATGTTTATTTGATTTCAAGTTATCTCAGCAAGAAACACATTTTTCCTACCTCTTTGGAAGAACAGCAGGTCAAATGACACATTTGTGAGTGCCTGCTTGAAATATTGCAGCCACGCTGCAGGGTCCACCTGACCTGAGCACCATAGATTGAGGGAACAAAGGCTTGTGTTTTAAATGTTCCTTTAAGAGCCTTTCTGGGGAGTGGAGGGAAAGTGGGAAGCTGTCACAGGCCTTGCTTTTTATTTTTATCCTATGACACTAATCAGTTTAATTATATTTCTAACCCATGACTTTAGGATCATAATTAATTTTTCCAAATGCAAACATTATATAGCATAATTCTCCAACTTTGCAAGAATAATACAGTCAGTTTCAAAGTCACCCATATCCTTAAACTCTAAAGAGTTTCCCAATATGTGCAAATTCATTCCCTGCTTTGAGTAGGTTTTGCTTGTGAATCTGTTCAATAGCAAAGGTAGGTCTTTTATTCTCAATGCTAAAACAAGGAACAGAATGGGTTTCTGAAAGAAGAGATCTGGGATCTGAGAACGTGATTCACGTTATTACTTGACTAAATGAAACTCGTATCCATGTCAGGATCGGTGGGGCTGGGGTTCCCTTATTAAATGGAATAATTAATATTACCAGTGTCTGAATATCATGCTTGAGAGGACTTCTCTTGACATTTTGAGAGTTGTCATTCCAAACACAGAGCAGAGCACAAGCCCTGTTTAGGGTGTAACTCAGTATAAGGACTTGTGAGTCAAATATTGAACCCTTTAGAACTACAAACCTTTGTCTGTGGCCTTGGTAAAGAAATTCTCCTATCTCCATTTAAAGAGACAGCTTGCCAAGGCCTAAATGAAACACCAGGACCTAAAATGAAAATGGTTTGACCTCGCTGCTACACTTGATACTTCCAAGGCTGATTTCCTCCAAGCTCCCCTTTCTTCACCTCCTTTGCCCTAGGCTTTCATAAGCCGGAGAGAGAAAAAGGAATTTCACTTCCCAAATGCTAGAATTGCTGGTGCAGAATGTAACTAAATATCAGCAGCTGTGCCATGGCACCTGGGGCCATATAAGGAGACTGACAAAAGACTTAGTTATGAACAAGATCCCAGTTCTCTGCTCATCATGGCTTCCTGTGCTTTAAGAAGGGCAGGAAGAATTGGAGATTTGCAGCTATGCTCTTTAAAAAATGTGTATGAGAGACAGTCTTAGGAAAAAGGATAAAACAGATATTCCTAAAGCAACAAAGTGGGACAGACGTAATGTCAATATTGCTCCTGACCGCTGCTTCCAACTTTAATGCATTAAATATTCTATCACCTGGGGATTGTGTAAGATACAGATTGTGAACCAGTAGGTCTGGGGTAGGGCCTCAGACTCTGCATTTCTGACACGCTCCCACAGGATATTGGTACAGCTAGTCTGAGAACCATGAGTTTTTTTTTATGTGGACCGTTTATAAAGTCTTTATTGAACTTGTTACTCATGTGTGCTACAGCTTTTGTTTTATGTTTTGGTTTTCTGGCCATATGTGAGATCTTAGCTCGCAGACCAGGGATTAAATGCATACCCATTGCATTGGAAGGCGAAATCTTGACCACTGGACCAGCAGGGAAGTCCCTGAGGACCTCATTTTAAATAACTAGGGGCTAGAGCAATTTTCTGGCCTTTCAAATACTTGCCCCTCAATACTATTTCAAAGAAGTTTTGTTTACGAATTGCTACTCAACAACAAGAGCTCTCCTGAAGACAAGCACTGCATATTCCAGCTCCCTGGTAGATCTTTTTTGCACCTAGCATAGCGCCATCATCAGAACAAAAAAGATGAAGTGACTAGCAGTTTCAGAAGCAAACCTTTCCAGAGGCAATGCAGCACAGATGCAAGGAAGGAGACCTAGGTTCAAGGACAACTTGTGATCTTGGCAGAAAAGGTATGAGAGTCCTCTCCTTGTCTTTACAGTCTCTCATGAAGAATGTTTGAGAAGAGCATCTCTGGTCTCTCTCTACTTCTCTTTCCAGTGTTTTACATATGGTACTGTCCTTCCAGGAGAGCAGCAGTTAGACCAGGAAAGGATGAGGTTTGGGGGCAGGCAGATGGGATAGATTGTCTATGACTGATTTGAGTGTTCTTACTTCTCAAAGAGGGATGACCATACCTATCTGCAAGTCAGATGTTAAGGCCTGGAAAGGATCTGTGTAAAGTGCCCAGTGCAGTGCCTGGGGATAGCAGTTGCTCAATAAATATAAGGTACAATTAACTCCCATCAGGGCTTGCTCTATATCCACAGTTTTCAAACTTGGCAGCTTGACAGCTGCATGTAAGAATCACCTGAAGGAGTTTAGAAAAATACCAATTCCGCTTCCCCCCTTCCACCATACTGCAGCCCAATTAAAAGATACTCACTGAGGGTGTCAACAAGGCAGGGTATTTTAAAGCCTCAGGTGGTTCAAATGTTCAGCCTAGATTGAGAATCACTCATCCACCTGTAAGCTAAGGAGCCTAGTTATAGGCATTGGCTAATTAGCCTTCCCCAGGGGTGGTGTAGAGAAAGGAGGAGAGAGAGAAGCTGCCCCTCTCCTCCCATACACACCCCTAAGGCTTCTCTTTCTTCTTTTTGATCTTACCAGAACAGCAATCTGCTAGCCATCAGTGCTAATCAGTATCTCCCTGATTATATCTGCTCTGGGGACATCAGCACTGCACAGCTCCATCTCTTTGGATATCTGAGCTAGGACTGCATTGTTTATTTGTGATTTGTGATTAGCTACCTTCTCCTTAACCTAGTATGTTTTCTGAGGTTTCTCCAGCCAATGAAGTCAAATGGGCTTTGATTAAAATAGTAAAATTTTCTGCAATTTCTCCAGCCAATGAAATCAAATGGGCTTTGATTAAAATAGCAGAAAAACTTGCCCCAATATTCAGCACCTTAGAGATCACCCCACAAACATCTGTTTCCTAGGGATGGGGTAGGGGCGGTGCTCATGTGTGTTCTTGATCAAATCCAGTCTGTTGCCTTCCTTGTTCTGTTGCATTGTATCTGAGACCTCAAGCTACCTCAATGGATTGTGAATAGTAAATAAATAATATACCTAAATTACATTAGCCTAGTGTTTGGAACAGGGTATGTTTTCAGTAAATGTTAGGGGTTTTCTTTACCATTAATAGGCAACACATGCTGGGCTTAGCCACCCCACAAGGCCCCACTTGGTTGGCAGGCCCCTAACACTGCTGTGTTTCCCCCTTCAGATTGCATCCTCACGATGCCCCTACTGTGGTCTGGAGACCACACAGGGGCTCATGGCAAAGATGGGTGGCGTCCCAGCCTTTTGGGAGATGAATTTTATTACACTGTTCTTATGGCAGCACTACTTGGGCTCCAAAGTCTCACTAAGCTTTTACTTTCTTCCTTTCCTCTCTCTGACCCAGGCGCAAGTCCTTACCTTGTACTCAGAAGTGTATTCTGCCCTTTATTCCTTAAATGTTTTTACCAGATCATACTTAGTGGCCCGACCTCCTTTTTGCCCCACTTGCACTCATTAGTCATTGCTGGACACACAGAGCTGAATCTCTGCAGGGAGCGCAGCTTGGGTCAGGCTGGGACGCTGATGTGCTTTCCCTCTGCAAGAGGAGTAGGGCCTTCGGGGGCATTGGTCTGCACATCACCATCCCCACCCTCTTCCACCACCTGCTAAACAGTAACTGTACGCTGGTTAGGTCATTCAGCAAGTGATGAATGCTGGACCCAGACCTGTCCTTGTTATGTTACTAGCATTTAAGTTTGTGTTTAGATAAGGGCTAGTGAAGATGGACAGAGTATGATGGCTACAGAAGATCTTCGCAGACTAGGAGTTGGCTTGACGGGCTGGTCAAATAGATATGGCAGATGAGATGAACCTAAGAAAAGAGCTGAAGGCAGAGCCATGATATACCAAGGGGCAGGGAGAGTGGTTACCCCGGAGTGCAGGTGAAAGGAAGGTGTGTTCTCTGGAGAAAATCTAAAAACAATAGAACCAACTAAAAGTCCACTTTTTATTATCACGGTGTATCAGCAATTCTAGACAGTAAAAGACTATCTGGTAGTAGTCCTTTATTGCCCTAGTAATTGTTATGAAACAGTATGAGCTGTGTGCTTTATACTACTCTCAAAGAAATCAGTAGTCTTTCTTAAGTATTCGACTTCCCAGTTCCTCCTGTCAGATAAGTTAAGCGTTTTATTTTCAATCTCTCACCTCACTTTTTCTTGGAAAGTCTAGTGTAAAAGGTCAGCTCATCATTCGAAGTTAAAATGAAAATGAGACATCAGTGAGGGGACTGTGTATGTAAACAATATTCAGGGACTGGGCAATGGGTCTAGAATCCTAGAATTTTTCTTTCAGTTTTACTTTCGGCTCCCCTATATAATCCTGCTATCCTATCCAAAAATCAGTAAGCCCATGGTGTTGTGGATAGCAGGAATGTAGCCCCGTATGGCTAGGTGTCCTTTCTTTGTATTGTTCATTTGTGTCCCCAAAGCATCAAGGTTAGTGCTTGGCCAGAGAAGATGCTCAATAAATATTTGTTGTGTTGGAGGGAAAAAGAAATCGTTCAGGTTATCCAAATAGAGGTTAAAGGCTTTGTTCAGCTGATGCAAATCTGGCCCTGAAGACCCAGAAACTCTTGAAAATGAAGCAGTATTGGCATCTTGTAAATTGAGAAGCAAGGAGTATGTGACCTTGTGGTCCAGCCCAGGTTGCAATTTTCTTGATCTCTAACTGTTGCAAAATTTTCCTTGCAGCAAATGGTCAGAGATTGCTCTGGGTGTTCCTGATTCTTGCTGGAGATCATTGAGCAGTCTCATCCCAGCAACTATCAGAATAGTTCTTTTAAGAGCTGTTTTTGTAAGCTTAGAGGTTGTCTATTAATCAGTCATGAATGGGGGAGGTAGCCAAAATGGGATGGGCTGGAGAAAATAGAAGGGATAAAAGGAAAAGAAAGGAGGCAAAGTTTGAAGCAAGGAAAATGAAGTCTGTTCTAATCCTTTTAGAACCAAATGAATGACTTGCCTCTTTAACCCCCCCAGCCATGTATTTGCACTTGGAAAGTTGCTAGAAGTATCTGTTAGGTTATTTTTTGGATCCACATATGTATCCAAAGCAGCTGCTGCAGAATATCCTCCTATGAGCTCTGATTTCACATAGGAAATTGCTACTCCTTTAGTTTTCAAAGCCTCTGTTTTAGCAGTCATGGTGAATTAAAGTCAGATTCACTAGAGGCATTTTAACATTTCCTGAGCGATGAGATCAGTACTTGGGGTCCCCACCGAACACTTCAAACGTACAGCTGAGAGAGAGAGAGAGAGAGAGAGAGAGAGAGAGAGCAAATTAGCCAAGATCTACCAAGTTTTAAATCCAGTCTAATTTTGTGGTTGTGTGTAACTTTGATCTGTTTTAGGAACACAGCCTGCACTTCTAATCTGGGCCCCATGGTCCTGCTAATAAGAAATGCAAAATGTGTGTCCTGTTCATAAGAGATACTGAGAAAGAAGGGGTAAATCAATCAGGACAAGACTACCACCATCACCCTTGGGAAAAGCACCTCAAAGGCATTGCTGGTGAAAGGTCAGCATTGCACCTTTAATAGGAAAGAGCCTTCTGTAGCTTTCAAAAGTATTCAATTTATAATTAGGACTGTGCTTTAATTGAGGGTTGATAAGGGAAAAGATATAAGGCAAAAATGCTATTTTACTTTTTAGGAAGATCTCAAAAACCACACCAGCCTTTTCTTCTTTTCAGATACTTGTTGAATGAACCTTCATCACTTGAAGATGTATTCGGTAGTATCAATATCAGCTTGCACTGGCTCACAAGAGCCAGTTGTGAACATTTCTCTCCCGCCCCACTCCAGTATTCTTGGGCTTTGCTGGTGGCTCAGATGGTAAAGAATCCACCTGCAATGTTGGAGACCTGTGTTCGATTCCTGGGTTGGGAAGATCCCCTGGAGAAGGACATGGCAACCCACTCCAATGTTCTTGCTTGGAGAATCCCCATGGACAGAGGAGCCTGGCAGGCTACAGTCCATGGGGTCGCAAAGAGTTGGACACAACTGAGAAACTAAGCACAACACATCACTCTCCCACTTCACATTCAATAAAATCAAGTTAGTAGCTTTCATTCAACCATGGTGGGAGTACTTATGGAAATCGCAGATGCTACAAATCAGACTACCCCAGCCTACCAGCACACCCCTGCTCCTATCCATACACCTTCTGTGAACCAGCTTAATAATACTCATTTCCTCATAAAGTTTGAGCTCCAAATCAACAAGGACTCCCTGCCTGCCATGGCTTAAGAGCATGTGTACAATCTATTCCATTTATTTGACACTTAAGCAGGATATTGTGGCTTAGGATATTTCAGAGTTATCTTCTTAACATGTTTCAATTTAACCTTAAATGATTCTTCATGTGGAGTGTAAGCTCCATGAGAGCAGAAGAGTGTGCTATCTATTTACCGCATGGGATTTGTCAGCATGAAAGTGAGCCGCTGGTGCTCAAAATTGTTGTTCAGTCACTAAGTTGAGTCTGACTCTTTGTGACCCCATGGACTGCAGAATGCCAGGCTTCCCTGTCCTTCAGTGTCTCCTGGAGTTTGCTCAAACTCATATCCATTGAGTCGATGTCCAACCATCTAATTCTTTGTTACCCCATTCTCATCCTGTCCTCAATCTTTCGTAGCATCAGGGTCTTTTCCAGTGAGTTGGCTCTTTGCACCAGGTGGCCAAAGTATTGGACCGTTAGTGTCAGTCCTTCCAATGAATATTCAGGGTAGATTTCCTTTAGGATTGACTGGTTTGATCTCCTTGCTGTCCAAGGGACTCCCAGGAGTCTTCTCCAGCACCACAGTTAGAAAGGATCAGTTCTTCGGAAGTCAGCCTTCTTTATGATCCAACTCTCACATCTGTTCATGACTATTGGAGATACCCATATCTTTAACTAGATGAAACTTTGTTGGCAAAGTGATGTCTTTGCTTTTTAATATGCTGTCTAGGTTGCTCACAGCTTTTCTTCCAAGGAGTAAGCATCTTTTAATATCATGGCTACAGTCACTGTCCACAGTAATTTTGGAGCCCAGGAAAATAAAGTCTGTCACCATTTCCATTTTTTCCCCATTTACTTGCCGTGAAGTGATGAGATCAGATGCTGTGATCTTAGTGTTTTCAGCTCAAAACAAAATACATTAAAGAAATGAGTTACTTACTGATAATTACATGCTAGAAAAACCTAGGCAGTTGAATGGAAAATGAATACATTTTAAACACATAAAATGATATTTTCAGATGATAATTTAACCGTATAAATAGCTCTTGTAATGTTACTTCCAATTTGTTAATGGAACTGTTTTATGCTTTTTTAAAATTCAGTATTTCTTTGTAACTATTTCTGTCATTACAGTAAAAATTGGTTTATGCTTTTTGGAGACTTTGACATGCCTTTTGTGCTTATTACCACATTGTTTGGTCATGAAATCTGAACACTGGTGTGTTGTTTGATCATGGCAGATGTCCTTCACTGCCTGTGAACACATTCCAAGGCAGGGAAGCAAAATATGTCTCAAGGTGTCTTTTTTTTAATCCGTTGACTCACTAATCAGTTCTTAAATGGCCATCAAATCTTTGCTACTAATTGAAAAAGTGATGTAAGTCATAATCTGTATCCCCTACCAACTTCACATATAGTCATGATTTCTACTCAGTGTTTTTGGGGTCAGGATACGTCTTAATACCAAGAAATAAAGCTCCATACATAATGTACCAGTAATGGATACACATGTTTTAAAATATATTTTAATACTAATGTCAGATTATTTAGGTCTAATCTGTCCTATTGATTGGACCTAGTATCAGTGGAAGGATAAAGATTTCTATCCCTACATTAACACATTTTATGGCTTGCAAAGCCACTTTTTATCTACTAAAACATAAGGTCGTGGACTAATAGTATCCTCACTTTCTGAGGGTTTCATTTGGCTTTAAAAAACATTTTTAGAAAAGATTAATCTGCAGAATAGGCTTGTAGAAGAACTGGATAAATAAGACATCTGAGTTTTAGGAAATGTTGCTCTCAAAGTAATGTCTGCTCTTCAAAATATTTACATTAAATGGAGTAGTGTTAAATGGAGTAAGTGTTAAGAAGCACTCTCCTCAAAGCTATTTATGTAACTGTGCTGTCACAGATTAGAATTGTGACTTGAGGCAGTCTCCCCAAAACAAAACAAGACTAAAAGGGAAGACTGGATTTGTCCATATCCTTTTTCCTTCTAAATGGCTAAAATGTCTATCTTATGGTCATTAAGAGTTTTAATACTATATGATTTATTTTACTGATTTCATTTTTATTTTCATTTCCCCCTCTATTACATGAGTCTTCTCTATGTGTCCCATTTTTACATCAGTAAGTGACAATTTTCTGGATTAAAAGAAAAGCAGGACAACAGTATAATTAGCACTGTTTCCAAAAAGAATATGGTCTCTTTTCCTTTATGTGCAGTTACTCCCAATCTCCCACCTCACATTACAGAAAATTTTCTTTCTTTTCTCTGTTTTTTTCTTCCCAATTTCCAGAGTTCTACTATATTCTACTGGTTTCTTATCTCTCCAGAAAGGCCCATTTGCTCTTTTCCTTGAGGACTAGGAACTGGATGACCTGACTCAGTTTTACCACTGGTCCTTCCTATCTGCTGCTCAAGCTTCTGGCAGCTGGTTTGGGACTCACATTCTTAGACCACCCGAGTCCATCTCCCAAGAAAACCTGGGGCCAGGTATGTCTGTGCCTTATCAATTTTCTCTGAACTGTACCAGGAAGAATAAATTGCAAACTTTTTGCATCTGAGGTAAGAAAAGGCTGCTGTAGGGCCATTACCAGAGCTGAAACAAGTTTCAGGTACCTAAGAAATTTTCCTTGCCCTGTAAGAATTTAGTAAACACTGAGTTTTAGTTTTCAAGGAAAAGGAAACCCTTTACCATTTTCCCCCAGAAGTAGTTTTCCCAATGAAACAATGGAGATAGAGAGACATCCTATGATTTGTCCCAGTAGCTTTGTGTTGCTATTTTTCTCTGAACTGTTATGTAGCACATTTTCTCTTTTCTCCTAAAGCATCTGTTAGCAATGCTTTCCTTTCTATCCCCATTGCCGGGGCATTTCCTTTCCTCTACTCCTGTTGGACCACCTGTATCTGGTCTTGCCACATTCAAAACCTTCCTCTACATAGCCACCTGAGGGATCTTCCCCAGAGACTTTATATGTTATTTCACTTTTAAAAACTCCTTAACATGTAAGTTCTAGCTCCTTAAAATGGCAATCAATGGCGTGGGTGCTTGAAAAAGTAAAAACACATGAAGCAGCTCGCCTGTGCTGTTCTCAACTGGACATAAACTGCTCACAGAACAGTGATCAGCTTCCCTCTATGCCCTTGTCTAAAACAGGCAAGGATGCTTTGCAAACACAGAGACAACTAAGTGTCCCCTTTTCCAAGCTAACATGGAAAACTTTACCATAACAGTGTTAACTCTGATTTAGTCCACCCAGCTCCGTGATCACATTATCAAATTTCCAACTACTGAATAGCCCCTGTTCTGGATGGCACTCAATCCAGAACAAGTCTGCACTTTCTTATTCCCTCCTTAGACCTGCTCAGCAGAAGCCAGAGTGAATCCTTCATAACGTCCTTTTACCTTCGCTGATCATTCTCTCTTGCTGCAACAAGCCTGATAAATTTGCCCTTTTTGCCCAGGTGTAGGTTCTCGATAATTTTGGTCCATGGGCTTTAACACACCTCTGCCTGCCACAGCAGATGCTCTCGTCACAGCAAGCCCCCGTGCAGTTTCCCAAACTTGTGTCCTTTAGCGCAGGCAGCTCCCTTGGCTTCAAGGAACTTTTTTCTCCCTGTCTCCACATAGAAAACTCTATCTTTTCAAAATCTAGCTCCCATGTCAACTCATGTGTGAACATTGCCAAGAACCAGCATTCTTCCTTGGGTCAAGTTCCCATTGTTCGGTGTTGAGTCTCAGCCAGAGCCTGTGATGGAGAGGCTCAAAGTCTGTGGACCTTGAAATCGGAGAAGACCAGATTCAGGTTCTGGCTTTGGCAATGCGTGACATTGAGAAGCTTACTTATTACTCAAATCAGGGCTGAACTAGCAAATGCTATTCCCCCAACAAATTCTGTTTGATTATGATCACCATCATTGACACTTAAGAAATGACCCTGAAACCAAATGCACACTTATGAACAGTCTTGGGGCTGAGAACACTACATCTTTTTCTTATTTGGAGCTTAATAAGACAATGCCCAAGATGGCTAAATAAATCATGTCCCTTTTCTTTGCTTCTCTAGTTTGTAAACTGGGAATTATCAATTTCATTTATTCTAGTGCACAGGTGTAAAACAACTATGAAGAAATGGCTCTTAAGAGGCATCAGTAGAGGGTCCGAGGATTACACCCAGGTCTTAATCCTCAGATTCTGTCCTGACCATATGACCAAGCCAGAGGGTCTCTACCTGTAAATTTGTGATAATACCATCTTTCTCTGAGAGTTAATCAATGAGCTGTATGAACTTTCTAAATCAATGGTTCTTGACCTGTGGTGCACATTAGGATCACCTAAGGAGCTTTTGAAACATGCCTGGGTCTACCCTCTTAATCCTGGAGGGCTACCTGGGCATAAGTAATGTTTTAAAGCTTTGTAGGTTTAATTTATGGTCAAGGCTGAACATCACTTATCTGGATCTTGGCAGGAAAATTCCTCTAAAAACATAAAGCATTTACTAGGACTGGGGAACGGATAATAAAACAGGTGTGGAAATCTATATCCAATAAGTGATTGATAAATGATCAAATTTTATGAAGACCCCAGGCACACCTTCATAAGGGCAGTGCTGCTTCAAACTAAAAGGAAGTAAATGATGTATAGATTCACAATGAAATCCAGGTTGTAGAAATTTAAGACTTTAACAAATTTGGAAATGTATACTGTTGCATAGATCAGGGAATGTTGAAATGAATTGGGGCCAGAAGCTAATTACATGGAAATATTCCTATTTGCACATTTCTCCAGAAGGCAAAGTAGAGATTGCAACCAGTATATCTATACAAGTGACAAGAATATTAAGTTTTCTGTCATTCCCTTAGTACATTACCTTTCTCAGCATGTATTCTGTCCTAGTTCTTATGAAGGTGAGAATAATATCAAACTCATTAATTGTCTACATTTTAGATACGATAAGACTTTAGTGGATGGTGTTAATTAAACTACAAAACAACTCCTCTTGCTGTGGTGTGCATTCCAAGTTAGAGCAATTAATTCACTCACTTAAACTGATCAAGATTTAATTACCATCACTCTGTGCAATTACTCCATAATTAAAGTAATTTGGTTCATTCCACTTGCTGACAGTGTCATTGAACAGCCATTCACAGAACCAAAAGAAGTGATAATTAACTTAAAGAACAGCTCAGGGAAGTTTTACTCAGACAAGTTCACTGTTAGTTTTTCCTAAAATACCTAGAATGAGGTAAAGTGTGGAGAGAAAATCCTGCAAGAATTTTAAAACAAAAATAATGATAAACAATACTTGAGGGATTTTTCTCTCCCACAAATGAAGTCCCCAGCAATTTAAATAGCCATTGTTATAACGTAACCATAAATTAGTGTCATGGGCAAAACAAACAGAACTTGAAAAAAATTAAGCACTTAAATATTGGTTAGGGCTAGTCACTGTGGGGGATTAGTACCTACTTGAGGGTTGGTAGGTGTGGTACAAAAAGAACAGCTAGAATCTTTACAGAAGCACTGAAAAAGAGTTTGAGACTGGCAAGGCTCAAGTTTGAAAGCAGCAGCTTTGGCACACACATACAAGAAGATCATGAAGATGAACAATCGTCTCTACTCAACCAAAAGAATCATTGTTTTATGGGGACTTCCCTTAATACATGTCTCGGCCTACTCTTAGAAAAATTTCTCCTGACATCTTTTCTCTTTTCTGATCCCATTTGAAAATATTAGAAGGGCATGATGTTAAAATATCATTCAGAGGATAAAATACATACCCTTGGAGTTTTACTCACAAATTAGTTAAATCATCTATTTATCATTAAAATTTTTCTGAATATAAGGAAAAACGTTTTAAGAATGTATGTAATGATAAGAGAGGAGAGTGGAAAAGTTGACTTAAAACTCAATATTAAAAAAACTAAGATCATGGCATCCAGTCTCGTCACTTCATGGCAAATAGAAGGGGGAAAAGTGGAAGCAGTAACAGATTTTATTTTCTCGGGCTCCAGAATCATTGCAGATGGTGACTGCAGCCATGAAATTAAAAGATGCTTGCTTCTTGGAAGAAAAGCTATGACAAACCTAGACAACATATTAAAAAGGAGAGACATCATTTTGCCAACAAAGGTCCAAATAGTCAAAGCTATGGTTTTTCCTTTAGTCATGTATGGATGTAAGAGTTGGACCATAAAGAAGGCTGGGCACTGAAGAACTAATTGTTTTGAGTTGTGGTGCTGAAGAAGACTCTTGAGAGTCCCTTGGACAGCAAGGAGATCAAACCAGTCCATCCTAAAGGAAATCAGTTCTGAATATTCATTGGAAGGCCTGATGCTGAAGCTGAAGCTCTGATATTTCGGCCACCTGATGTGAAGAGCTGGCTCATTGACAAAGACCCTGTTGCTGGAAAAGATTGAAGACAAGAGGAGAAGGGGGTGGCAGAAGATGAGATGGTTAGATAGCATCACTGACTCAGTAGACATAAATCTGAGCAAACCTCCAGGAGATAGTGAAGGACAGAGGAGCCTGGAGTGCTGCAGTCCATGGGGTTGCAAAGAATTGGACACAATTCAGGGACTAACCAACAACAATGATAAAACTAAGGTTTAAATAGGATAATCTCCGAGTGAGGGATTAGGATCATAGGACTTCATAGCTAGATGTGATTGTGGGAATTAAACTGACAACATAATTTGTATATGAGGAAATGGTTGTCTAGAGTGGTGATGTGGCTTGCAGAAAGGCAAGTGGCTAACTAATGGCAGAGCTAGGACTAACTCAGGTCTCCTCACTCTAACCCAGGATACAGTGGTGAAAGTCAGATATTTGAATTAAACATAAAACTTCAAGTTTTCTGAGGAAATATGCCCAGGCTTCCATGTGTTAAAGGCACAGGCTCTTCAGCCAGACCACTGGAGCTGGACCCTAGACCTACCATTTCCTGACCTTTGTGTACCTCAGTTTCACCACAGGTAAAAAAGGGATAAAGACAGCACCTCCTCACAGAATTACTATTGTATTAAATGATTTAACTCCAGTGGAAGGCTTAGCAGACTGTCTGGCTCATGGCACTCAGTAGACAGTGGCTACTCTTCTCACTCCACCTTGGTGAAGAGAGGCTATCTCAGCAGCCATGTGCTGCCTCCGTGCTGGTGTCTCTGGCTCACTCCAGCTTTGCTATTTTCTAACATAGACCCCTGAGGGTCTCAATGTTCTGACACTTCTGGGTTGGAACACAGTGTACTAGGAGAATGTGCTAAACAGAAACCTCAGATGTCAGGTCAGCTTACTCATGAAATCATTAACCCAGATCTACTGATACGGCCACAGTTCCAGCCAGGTTTATCCACTGATTGAAAGACCACAGCTGTTTTACCACCAACCTTAATGGGCCTCCTATAATGAATTCTCTTCATGGAACTGTACGTGCGTGATCCGTTGTTTACGTCATGTCTGACCCTTTGCGACCCTGTAGCTTGCCAGGCTCCTCAGTCCATGAGATTCTCCAGGTAAGAATACTGGAGTGGGTTGCCATGCCCGCCTCCAGATGGACTATCTAATCATCATGTCTTGAGTTCCAAAAGTATTTTTTGCTACGTACAAATGCAAAATTCTCATTGAAGTACGTTGCTTCCCTTTTTAAAATGTGTGTGTGAGTGTGCCAGCGTGGATCTGTACACATGTGTGCAGTGTGTAAGAGCACTGGAAGTAGGAATTTAAGGACTTGGTTTCTGGTACTGATCCATCCTTGACTGGCTGTGTGACCTTCAGCGACTCACTAATCTCTCTTTGCCTTAGTTGATTCAACTCTAGAATGAGGAGATTGGATGAAAAGCCTTTTGTATTAGTCAGGGTTCTCCAGAGAAATAGAACCATGTAATTATGGAAGCTGGTGAGTCAGCAGGAAAGTTGATGGCATAGTTCCCATCTGGAGGCAAGCAGACTTGAAACCTGGGAAGAGCTGATGCTTCAATTTGAGTTTGAAGGAAAAAAAAAAAAAAAAAAAAAGCAGCTGCTCAGTTCTAAAGTCTTCAGACAAAAAGAATTCTGTTACTTGGGGAAGGTCAGTCTTTTGTTCTGTTTAGACCTTGAACTGATTGGATGAGGCCCACCCATATTACGGAGGGCAATTCAGTTTACTCAGTCAACTGATTTAAGTGTTAATTGTATCTGAAATTTCGCTCACAGAAACATCATCATGTTTTACCAAATACCTGGATACCCCATGGCCCAGTAAAGTTGACACATAAAATTAACTATCCCACTTTCTAAAGCCTCTTCCCATTTAAGCCTCAGTGATACAAAATTATATTTATCACTAGTAAATAAGAAAAAAATCTCTCTTATAAGCAGCATTGGTGCTCTGTCTCTCTAGCCATTCCCTGCGTGCAGAAGGGCCAACAATTACAGCAAGGCAGGTGCATATAAAACATGATGGGGAGGGAGAAGGAGCCCTTAGTTCTGAGTAGGGCACTCTTCATCAAACAGGTAAATGGCTCAAAAGTAGGAAATATTTCCTTCATTTTTATAGTCGGTATTAAATAATACATATTTATTAAATTGAAAGATATAAAATGAGTAGAAATTAGATAACTTGGGGAAGGAAACACTTTGAAACATTGAACATGGTATGAAATTATCTGGTCAATAGGGTAAGTTGGACTGGGAGAAAGAAAGTCTGGCTGCTAATGGCTATTGCGTACTGAAATGTCCTGTTGTATACAAGACATGCTGGAACAAAGACTTAATCTGAAAAAGAGAAAGTAAAATACCTAAATTTTTCATACTGATTTTTTATTTCATTATGTGTTGAAATAAAATATTGAGTTAAACATAATACTAAAATTAACTGTTTCTTTAAAAAAATTTTTTTAAATTTATTTTATTTTTGGTTGTTCTGGGTCTTCATTGGTAAGTGCAGTGAAGGGGCTACTCTCTAGATGTGGTATGCGAGCTTCTCATTGTGGTGGCTTCTCTTGCTGTGGAGCATGAGTTGTATAGTGCACGTTCAGTAGTTGTGGCTCGAGGGCTTAGTAGCCTCTCAGTGTCCGGAATCTTCCCAGACCAGGGATCAAACCCATGTCCCCTGCATTGACAGGTGGATTCCTAACCACTGGACCACCAGGAAAGTCCAAAAATATTATTAAAAAATCATTTGGGCTTATTCATATGTGATCAGCTTCAACTGTGGGCATGAAATTTAGTTTTGTTGACATAAATACTCTAACAATATGTGTTTCATTACAAATTGAAAAAGATACACAGACGCATATGGGCCTGTTTTTCTTCCTTTCTTCCTTCTTCCCTCCCTTCCTACCTTCCTACTTTCCTTCCTTCCCTGCAAAGGAAATGGGTATATCTTAGTACTGATTTTTTTTTTTTAATTGGAAGGGAAAAGAGCAGGAGGGGAGACTTGAAACTTTTCTAGAAGATAGCATTTCCCCAGTGATGACAATTTATTATCTGTAATAAATGATAAACTACCAGAAACTTACATCTTCATCCGGTTGACTCAGTTGTGTAGCCCCTTATAGCATGGACTTAGGTACAGATTTGTATCAGGAAGCTCTTGTCCATAGGTATACTAGTCCATATTTCGAAAGCTTCAAAGGAAGTATTTTAGAAAATAGAAAAGAGGATTCCACTGAATTGATTCAATAAGCTTTCACACACAAGAATGAGGCACCTCTAGTAATAGGTGGATGTGGACATAATTCACACTAACCTTGCACATTTAATACCATTAATTTGTCAAAACTAATAATATTAATTCATTCAAAAATGAGATTAAACCCAGGCACCCCTTGCAGCCCATAATCCGTGACTGATGGCTCTGTGACACGGACAGCACATCGCCTCCAGCAGAGCGAGCCACACACGTGTGGCCAATTGCTATGGGAAGCCATCTAGTAGCTCCTGTCTTCAACTAAAGCATTTTTTTTTAATTGCCCCTCTCTCTGCACTCCTTGAATGTTGTATTTTAGCAGCCAAACCAACGATTTATATTTAATGCCAACAGGGCAGAGTCACACAATTATTTTTCTAAACAGCGTTTAATGAAAACCAGCAGGTATGAAGAGCCTGACCAGGCTCACAAAATGATAGTCACTGCAGTTGACTTTATTTCTGACCATGTGAATCAGGTGTGGACATCATTAATTGTAGCCATCCAAGGATGGTGCAGTGTGTTCTGTGGTGTCACTCTGAATTATGAAGGACACCCACTTGCCCCTTCTCTCAATCCCTCGATTGCTTCTTTGCAACACCCTGTACTATTCTCCAGTCTTTTCTCTGCTATTTTTCATTCTATAAAAATTTACTGAGCACCTACTATGAGTGAGGAACTCCAACTAGGGCTGAGTATATGAAGATTAATAAGGGGAGGGAGGAGGGAGGGGGGACCCGGAGGGGAAGCATATGGTACTGTGGTACCTGGAAAGGAGCACAGGTACTGAAGTCGGGCGGCTTCAGCTGGAATTAGGATAACCAGCTCCAGATGCTGGGATTAGGATAACTAGCTGTTCAACCTAGAGTAAATCACTTAGCCTTTCTGAGCTTCTACTTCCTCCTCTACCTCCTGTTTTCATCTCCTATAATGCTTCATAACATTGTCATGAGGATGAACTGAAAAAAAATAGATGAAAGACAATTAGTGCAATGCCTCAATTCAGTTCAGTCACTCAGCCGTGTCTGACTCTTTGCGACCCCATGGACTGCAGCACACCAGGCTTCCCTGTCCATCACCAACTCCCGGAGTTTGCTCAAACTCATGTCCATTGAGTCAGTGATGCATCCAACCGCCTCATCCTCTGTTGTCCCCATCTCCTCCTGCCTTCAATTTTTCCCAGCATCAAGGTCTTTTCCAATGAGTCAGTTTTCTCATCAGGTGGCCAAAATATTGCAAATGCTTAGTTTTTAAATGATAGCCAATATTGTTTTTAATTATAATAAAGTACTAGCAAAGCACATGTGCGAGGTAGATACTCAATAAATATTCACTCCCTTTTTCCATGTTATTTAAGATGATAATTTTCTCACTGCCAACCTTAGAGAGGGATAAATGGGGAGAAATTTGTTTTGGGCACCTTCCCTCTCCTGTGCTCCTCTCCCTCTCTGGTGAGTCTCTATGCTCCTGTGTCTTCTGTTTAAAGTGTCTATTTTCAGGAAGAAAAATCTAAACTTCTCCAGGCTGAAATATGTAGGTAAATGACTGTCAAGGGGAAAGAAACTCTTAATAGAAGCCTAGTTACCAGGCTATATCTAAGGGAGCTTTCTGCTTTTACTAGATGCCAGGCACTGGAGATAGCAAAATACCTCTACCCTCTGATTCTAGTCACTGGTGGGGTCATCACAAATGGTGTATTCTTGTGATATGAAAAAAACAAATTAAAAAAAAGTGGCTTTTATGGTCCCATATTCTACAGTGAAAAGTGAAAGTGAAAGTCTCCCAGAATACTGGAGTGGATAGCCTTTCCCATTGAACCCAGGTCTCCCGCATTGCAGGTGGATTCTTTACCAGCTGAGCCACAAGGCAAACCCAAGAATACTGGAGTGGGTAGCCTATCCCTTATCCAAGGGATCTTCCTGGCTCAGGAATAGAACAGGGGTCTCCTGCATTACAGGTGGATTCTTTACCAACTGAGCTATGAGGGAAGCCATATTCTATAGTAGGTATTTATTAAAGTATTTTTTCCAATCAAAGAGAGTTTTCTAAGACAAATTCCTGTGATAGTTGTTAAAATTAAAAATAAGCTTATGAAATTACATAATAATAGTACCATTTATATGTTCTGTGTAAGTATATAGTGTGGAATTTTTCATTACATCCTTCAGTACCTCTAGGAGGTAAGTAACTTATCATCTGCTTTTTATAGATGAGAAAACTGAGGCAAGAGAAGCAAAATATCTCTAATTGAAAAAGCTAGGATTTCCAGGCCCTTCTGAATGAATGCAGAGGTGGTGTTCTTTATACTGTCCTAGGAGTCATTCTCACAAAGCTGAGCCTCAAAAGACTATATGAAGTGAAATTCAACTTTTATTTCATTTGTGTTACGGGTGAACTTTTATTTATAGTTACTTTTACTGATAAAGCGGATCACATAAATAAATCTGTTGGGAGCAGCTGAGACTCAAAAGCTACCTGTTATGTCTGGCATGGCTGATGGAGGGGATTGTGCACAGCCCTGGAAGGGGAACTTGTGGACAGTGTCCTGCATTGCAGTGTTCAATTTAGTAAATTCATTTCAGTCTGTCATTTCTTTTGGGTAGGAATTAGGGGCAAGCCATATAGAGAGTAGTGTCCATAAAGATACCATGGGAACTTCCCTGGTGGTCCAAAGGTTAAGACTCCTCCTGCCAATGCAGGGAATATGAACTCATTCCCTGGTCTGGGGAAACTCCACATGCCACAGGGCAACTAAGCCCTCTCGCTGCACCTACTGAAGCCCAAACACCCTAGAGTCCAGGCTCCTCAACAAAAGAAGCCACCACAATGAGGAGCCCACACATCACAACTAGAGAGTAGCCCCCACTCACTGTAACTAGAGAAAGCCCGCACAGCAATGGAGACCCAGCACAGCCAATAAATAAATAAATAAATAAATAGGTATTTTAAAAAGAGGTACCATGACATGAAGGTGCTAGGTTAATGTGGGGTGTATGGAAAATAGTTTGGAATGAGGATACATGGGATTAGGTGACTGAAGACTAAAATAAAAGGGCAGATTGGGGCTTGATTTTTAGGGGTCTTGATTACCAGTCTAAGGGATTCAGGTGTTACCCCATAAGAGTAGGGTGCAGTTGGACTTTTTGTTTAAAACAAAAAGTCACAAATAAGCTCTGAGTTCTAGACAGCCTGGGCAGCAGAGTGGATGCTGGAGGGAAGCTAGAGGTATTGGAGATGGAAAGACCCATTGCACCTTGAATCTGATGGGCTACCTTAGACCTGCCAAAGTCCTGGATGAGAGTTTGCACAAGGTATGTGAAGAAAACAAAAATACATATTCAAAAGATGTTTTGGAAGTAGAATGATGGGAGAGAGGGAGGCAGCTTCCTGATTCCTGTTTAGAGTTTGGGGATCATGTAGAAGGCTCAGGATAGCTCCGAGTTTCTAGACCAGAAATGACAATCAGATTTCCTCTAGAATGCTAGGAGATGCTGAGGTGGAGAGCTGGCTTAGTGATCTTGCCACAGACACAGGAAGAGCAGTGGCAGCACACTTGCTAGGAATATGTCATCCTTTCCAGGCTAAATGAGTGGTTTGCTGTGGAGAAGGCCTTTATCTTGGAAAGAAATTCATAATATTGCTTAATAATGATGTTTTATTGGTCATCTTCAGCATGAATGCTAAAACCCAGAAGTTCCAACAAGATAATGCAGAGCCAACACATAACTATCTGCAAAGCTGAGTTAAAGATCAGTACCAGGAAATATCAAAAATATTAACCAAGTAAGAAAATGTGTTACAAAGTTACCACCAAACCTTTTCAGGAAAAAATGTAAATTACAATGTGCTATAAATATAAATGTTGGAAAGCTAAGCGCTGACTCCAAATCCTTACAGATATTTTGAAAAATTGACTGTAAAAGACTCATGCATTCTTACTATACAGAGCGAAGTAAGTCAGAAAGAAAAACACCAATACAGTATATTAACACATATATATGGAATTTAGAAAGATGGTAATGATGACCCTGTATGCGAGACAGCTAAAGAGACACAGATGTAAAGAACAGACTTTTGGACTCTGTGGGAGAAGGCGAGGGTGGGATGATTTGAGAGAATAGCATTGAAACATGTATATTATCATATGTCAAATAGATCGCCAGTCCAGGTTCAATGCATGAGACAGGGTGCTCAGGGATGGTGCACTGGGATGAACCTGAGGGATGGGATGAGGAGGGAGGTGGTAGGGGGGTTCAGGGTGGGGAACACATGTACACCCATGGCTGATTCATGTGAATGTATGGCAAAACCACCACAATATTGTAAAGTAATTAGCCTCCAATTAAAAAAGACTCATGCAATTGTTTGCTCATCTTCTCTTAACCTCATGGGTAGGAGAGAGAGTCTTACCCCAAGGTTCCAGAGAGGACTGAATATGTGATACTGGACAGAACAGGTGATGTTGACAGCAGTTTACTGGTCCCATATGCTCACAGCGTGAGGGAAGACACCACATACCATGCAGCGCCACATACAGGCTGCAGAGTGAAGCAGCAGGGGCTGTAGGAGGCTGGCTTCGTAGTAACAAGAGGGTGGGATAACGTCTGGTTCTCACAGAAGGACTGTTTGAAAAATACCACAGGCTTGCAGAAAGGTGAAACTCATTAGGTGGAGGACCATGTGGGGAGCAGCTGGTCTGGCTGCCAGGGGAGCTAGCTGGATAGGAAGCCTTTCTCCCTGAGCGGGAGGGAGGAGTATCTGGCAAGAGCAGGAGAACTGAGTTAGGACTTGGCCTGTGAAGCTCAAAGAGATCAAGGTAGCACATGAAATTTTAGTGCTTACAATCTAAGATGTTAGCCACTGGCCACTTGTGGCTATTGAACACCTGAAATGTGACTAGACTACACTGAGATGTGCTGTAAGTAAAATATATACACTAGATTTTAAGTATTTATTACCAAAAAAGGTAAAAAAAAATCTCATTAGCTTTTTTATTGATTACATGTTGGAATGGTAATATGTTGGGTATATTTTTAGGCAAAACATATTATTGAAATTAATTTTACCTGTGTCTTTCTACTTTAAAAAAAAATGTGACTACTAAAAAACTTAAAATTACATATGTGGCTGGCATTTGTAGTTCACACTGTTTCTGTTGGACAGTGCTAGCGTACAGCTTCCTCTAGGAAACTGAGCAGCTTAAAATACCTCAGAGTAGTGGACTGGAATTTTGATAGTATGGAAAACTCCTGCTTTACTGATGGAGAGACTCATTATAGCTTTTTTCTCTAGTTACCACTCCTCAAACAGACTGCCTAGCCAATAGGTGCTCTTTTTTCTGTCTTAGAGCACATCTCACCCTTCATTGATTAACATTCTGAATTCACTTAGCTGAAGTTCAGAAAAAGAGGTGTTACTGTTATTAGGCTGAGTTGTGGGATGTTCTATATCACCACACATGATCTATTTTTTAGTTCCTTGTAATGCTTGTGCTAGTCCCCAAATCAACAGCCGTCTCGTAAAACTAATTTATACAAGTTGAAAATGCCACAATTATCATTTTGTCCTCAAAATTGAAACCAGGAGGCCAAAAGCGTATCACACTAAATAAAGCAGAGTTATGGCAATTGAACGTACTCAAGAAAAAAAAAAAAGAAAATGTTATCTTTGGAGGCAAGAATTTGTGGTCCAGAGAATATTGCTTTTAATTGAAATGCCCTATTAAATGCTAATTATGCAGTTTGCTGCTGTCGTTATTGTGTCAGGAATGAAATATAGTCAAGGAGTTTGGTTTCACTATAAACAAAGCAACAGCTTGCTCTCTGAGTGTTAGAAACAGCTAGTATGCATTAGCAGTAAGCCAAAAAATCTCCTAAAGTAAGAACAGAAGGACAAAATTTTTGGATATTGACTATTTATAGATCATCCTACTAAACTAAGGCTTCCACCCCAATATGACCTCAACTTCTTGCCCAGAACAATCCCCAGCTCAGGGAAAGCTGAGCTCTGCTCCTTTAAGTTTCTCAAAAGAAAAAGAAATACTCATTTCAGCCTTACCAATAAATAATAATAGCCTCTATTACTGAGTTAGGCATTGGGCTAGGAATTATAGATATTTCAACTAGGGCTTCCCTGATGGCTCACCGGTAAAAAATCTGCCTGCAATGCCGGAGATACATGAGACTTAGATTTGATCCCTGGGTCAGGAAGATCCTGGAGAAGGGCATGGCAACCCACTCCGGTATTCTTGCCAGAAAAAATCCCATAGACAGAGGAGCCTGGCAGGCTACAGTCCATGGGGTTGCAAAGAGTCGGACACGACTGAAACGACAGAGCATGCACATAGAACAAGGCTTTACAGCAAATCTTCAAAGTTGATAAAGATTAGATCCCCATTTTTGTAGATGAAGAAATGAAGCTCTGAGACATTGGTTTATCACTGAGAAATGCCTTGGGTGCAAATACTAGGACACCTGACACCTGGTGGCTTTTGCAAGTTGGAATTTACTTGGCCCATGCAACAAGGTATTGTGGGGAGGCCATCTAGGGTTGCTGCATAGGCTCAAAGACCCAGGCTCCTTGTGTCTTTTCTCTCTGCCATTCAGAGTAAGTGGGCTTCTGTCTTTGGCTTCATCATTGCTGTGTGATTGCTAGATCTCTAGCAGGAAGAGGGGAGAAGGATAGAGAGGTGAAGGACCCTGCCAGCTGAGACTGCCCTTCTTATAATAATTAAAAAATTTCCTCAGAATCATATCCAGCATCTCATTGGACAGAACATGTCACATGGCAACTTCTATCTGCAGGAAGAGTCAAGGGCAGTATTTTTTGTCTGAACAATGAACTTAAAGCTGGATTCTTTAGCAGGAAACAAGAAGAGACTGATTAAACAACCTGTCACTTTGGGGGTTGGATTCCAGGGTTATCTGAGTCCAAAATCCATGCTCATGTCTTAAGTGTTTTGCAAGCTCCTAAGGACCCTACCACATTCCCACACTTGACTGGCACAAGTAGGCGCACAGGTTTTGTGACTTCAGGCACTATGTTGAAATCCCACCAGAGAAAGTTTAGTGTCCCACCTTCCTTATAATCTCCCTTGGTTGATGATGAATGCAGCAACATTGGCTATATAGTTCAGTTGGACAACATTAAGATAGTCTCTGTTTAGAGATTTTTTTTTTTTTTTTTTTAAGGTAGGAATGCTAGGACTTCCTTGGCAGTCCACTAGTTAAGACTCTGCTTCCAGTGCAAGGGACACTGTTTCAATCCCTGGTCAGAGAACTAAGATCCCACATGCCAGGCAATGTGGCCAAAAAAATTAAATAAATAAAAAAAATAGTATTTTTTTTTTTCAAGAAGAAAAAGCAGGAATGCTAAGTGATTTTTTTTTTAAGGTTTGGAAACTTTCTACATGAAAAGATTTTTCTCTAGCTAGATAGAGAAAACAATTCCAAAGCTAACTTTTGTTCCTTATTTTGTCTAAGCTTTTACTAATATGTTTTTAGCCCCAAAGAGCTGCCTCAAATCCTTTGCCTTTGGGTGGCAAGTTACTGGAACTAAGCTTCACATTTTTGGTAAAATAGCATTTTCTTCTTAGGAGACATGGGATGCTATAGATTAAAAACAAGAAGTATTTTAATAATTAGGAAACAAGTGGGTGATTATTGTGAGCCTGTGTATACAAACATGTAGACATGAAGCTGTGGAAGAGAGATTTTTCAGAGATAGCAGTTGATTTGTTAGACCCTTTATTGCAGAACTCAGGCAGGAACAATAGAAATCACCATAAATACGACTTTCTTCTAAGACAGCAGCAGAATCCGTTATGGGGAAACTCACGGATTAGTCAGACCTTCTGTGGCTGTTCCAGTTTTAAGTATCCTGTCCTGTTGCAGATCAAATGCTTGATAGTGTGTCCTGATCATGTGTGAAATACTGCCCCCTAGCTGATGATAATTGGGACATTTTCGGTTAAAATGATCTGAACCTCTTCAGGCTCAGATTTCTGAGGGGATTTCTGTGAGGGAGTCAAAGTTTGGCTGTTCTCTCTTCTTTGTTCTTTACTCTTTTCCTTTTGTTGTAATAAGTTCCCAGGTGTAAAAGCTACATTTTCATGTCAACGCAGTTCTGCAGTTCAGACCTCAGAGTTTGCTGTGTGCCAGGCAATCTTTTTGAATGGCGGATCTTCTTGGAGTTGCTAGTGATCAGCAAACTCACAAAATGTTTTCTCTGAAGTCATTGTACCTGGTTGCAGATATGTTGATCAAATGGATGTAGTTATAGTTTCCCCCCGAAACAGGATAAATAAGCAAAACATAAATAAAAGCAAAAATAAGCAAAAAAAAAAAAGTGTTTTAATTTAGAAGTTAACCTGATGAAATGTTTGAATTTTATCACATAAGAGCACGAGAATGCACATTTATGGGCTGTGTGGCTATTAACTAGAATATTAAAACCACTATAGGAATTTGATTATTAATTCATGCTCACAGGTCAGTTATATTCATTTGAGATTTGCTTCTGATTTCATTCAGACTATGGTGTTTTATATTAAAAAATGCCCACATTATCTTCATATAGGGCATGGAAAATGCCATTTTATGATAAGCTAATAAAATTTTATTCCACAGTGGGTTTTTTGTTTGTTTTACTTCAGTTTTTTGTTTTTTTGCCTTTCCCTCCCACCCTGGCATTCAGGAACTTTGATATTTTAAAATGCATATTTTAAAAGGTACTACAGTAATTAAGGTTGTCTTTCCCATTCTCTGCTGAAAGTTACAATGAACAAGACTAAAAAGAGCAGTTAATCAGTGCTGTGTCTCATCAGCACCAAATTTTCAGTCCAGCTAATAGCAGTTTGGGATGTTTCTTTAAGTTGGAATATAACTGAGGGTTTCTGGAGACTCTTTCTCTAGTCAGAACCACACCATCTCAACACACCCTCCTCCATAATCCAAGGGTGGGCTCAAATGGGACTAGACTGTGTGAAATGTTTTCATTTCCTATTGACTGGTTGTGTACTTCCCTTGTGTTAATCCCTTGTTAATGGACACTTTCTTTGAGCCAGCTGAGATCGGAGTTGTGTTGTCTTTGTGATTCTAGCAGATTTTATTACTTGGATATCTTTGTTTTCATTATTTTGAGATTTTGGGATTTTGTCTGTTTCATTGATATTGATTCTCTCAGTTAGAGATGGGCCAGTCTCCCACTGTTTCTGTTTGTGTTTGATCTACAAACAGTGGGAGGGAATCCTTAGGCTGCAAATGTTTTGGTTCTTTGCTTCAACTGGGAAAGGTAGGGTAAGAGCCATTAGCAGCTTTCTCAACAGAAAACAGATGAACGTGGCTTTATGCCTAGACGGGGGACTTATATTTTGTCATTTAAATGATCTCAGGTCATTGTTCTAGGGCATTCATTTTAGAGGGAGGTGTGGAATTTTGAAGAGCCCTGACTTTCTGAGAAGTCCAAATACAAATACATACAGTTCCTTTGTTTATTTGCTCTGCCTCTTCCTAGCTATGACTTTGGGCAAGTCATTTTACTTCTCTGGGTCTCAGTTTCCTTATCTTTAAAATGAAATTACTAGACTGGATGATCTTTTAAGTTCTTTCTCCCCTTGATTAATAGATGGAAAAGAAGCAACATTTCTTGATCTGTTACTTAATGCTCAGGTTATTTAAATATTTTATTTCAATGATGTATAGTTATTTTATTTAGTAGCAGCCCCAGTGTGTAAGTATCATTATTTGAGTTAAAATGTAGGTACATGGTGTATCCTATAATCTATGCTGAGACAGACTTGGCTCTATAACTGCTTAGGGCTTCCCTGGTGACTCAGTGGTAAAGAATCCACCTGCCAGTGCAGGAGATTCGGGTTCGATCCCTGAGTCGGGAAGATCCCCTGGAGAAAGAAATGGCAGTTCACTCCAGTATTCTTGCCCGGAGAACCCTATGGACAGAGGAGCCTGGCGTGCTACAGTCCTGGAGTCGCAAAGAGTCAGACATAACTGAACACATACACATACAGTGTAACTGCTTAATATGGATAAATGTACTTTTCTCTCCCCATCAAGATTATAAGCTCCTAGAGAGAAGAGAAAACATCCGCTGAACACTTTCTTCAGGGCTTGGTTTCAAATAAAATGCCTGTTGAGTTAGTTTACTTAGTAGTTTATAGGTGAGGATAAGGGACCTCTTTGGCAGCATCCCAAGCAAATGAGGTCATGACATTGAAAATGCACTAGCTGTGTGGGTGCAACCAGATGGACTTCAGCTGGCAGCTGCAAGACCCCTGATGCCCCCTCACTGGGAACTCGAGCTGTTTATCACCTTGTCATCCAACTAGTTGCCAGAAAGATGGCATTTTCTGCCCAGGATCCCTTTCCAGGCAACCTGTCCTTTCACTTTTGTGCCTGTTAAGTAAAATTAAGAATTGTCTAAGAAAAGAAATAAAGTTTTTAAAAATGCTTGTTAAGTACCAGCATTAGTAAGGATTTTTTTTTAAACACTGAAACATGCTCACAAATGTACTTTATAATTGCACAATTGAAAAAGTAATCTCAATTGGCTAGAGGTTTTACAATAGCAGTAATAAAAATGCTATCTCAGAAGGAAGAATATTTTGATATTTCCTTTGTTATAAGTGGCAGTCTGGACTGGATGTCACTGTGCCAAGGCAGGTCCTGGACCGGAGCCTTTTTTCCAGGGAGGTAAAGGAGATAATGGGCAGATCCAGAGACTTTAGTAATTTGGATCCCTTTCAAAGTGATATGCTTTACATTTTTGATCAGTATGTTGAAAAGCTGAAGGCTTAAAATGGCAAGGTTGGGAAACACCAATTGCTGGTATCAACGATTCAGCTTTGTCCCCGAATTTCAATTCCCACCCAGTAAAACAAAACTCCTGCAGTTAATGGAGCTCGTTCTTCTTATAAGACAGTTTGAAAACCATCATTTGCCCCTCATCGCATGCCCTTGGGGGGTGGGTAATCATTTTAAACATCAGGCTATTTATCAAAGAATTCCTTCCAACCTGTTGCAATTCTTCACTGCCTTCCATTTCCAGAGATACTTTAGATGGTCATAAGCACCTTTTTGCTGAGCTTCCCTTTATCCAGTTCAGGGGCCTGGCCACTGTTTTTTTTTTTTCTCTTTTTTACCCTTCTGCTCCCAACTACTTTTCCATGGACCAACTTGTCAGGAGGCTTGAAGATTCTACCAGGAGAATTCCTCAGATGATGATGTCTCTATAGCGGTCATGGTGAACCCACATGAGAATCCCTTCAGGAATTGAAAATAATCCTCAGTGCCTAGGCTATACCCCATGTCAGTAACTCAGAATCTCTGGGCTTGAGACTTAGCAAGAGTAGTTTTATATGCTCCTCTGGTGATTCCAGTGTGCAGCCAAGGTTGAAAACCAGGGCTTTGGAAGGACTATGTTTATAAAGCTCTTACTTAGAATTTGAAATGTACTCATTTGGATATATTTACCTGGAATATATGATATAAATTTACCATTGAATTCTGACCCTCAGAATTATCTGGGGGAATATGTTTTAAAAAATGTATTTCCACCTCAGGCTTTTTCTTTATTAGAAATGAAGATTTCCAGCCCTCACCCCAGTATATTTGCTTCAGTAGTGCTTGATAGGGGATGGAAATGTGCATTTTTAAACCTGTTCCCATATGATTATGCTGTAGGTGGTTTAAGAAACCCAGCTTAAGATGCTGTCACAGAGATATAGAAAGAAGAGTCACATGTAGTCCCTAAGCTTGAGAAAGACAGCAACATGTTGTAATAAGAACTATGGGAGCCAGAGCTCAGGGTCAAAGCATAGGGCTCCTAGCCCAGGAGCAGTAGTGTGATTCAGCAGAGTAGATTGCTCAACTCACCAAGCTTCAACTCTGTCCTTTTACCTAAGAAGGTGCCATGTGGACAAGCCACAGCCTTTCCAGAGGGTTAACCCAAGACCAGGGCAAGATCCATAAAACATGACTTAATCATTCCCCTAACTAGTCACATTCTGGGCACTTTGGTGCTTGGTTTCTCCAGTCTCATCCCTTCTTTCCTATGTGGAGAATAAGTCAATTCTTCAATGTTCAATTAAATAAGTCACCCTCTGGATAAAGTCTTTCCTGATCTTTTCAAAGCCCAGTTGGTGCATCCTGTTGGCCCTCATGGCAGGTCTTGCTGTCTGTTTGTCTGTCTCACTGTGTCACACTGTCTCACCATGGCCCCCAGGGCATGCAGTGCCTGTCAATTTCAGTATTACCAGCACTTCACCAGGGGCTGTCACATGGCAGGTGCTCAAGAAATCTTTGTCAAGTAGAGTCCTGAAGGCAGAAACAGGCAACCACTGGACCCCTCCACACAAATGGTAGTGAACATCTGAGCAGAGGGAGTGAGGTGAGAAGACAGTCCCCCAACCCCGTATAAATGTGCATAATCCTACCCCTACTTCCAGGAATGATGAGGAGCCATGGAGTGTGAGTATTCCCCTGTAAGGACCACTGCATACAGCATGCTGATGGATGTAGTCCCTCCAACACTCACCGTTCCAAGGATGTATGTGTAATAGGAATAGCACAACAAGGCTGTATATTGTCACACTGCTTATTTAACTTATATGCAGAGCACATCATGAGAAATGCCAAGCTGGATGAAGCACAAGCTGGAATCAAGATTGCTGGGGAAATACCAGTAACCTTAGATATGCAGATGACACCACCCTTATGACAGAAAGCGAAGAGGAACTGAAGACCCTCTTGATGAAAGTGAAAGAGGAGAGTGAAAAGGCTGGCTTAAAACTCAACATTCGAAAAACAAAGATGGTGGCATCTGGTCCCATCACTTCATGGCAAATAGATGAGGTAACAGTGAAAACAGTGAGAGACTTTATTTTCTTGGGCTCCAAAATCTCTGCAGACAGTGACTGCAGCCATGAAATGAAAAGACACTTACTCCTTGGAAGAAAACTTATGACAAACCTAAACAGCATATTAAAAAATATAAACATTACTTTGCCAACAAAGGTCCATATAGTCAAGGCTATAGTTTTTTCAGTAGTCATGAATGGATGTGAGAGTTGGACCATAAAGAGAGCTGAGCACCAAAGAATTGATGATTTTGAACTGTGGTGTTGGAGAAGACTTTTGAGAGTCCCTTGGACTGCAAGGAGATCCAACCAGTCAATCCTAAAGGAAATCAGTCTTGAATATTCATTGGAAGGACTGATGCTGAAGCTCCATTACTTTGGCCATCTGATGTAAAGAACTGACTCATTGGAAAAGACTCTGCTGGGAAAGATTGAAGGCAGGAGAAGGTGACGATAGAGGATGAGATGGTTGGATGGTATCACCGACTCAATGGACATGAGTTTGAGCAAGCTCTAGGAGCTGGTGATGGACAGGGAAGCCTGGCATGCTGCAATCCATGGGGTCGCAAAGAGTTGGACACGACTGAGCGACTGAACTGAACTGAACTGTGTGCCTGGCCTATCTCTAAGCACTTATACTAGTAACTCATGGGCTCTGTTTATCAGGTGAGGAGACCAAGGCACAAAGTGCTTACTTAACTCGCCCAAGGGCACATAGCTTGAATCAGCAGAACTGTGATTCAAGTTCAGATGACCTGACTCCAGAGTCTATGTTTGTAACTACCACATTCTGGTGGTTCTCTCTAAATACTGAGAAGTGTTCATTTCATGGCAGAGAGGGTCATCACTTGTGGGGGACTCAATGTTTTCATTTTATTACATTTTCATATCACTGGAAATCATTTAATCCCATTTGCTAGTGCATCTGTGGCAGTAACTCTTCATCATCTTCAGGTATTTAATGCCTCCTCCAAATCTATATTAATTCACTAAGTTGAGACTTTCAGAATTCAATATATTTGCTTACCTCTTCAGCTGGTACATGAGAAAGAAAATTGATCATGCAGAATCCTTTCCAGTACTTCATATGACTTTATATAATAAATTACTTTAGTTATTTTAAGCTTAAATAATTTTCAGTGATAATTGCCTAATGCTCTCCACAGAGCTTGCTTTTTTACTCTTTTCATTGCTTTGAGGTATCCACTAAAAAGGATTTAAAATTATTGCTTAGAAGGCTCTTTCTCTCAACCAAGAGTAAACAGCAATATATATCCAATAATCTGTTAACTCATCTTTTCCATTTAACTTTTCAGAAAAGTTACCTTGTGCTTAATACTTGCAAGCAGTTGAATAAAGAAAAAAAGCTTAGATATGGATGATTTTTGGGAATCAATGCAAGTGAGTTCAGGGAGAACTGGCAGGGGCACAGCCCAGCGGAAAAAAACTCTTCAGAAAGGCAGATAAGTGTGCTGTCTCTGAAGCACCCTTGGCTGGCAGTGGGCTAGGGGCAGAGGTCTTGGAGGAAGCCTGCATGGGAGGCCTGTTACCAGAGCCTGCATCAGATAGCTGTCTTCTGCTGCCCTAAGCGGGCCACTCTGCTTCCTCAGCAGCCAAAGAACCAGAGATTTAGAGCTTTTGTGTTTGTTCGGAATTGTGTACCAGCTCTGAGTCTTTTGTGATGATTTAAAGAAGGGAGGGAAGGAAGAAGGAACGGAGGGAAGGAGGAAGGAAGGAAGGAAGGGAAAAGAAGGGACTCAGGAAGATAGAGAAATACACCACCCCCCAAAATAAATCAACTACACACATTCATAGATGGCAGAGAGAAATGGCAACTCTCCTAAATTCTTCATCTTATATATAATGACTGAACTTCTAAACTTTGTCAACAATTAGGTAGAAGTTTGCATCACTTGTTTTTTTTTTCCTTTTGAGTGTTAAAAGATAAGACATAATGGATTCTTGGTCTAGAAATTTTCTGGGGATGGCGTAGGAGGACAGGGATGGTCTGGGACTCCCTGGGAAGCACAATAAAACAAACATTGCCCAAGTGTTCTGAATTTGCCTCCTTGAAATAGTTGAAACATTTCGCATTTGATAGTGAGAGTAGCATTAGTGCTCCAAAAGAAAATTCTTTCAAAACTCTGACTGCATTCCTCCAAGGATCCACTTAAATATGTATGTATTCTCATAGTGTCAACAGGGGAATTTTGAAGGTAAATACAAAGATTACCTTCTCTTAAATTGATCTCACAGATTGTGAATATTCTTTGGAGAGCAAGAAGGTATTTACCTCTAATGTTCATTATCTTTAGCTTCTTTAAAAAAAAAATTAAGGCTTTATAAAGAGCAGTTTTAGGTTTACAGTAAAATTGAGAGGAAGATGCAAAGACTTTTCCTATATTCCCTGTACCCTCATTGAACAGTATATCCCATTGCAAAGAAACATTGCCCTTTCTTTGACTTCTTTTATGAGAGAAAGAAAGATACCTCTATCTTGTTTTAGCCTCTGTTTGTTTTTTTGTTTGAGTTTTTTGGTTCATGCTATTATATGTAGTTAAAGCTAAACTGAGAAGATAAATTTGCTTTTTATACCTGTTTATGGTTCTGTTTTCTATTAAGTTACACAAATATGCTCTTTTTAGATGGGCAAAGCTGAGAAAGATTTTCTTAGAGACCTAGAGCTGAAAAACCTATTGATACACTGAAGTATATCTAATAGCTCCATTTTACACAAAATTGACAAACAATAAAAACAAAGCACAACACATTTGGCTAAAGAAATAAGGCATGAAAAGGCTAAATAAAAGAAATTTCTGAAAGTATGTGTGAATTGACAGTTTTAAATTTCCCTTTGTTCCATCAGCAAGTCTCCAGAAGAAGAACCCATTCTGATACCCTGATGCTTAGAAATAAAATGATAAAGCAGCTCAGACTGACCTTCTACTTCTCAGCAACAGCTGGTGAAAGCATCTGTCTTAACTATTTCATTATATTTTTTTGTGATCAATGCAACCCAGCTGCCATTTTGTCTTGCGCCAAGTGAATTGAAGCCCTCAGCTGGTGCACGTCACACTTTTAGGTGTGTGGAAAACTGATAGCTGTCACATAAATCACCGTTCCTTTCTTTCCTGGGACCATGCACATGATTCAACATCCACATTAGGATCGTCAGGGGCATGCCAGCTCAGTGTTGGGAAAATAATCCAACACCTCTCCCCAAAACAAGAGGTCATTCTTGAAAACATCTTTCAAAAGAACTGTACACTTTCTTTAAGCAGGTGGATGTTTGAAGTAACAAGCTGACTAGCTTCTAAGAATGAGCTTTTCAAAAGAAATCCAACACAATTGTCATAATTATTGTTTACATTTCTTTAGAAAGTCGATGAGCAAATAGGATATTCTGCAGCAGAGAGTCCTGGGGTAGATCAGCAGGATCTATCACCTAATTTACTACTCTGGTAAGGCAAGGGGTATGTCATTCTGATCATGAGTAGGTGGCTCTAGGATTGAAACGAGAAGGGTGTTTTGAAGACTCCTGCCATTTTACGTGAATAATGTAGACTTGGGCTTAGATCTGGCAAAGAATTCAAAGAGAATAACCAGCAGTTAGAATGTCTGGTTTTTAGTTTGTGCTTATCTTTTTCCGGAACACTTGTGGTGAATATATGGTACTTTTTTCACTCTTTTCTTTCATCCTCCTGGAAAACACTGAGGATTCTTTGCACTCCTGCTTACTGAGTTCAAATTTAATTTGAGGCTCCTTCTCAGCTCAACACCTAAGCAGCTCCTACCAATCCATTGGCTGTGCCATAAAAATGGCTGTTGGTTCCCTGCTCTGGATGCTTGAAAGTCTGGTCAAAGTTATATATTTTATCTAATGTGGTTGGATGGGAACCATGACCTTCCTGTTGGATTCAAGTTGGCTGAAGTTTCCAGTCATCTAGGTTTAAAACATATTCAGGGTTTCTCCTCCCTGGTTTCTAGTTTCAGTGTCTTTCAAGTAAAGTATTGATAAAAATATTGTAGACACCTATAAGTCAACCTAAATCCAAAATTCCTTTTTACTTTTGTAATGTTCTCCTCCAGTTTAACTTTACTTTGCCCACACCTAGTATATCTGCAATGTTTTTTTTAGAACTCAACTTTATCAAGGTTTACTGAGGCATTCAATCTGGTTTTCATAGTAATAACTTTCTTTGTTAGCTCACATTTCATCTACTTATATAATATTTAATTAAATTGCATAATTAAAATAACCTGATCTAAACAGGTTTGGGAACAGTCTTACCTGTATCTTAGAAGGTCTTCAACAAACCAGTGGGAGCAGAATGCACAAGTATATGTAGTGGCGATAAGCATCAGCTTTTCCTGAGCCTTGGTCAGTAGCTCCTACAGATGCAGGGGATGGTGTTGGTTAATCCTCTGAGTCAGTTAAGCAGAGGTGTGTTAGAGACCGCGCTGTCAAACAGAAGCCCCAGCTCTCACTATAGAAGACACTACGGCATGTTTCCCTTTGTGTGTGCTTTCTTTAAAAAGAAGGAGCCAATTGTCTGTATGGCCCAGGAAACTCAAACAGGGGCTTAGTATCGACCTAGAGGGGTGGGATAGGAAGGGGGATGGGAGGGAGGTTCAAAAGGGAGGGGATATATGTATACCTATGGCTGATTCATGTTGAGGTTTGACAGAAAACAACAAAATTCTGTAAAGCAATTATCCTTCAATTAAAAATAAATAAATTAAAAAAGGAACCAGTTAGCTTTAATATCCTCATTACCTATTTCTTAGGGGATTGGGAGCAAATAATTCTTAATGGGATTTTTTTTTTTTGTTTGTTTAAACAAAAATACTGGAGCATCATACAATGCTGCCAGCTTTGGGCACAAGTCTGTTCACGCCTTTGCAGCTGGCTCTGTGATGGCAGAACCTTTCACTTAACCTTTACTGTTTATTATGACTTCTACATGACGGCCAAAATAAAGGAACACACTGTCTTTCTTTGGGATGACTCCCACTGTTGAATTACCCCTGCCAAATGCACCTTCCTCCTGACCTCTGCTTTCCTTTCTTGACTGTGGTCATCATCATGTCTCCTCCACCAGCAGCAGGCCTCTGTTTGTCTGTCCCTCGATCCACTTCACAGAGACAGTATACAGAATTCTGCTTCCTATGCTGTTAGCACAGTTGATCATGGCTCCTACCAGAAGACCCCAGGAAATGCAGGATTTCGCATAGGAGGAACCACCACATCCTTGTTTCTACATCTTGAGCATGGTAAAAAGCCATGGCTTTTTTTTTCATTGTGGTAAACTATATGTAACAACACTTACCCTTTTAAGCTTTCTTGGATGTGTAATTCAGTGGCATTGAATTTGGTCTCATGTTGTGCAGTCGTCATCACTATCTTCAGAACTTTATTTTTTATAACTACTAACAAACTCTGTACCCATTAAACATGAATGTTTCCCCATTCCCCTCCCCTCAGCCAGTGGCAGCCACCAAGTTACTTTCTGTCTCTATGCAGTTGACTATTCTAGATATTAATACTTAATATAGATGAAATCTACAATATCTATACTTTAGTGCCTGGTTTATTCCATGTAGCATGATGTCTTCAAGATTCATCCGTGTTGTCTTATTGCTTTTTTAAAAAAACATTTTATTTCATATTGGAGTAGAGTTGATTAACAATATTGTAAAAAAACATTTTATTTCATATTGGAGTAGAGTTAACAATATTGTGTTAGTTTCAGGTGTACAGCAAAGTGATTCAGTTATGCATATGCATGTATCTATTCTTTTTCAAATTCTTTTCCCATTTAGGTTGTTACAAAATACTGAGCAGAGTCTCCTGTGCTATATAGTAAGTCTTTGTTGGTTATCCATTTATACTATAGCAGTGTGTGTATGTCAATGATTTTCCTACTCAGACCACACCATCATAGCCGAGAGTCTCTAAACCCCATTGTACAGTGAGGGGTACAACCATTTTAAGGTTGCCTTTCTTCCCCCAATCTCCTGCAAAGTGATGATCACCTGCCCTCCCCCAAAGTGTGAATGCCACCTCTGGGCCTTTTATGGAGACCACCCCACAGTCCCCCAGACTTGGTTGCTGGGCTCTATTCGTCCTTTCCAATGTTCTAGGATTTTCAAATGCCTGCCAAATCTTCTGCAACAATCAATTCAAATACACAAGTTTGGCTATTCAAATTACTTTTTCCAAAAGTACTTTAAAATGCATTAAGTTATTAATTGCCTGCTGGCACTTTAATCAAATGGGAAAATTGACATAGCCAGAGGCATGTATTTTTGTGGAAAGAAAATTTATTTAAGAAGAAACAGCAGCTCTTACTGCTTAATTTAAACTGAGAAAACTGTGGAAAATCAACTGCTATGGAAAATTAATAAAACATTTCCAGCTGCAAACAGTGACTAATTGTACAAGATGAAGACTGCCTGGAATTAATAACTTGCAGTCTTCTGTGTGAAGAACCCCCCACCACTTCAATTTACTGGGAGATTAAATTACTTCTAAGTTTGCCATATTAAAACAGAACATGAATAAAACGTTAGTGAACGCACATCTATTATTTACTGTCTGTGATATGGATATAATTATTTCCAAACAACTACAATGTGACGTGACCAGTAATATTTAAATGACTCTTTTAGCAAAAGAATCTACTGCAATATTTTTTCCCCAAAGGGGAGAAATATCCTTCTCTTACTTCTAAAGTAGTAAAACAATGCCTCTTGGACTTCTGTAGAGGGTGTGTCCCTGCCCCAGTAGACTGACATGTGCTCAGTGTCCGAGTTTATATGTTTTCTTCTTTGCATCACATAGTATTTTGGGGGAGTATGTGCAGCAGAAAATCTCAGCAACTCATTTATGAGTTCTGATCTTAAATGGACGCTGAGCCAGAGTATACCAATGTAGATGCTTCAAGGCTTTCCCTGGTGCCTGGTGTGACCATGAGCACATGAGTCTAATAGATTCCTTTATAGGAGAAGAAGGAAGGCCAGAATGATTTCCTGAGACAAGGGGTTTCATTCACAAGGGACATACATTAGCACAGGCCCTGTCAACATCATGGACACATCCTCCAAGTTTGATCGTGACATCACATCACCTTGTAGGCTTTGATTTCCTCAGCAATAAAATGAGGATGAAATAACATAAACCAATGTTGTCCTTTTCCCTCACTCTTTTGCCAGGACTGGATTAATTTTCCTGCCCCAAAGGGCCACCAGGAGGGTCTGTCAGTTTTCCTAGAGCATCCAAACTTTGAGATCCTATTAAACAAGATACAGCAAAAAAGATGCCATTCACTGACTAGGAGAGATTTAAAGTGAGATGGAGAAAGAAAAATTTAGAAAACTAAGAGCTCTATTTTTTATGAAGTGATGGCATGTTTTAGGGGTTGTTTAACTTTTTGGTTTGTTTTTCAAGTTTTAGAGATTAGCAAATAAGAAACCGAGAGGGAATGAGCCAACTGAACATGTGTATTGAAGAGATGTCTCAAAGATGGAGATTTTCATGTTGATGTTTGACAGAAAACAATAAAATTCTGTAAAGCAATTATCCTTCAATTAAAAAATAAATAATTTAAAAGAAAGATGGAGATTTTCTCAGTGGAGAGGCCCTGCCACCCTTGGCAGCTTATCCTTTAATACTCACACAGAGGATACATTCAGTCTCTTGCTATTTGATATTGCTGGCAGGAAGGTCCGAGTATTGGCCTGGAAAGAATAAAGGCATGTTCTTTAGAAATGCAGAGGCTTAACCTGAAGCATAACTGGTTTGGGGTTTACCATAGAAGTTATCTGGACATATCATTTGATTTCCAGGTTTTAAATGTAATTCTAAACAAGATCTGGCCGCATAGCCCTCTGCTGTATGACTCAGAGAGACTTTATCTGCCACCAAATGCCATTCAGGCTTAATTCTGCAGCAGTGAATTGTATAAATGGGGACATTCTTTGAGGCCCTGGAGCATTATGGCTCTGAGAGGAGGAGAGATGAGGCCTGCTTCCTCCTCCCTGTTGCTCAGGCAAGACACTCTTTTAGGTTGCCTCTCTCTATTTGGGTTCATCTTGGTTTTCCTTTTTAAGAAACACTCAAGACTTGTATAGCAGGTTGAGCTTTATCTACAGGCAAAGTGTCTAACTGCAGATACCACTGGATCAGAGGAGCCCTGGGCAAGGCTCCTTGACCTGGCAAAGCTTCCTCTCCCTGCTGGCAAATATTCCCCAGAGAGGCACTGAATTGATTTGCACTTTTTCCAGTGACTGCTCTCCAGCAGGAGGTGAAAGGGTAGACCTCTAGATCCTGAATGGGAGCAGCACCAGGACAGGAACCAGACAGGGAGAACAGGACACAGGATACAAATCAGCCTGCCCACACCTGGGTGGACTCTGCCTTTTGAGAAGTGGCAAACTGACCTGCCCACTTGCTTTCACACATCATTTCATGTATGGAGTTTGCCCCAACCTTGAATGAAAAAAAGGATATTTGAAAAACATAAATTTGCCCTCAACAGCTATCTATACTCACTGTCTCCAGCTCCCCTCCTTTTACTTGAACTCACTACAGTCAGACTCTCATCCCTGCTACTCCTTCTGAACTGCCTTTGCCCAAGTCATCATGACCTTTACCTTACTGAATCCAGGGCACACTCCTCATCCTCAGTTTATTTGACTTTGAGGACCATCTGGTCCAGTTGATCTTTTCTCTTTAACACTTTTGTTCTTCGAAATTTGGACACAAAAAGGAAACATCAGAGGGGCATGCACACAGAAGAAGACCTTGTAAACGCACAAGGAGGTGGTCATCCGCAAGCTAAGGAGAGAGGCCTGAGAAGAAACCCAACCTGCAGCACCTTGATCTTGGACTTCTGCTCTAGGAGAACTAGGAGAAAATACATTTCTATTGTTTAAGGCATTCAGTCTATGGTGTTTTGTTAAGGCAGCCCTAACAAACTAATATACTTGTGAAGATGCCAACCACTGATAAATCAAACATTAATCAGTTAGTCTTTGAAAATTATACTCAGACAAAAAATAGAAGGCAGAGACTTTGCCTTCAAAAAGCTTGTCATGCGGTTCCTGTGCAGAAGTACTTGCATGTTAGGGGTGATTCTCCACTTTTCTCTCTAGCCCCAGCTGCCATCCCATGATGCTCTGCTTGGTGCTCAGAGATGCTGAACCAGGAGATTGCATCACCTAGGCTTTCTTGCTCTTAGGCTTCCAAATGGGCTTGGTCAATGGAAATTAATAGCAGGGGATTGGAGGTGGAAAAGAGAGCTAAATTAGTTATTATAGCCCCTCTCCTTAAAGGCCAGTTTGTGTCAAAGCCTGGGCTTCTTCCCAGCAAGAACTATCTCTAGGTTTTGTCATCTGCATCCCCTCCCCTTGTTTCTGTAGGCCTGCAGTGGTCATGGCTTCTTGTCACTCCTCATCTACAGATGCTCTTTCCTCATGTCAATTCTCTTAACCCCCTAACCACACCTCTATAAAGGATCCTAAGTTTACTAAGCTCTCTTTGATTAGACCTTTCTGAGTGTGCTATTTGTTTCCCATGAGAACTCTGACTGATACAGAGAGATAGAATAGTATGGTGAGAAAACCCATCACTGGTCAGATAGTACTGGATTTTTTTTAATTGAAATATAGTTGATATACAATATTATATGTTACAGATATACAATATAGTAGTTCACAATTTTTAAAAGTTTTACTCCATTTATAGTTATTATAAAATATTGGCTATTCCTTATATTGTACAATATATCCTTGTAGCTGGTTTTATATGTAACAGTTTGTATCTCTTAATCCCCTACCCGTTTATTGCCCTTCCCACCTTCCCTCTCCCCATTGATAACCATTAGTCCCCATTGGTAACCACTCATTAGTTCTCTAGATCTGTAAATCTGTTTCTTTTTTGTTATATTCACTACTTTACTATATTTTTTAGAATTTACGTATAAATTATAGCATATAGTATGTCTTTTTCTGACTTCTTTCACTTAGCATAACATCTACCAAATCCACTCATGTTGTTGCAGATGGCAAAATTTCATTCTCTTTTATGGCTGAGTAGATTTACATTGTATACATACAGACATATATACAATATGTATATATATATACATATACATACAGAAGGAGGAAATGACAACCCACTCCAGTATTCTTGCCTGGAGAATCCCATGAACAGAGGAGCCTGATGGGCTATAGTCCATAGGATTGCAAAGAGTCAAACATGACTGAGAGACTTGACATTTTCGCCACACTATAAATATATATATACACACACCACATCTTTATCAGTTCATCTGTTAATGGATATTTGGCTTGCTTCCATATCTTGACAACTGTAAATAATGCTGAGTCATATGGTCAGGCAGCGCTGAATTGAATACCAGCCTATCAATAAACAGTTGCACTATTCTGTGCATACTTTTTGTCTCTCAGATCCTCAGTTTCCCCTGAGCATTATAAAGTATGGATAACAACGCTTTTCTTACAGGGTTGCTAAAAAGATGAAATAAGGTAGTATATAATCTTTGGCAAATAGCAGGTGCTCAACAGTGGTAGTACAGAAGTAGATGAAGTAGTTGGTTTTAATTTATAGGACATTCTTACAAATACTAATCTTAAGCCCAAAGAAATGACTTTCTCATGAGAAAGTTTCGGGTGCCACAGCAATTTCAAAGAAGAGATCAAGGCCCTGATAGGTCCCCTGTGCTGGGCAGAACTGATGGTTCCAGCCCATGGGAGACACACCCTTTCTCCTAGTTATCCAATGCAACACTAATTAGATGGTATTTTGAAGGGATTTTGCAGATGTAATTAAGGTTCCATATCAGTGGACCTTAAGATAGAGAGTCTACTTAATCATAGGAGCACTTTAGAAGCAGAGATTTTTCTCAGGCTGATCATAGAAGGGGAAGGAAGAGGAACACACACTGGCTGACCTGGCAGAAAGAGAAACATCAAAGTTGTGAACTGCCTGCAGGGGACCACATGGCAAAGAACTGTGGGCAGCCTCTGGGAGCTGAAAGAGGTCCCCAGCCAAATGCTAGCAGGAAAACAGAAAAACAAAGATCTCAGTCCTACAACCATAGGAAGTGGATTCTGTCCTCAAAAAGACCTCAGGCCCCAGATGAGAACCATGGCCTTGGCTGACACTTTGATTAGAGCCCAGTGGATTCTGCCCTCCAGAAACTAAGAGAAATAAATTTATGTTTGTTTTAAATCACCAAGTTGGTGGTCATTTGTTTCATAACAATAGAAAACTCATTCCCAACCTCTATGGTAGCAAGTTCCTTTTCTGATTATAAAGAAAATGCTTGCTGGTCCCAGCTAGTCACTGCATCGCTCTGTTTCTTGGCTTTCCCATCAGCAAATGCACATGCTTCCCTACACTTCCAGCTCACTTATCTTGAATGTTCACCCTCCAGGAACAAGATTTCAAATGACATTAAGTAATAACAACCACACATCAAGCTTCTGCCCGTGATGGGAAACAAAATCATCTGTGCAGCTATTGGCCAAGGGGATAAACAAGTGAGGAGAAACAACACACAAGAATAGTTTCTGATTTCAGGTGACATTTTTAGTAGGCTCACTTAATTTCAAAAATGGTAAAGAAGCCTTTGGAAAATTCCACAGTTCAAGATAGGAAAAGGAAGGCTTACCAAAAGGTAAACACTTCAGTTCCTTTCTGCATTGTTTCTTTAGGCTACTAAGCTTTCTCTTTCTCAGGGGGAGCCATAGTGCAAACAACTAAAATCTTAAAGAAACAATCAAGTAAAATCAAGCATGTAGGAAACTTTGTTTATGTAGTAGAGATGGGCTAGAAAAGAAAAATGGAATTTAATTAACTGCCTTGGTTAAGCAGAGCAGATATTAGCCTTAAGAATCAAACCTACTGTTTAAGGAACTTTCTGAATTGTGTATTTATAAGAGATTATCAGCTATAAGGGAAGAGTCTTACTTTGGTGGCACATGTCAATCCACCTCATTATCTATTACACATATTTGATTTTCCTTTTTTTCTCCCATTATTTGAAAATGTGTGCTTTAGGTAGATCTTCATGATTTGGATAGATTTAAAAACATTTTTTATGAGCATATAAGGGACCCTAAATTCTTTTTTGAATCCTTATTGTTTCTCTGTTCCCTGGAATAATATACAGAATTGAGTTTTGCAATATAGTGCTAAGGTCTTTGTTTTATTATGGAGCTAATTATTACCATGGGTCATTATAAGATAAGAAGCCACAAATACATTAGTAATGGCAAAGATCTAAGCAGCTAATATACTGTACATGCCTGGATAAGAGTATATTCTTGCAAAGATATCTTTACATTTCAGTAATTAAGTGTGTCATATTAATTGCATAGCCCTTTCATAAAACCTTGCCAAAAAAAAAAAAAACCACACACACACACACACCAAGAACTTTCCCTCTTGATATCAGATTAGAACTGATTGCATAATTACATTACCTGGATAATTAAATACAAATCTAGTAGCTTCAGAAGGGTACAATGTTGTGGTTTCATTTTCTAATAGAATTACCCTGCCTTTGGTATAGAATCCTTGCTAAGCAATGGAGATCCAATTACTTAGTGACATGACATCAACTCCTCAGGGACCTTTCCTCAGAGAAAAGGCTCAGATTAAAAATTATTCAGGGAGCTTCTTTCTTGTTCCATTACTGGGATCTAAATCATAGGAATTAGAGATGTGAGAGATCTATTAGGCCTTTTTCTCTCTTATCCAAGGAGCAAGGGAAGAGTGTTCATCAAACATTATTCTTATAGGTTTGCTAAGGTCCCATTTAGATTTAAAAAAAGAAAGAACATTGTTGGGATGAGTCACACCTCCAGCCCCTGAAAGATACATCTTTTCTGACACCACACAGATTCTTTAATGATAATCTGAAGATACGTTTACTTGCCAAGATTAGGGTGATAAAATGGCTGTACTTCTGACAGAATAATTACTTCATGTCAAAAATAATTTTAGGTAGAATTAAACAAGGATATCCTCATGTAAAGGATACCTTCAAGTAACTCTGAAAATAATTCTGTTGAATTTGACAGACTTCATTGTTTGGTTTGATAACAGACCTTGAAGCCATGTTTTCAGGTCAGAGCCCAGTTCTTTTCATAGTTGTTTAAACTTATACCAGCTTCAGCTCTCTGAATGTTTTTCAGTCAGGTATACAAAGAAACATCATCACCTCTACCAGTGGGAATGACTGGGTAGAGCGTGTTTGCCATGTTTGCTGTCTGTGTCAGTTGTATTTTAGGTCTTGCATCTGTGGCCATCTGTAGCTCACCCTGGAAATCCTGCTGACCTTGGTCTGACTGGTTTCCCTGTTGGGTGTTAGGCTTGCTGTCGATTGGTGTAGGCTATGTGACTGGAGTGTGACAGCATCAGGCTAGCCTCAGCTTGTCCCCCAGTGATGGCAGAAGTTCAAGGGAGGACAAAACCAGTGCATGAGCCCATATCAAACCTCTGCTTGCAGCCTATCTTTTAACATTGCATTGAACATAGAAAGATGTAAATCAAATCTCTAATGATTATATAGTGGAAGTGAGAAATAGATTTAAGGGACTAGATCTGATAGTGTGCCTGATGAATTATGGATGGAGGATCGTGACATTGTGCAGGAGACAAGGAGCAAGACCATCCCCAAGAAAAACAAATGCAAAAAAGAAAAATGGCTGTCTGAGGAGGCCTTACAAATAGCTGTGGAAAGAAGAGAAGCAAAAAGCAAAGGAGAAAAGGAAAGATACACCCATCTGCATGCAGAGTTCCAAAGAATAGCAAGGAGAGATAAGAAAGCCTTCCTCAGTGAAAAGTACAAAGAAATCAAGGAAAACAAATAAATGGGAAAGACTAGAGATCTCTTCAAGAAAATCAGAGATACCAAGGGAACATTTCATGCAAAGATGGGCTCAATAAAGGACAGAAATGGTATGAACCTAACAGAAGCAGAAGATCTTAAGAAGAGGTGGCAAGAATACACAGAAGAACTGTACAAAAAAGATCTTCATGACCCAGATCTTCACGATGGTGTGCTCACTCACCTAGAGCCAGACATCCTGGAATGTGAAGTCAAGTGGGCCTTAGAAAGCATAACTACAAACAAAGCTAGTAGAGGTGATGGAATTCCAGTTGAGCTATTTCAAATCCTAAAAGATGGTGCTGTGAAAGTGCTACACTCACTATGGCAGCAAATTTGGAAAACTCAGCAGTGGCCACAGGACTGGAAAATGTCAGTTTTCTTTTTCTTTTTTTAAAATTAATTAATTAATTTATTTATTTTAAATTTTCTTTACATTATTGTGTTGGTTTTGCCATACATTGACATGAAACTGCCATGGGTATACGTATGTTCCCCTTCCAGAACCCCCTCCCTCCTCCCTCCTGATTCCCCCTCTCTGGGTCTTCCCGGTGCACCAGCCCTGAGCATCAAACCTGGGCTGACAATTGATTTCACATATGATAATTAACATGTTTCAATGCCGTTCTCCCATATCATCCTACCCTTGCCCTCTTCCATAAAGTCCAAAAGACTGTTCTATACATCTGCATTTCTTTTGCTGTCTCGCATACAGGGTTCTCGTTACCATCTTTCTAAATTCCATATATATGCGTTAGTATACTGTATTTTTGTTTTTCTTTCTGGCTTACTTCACTCTGGATAATAGGCTCCAGTTCCGTCCACCTGAGTAGAACTGATTCAAATGAATTATTTTTAATGGCTGAGTAATATTCCATTGTGTATATGTACCACAGCTTTCTTATCCATTCGTCTGTTGATGGACATCTAGGTTGCTTCCATGTCCTGGCTATTGTAAACAATGTGATGATGAACATTGGGGTACACGTATCTCTTTCAATTCTGGTTTCCTCGGTGTGTATGCCCAGCAGTGGGATTGCTGGGTCATATGGCAGTTCTATTTTCAGTTTTTTAAGGAATCTCCACTCTGTTCTCTATAGTGGCTGTACTAGTTTGCATTCCCACCAACAGTGTAAGAGGGTTCCCTTTTCTCTACATCCCCTCCAGCATTTATTGCTTGTAGACTTTTGGATGGCAGCCATTCTGAAAATGTCAGTTTTCATTCCAGTCCCAAAGAAAGGCAATGCCAAAGAATGCTCAAACTACTGCACAATTGCACTCAACTCATACACTAGTAAAGTAATACTCAAAATTCTCCAACCAGGCTTCAACAGTACATGAACCATGAACTTCCAGATGTTCAAACTGGACTTAGAAAAGGCAGAGGAACCAGAGATCAAATTGCCAACATCCGCTGGATCATCAAAAAAGCACGAGAATTCCAGAAAAACATCTACTTTTGCTTTATTGACTATGCCAAAGCCTTTGACTGTGTGGATCACAATAAACTGGAAAATTCTGAAAGAGATAGAAATACCAGATCACCTGACCTGTCTCCTGAGAAATCTGTATGCAAGTCAGGAAGCCACAGTTAGAACTGGACACGGAACAACTAACCGGTTCCAAATAGGAAAAGGAGTAAGCCAAGGCTGTATATTGTCACCCCGTTTATTTAACTTATATGCAGGGGCTGGATGAAGCACACACTGGAGTCAAGATTGCTGAGAGAAATACCAGTAAGCTCAGATATGCAGATGACACCACACTTATGGCAGAAAGTGAAGAACTAAAGAGCCTTTTGATGAAAGTGAAAGAAGAGAGTGAAAAAGTTTGTTTAAAGCTCAACATTCCGAAAACTATGATCATGGCATCTGGTCCCATCACTTTATGGCAAATAGATGGAGAAACAGCAGAAACAGTGGCAGACTTTATTTTTGGGGGGCTCCAAAATCACTGCAGATGGTGATTGCAGCCATGAAATTAAAAGATGCTTGCTCCTTGGAAGCAAAGTTGTGACCAAATTAGACAGCATATTAAAAAGCAGAGACGTTACTTTAACAACAAAGGTCTGTCTAGTCAAGGCTATGGTTTTTCCAGTAGTCGTGTACAGATGTGAGAATTGGACTGATAAAGAAAGCTGGGCACCGAAGAATTGATGCTTTTGAACTGTGGTGTTGGAGAAGACTCTTGAGAGTCCCTTGAACTACAAGGAGATCCAACCAGTCCATTCTAAGGGAAATAAGTCTTGAATGTTCACTGGAAGGACTGATGTTGAAGCTGAAACTCCAATACTTTGACCACCCGATGGGAAGAGCTGACTGATTTGAAAAGACCCTGATGCTGGGGAAGATTGAAGGCGGGGGGAGAAGGGGACGACAGAGGATGAGATGGTTGGATGGCATCATCGACTCAATGGACATGAGTCTGGGTCAATTCTGGAAGATGGTGATGGACAGGGAAGCCTGGCGTGCTGCAGTCTGTGGGGTCCTAAAGAGTCAGACACGACTGAGCGGCTGAACTGTACTGTACTGAACATAGGAAGATGTATGCTGAGCTCAGTGTCTGCCACAGGGTGCTCTGTGTGTGTGTTCCAGACTTTGCTATCCTTCACTCTCTCCTGCAATTTGCTCAAGTTCATGTCCCTTGAGTTGGTGATGCTCTCTAACCATCTCATCCTCTGCCACCTTTTTCTTTTGTTTTCAATCTTTCCCAGCATCAGAGTCTTTTCCAATGAGTCGGCTTTGGTAGCACAGGATAGCTACCATCAGGCTATTCTGCCCATGGAAGAAGGCAAAGGTACATGACAAAGGGCATGGATACAGGGAGGAATTAAAAATTGGGGCCATTATTGCTATTTACCACACAGTTCCATCAGCAACTATGAGATCGTTCTTTTATTTAATCTGGAAAGATCTCTCTGTTATTAAACTGTATCTTAGATGACCTTCAGTCCTGGTGTAAGTTTAAAAATGAGCCATTAAATGGGACATTGTAAGAAAAAAGGTGTAGTGTCTTCATTATCTTTGAGTCCTTTGGTTATTGTTGAAATTGCTAATTAGATATATGAGATGAATGGATGGCATCACCAATTCATTAGTCATGAACTTGGGCAAACTCTAGGAGATGGTGAAGGACAGAGAAGCCTGACGTGCTGCAGTTCCTGGGGTCACCAAGAGTTGGACACAACTTGGCAACTGAACAGCAACAATTAGAAAGATAATCTTGCCTGCAGTTGATGTGAAGGTACCTCAGTCGTGTCCAACTCTTTGCAACCCCATGGACTATACAGTTCCTGGAATTCTCCAGGCCAGAATACTGGAGTGGGCAGCTGTTTTCCTTCTCTGGTGGATCATCCCAACCCAGGGATCGAACCCAGGTCTCCCACATTGCAGGTAGATTCTTTACCAGCTGAGCCAAAGGCTGCAATTGATATCTTTATTTAAAATTAATTTTTTATTAGGATATAGTTGATTTACAATGTTGTATTTAATATCTTTTTCTTTAAAGAAAATTTTATTTTATTTATTAGTTTTGGCTGTGCTGGGTCTTCATTGATGCATGTGGGCTTTCTCTGGTTGTGGCAAACAGTGTTGGGGGGGCTACTCTTCTTTGCAGTGTGAGGGCTTTTTATTGCGGTAGCCTCTCTTGTTGCAGAGCACAGGCTCTAGGGTAGCTGGGTTTCAGCAGTTTCATAGAACTTTTTAAAATGTAAAATAATGCCCAGTTGGATTATAGAAATTTCTCATGGCTTTGAGTATTTTGGTCACAACTTTCAAGGTCATGTTAATGGCAAAGATGTTTTTCAGATAAATCTAAATGCTCTCAAGGCTATCTTCATTTCAAACCACTGATGGCATCTTCCAGATGGTGTGTTTTTCACTGCACAGCAAGATCACAATATGATTTGAAGTTTTATGAAGTATTCAAATGTAAATTACAAGTAATGTTTCCATAACTTTATTTAAACCTTGTGAGTTGACTGAGAAATGTTGATTCTTCATTAGCAAACTTTGAATACATTTAAATATGGAAGTTTTTATGTCTTATCTCCTCAAGGAAATTGTAAGCTCCTTAAGGAGAAGCATGCAGTCTTATCTTTATTACCTGGAGAATACTAATTGCCTAGAGAAAACTAGTTATTTGATCAGGACTTGCACTCTTGCCTCATAGTACAGAAGGGATATTTTTGTTCTTTTACTGAGATGCTCAATCCTGTAGCAAGAGAATGAATTCTGGGGACAAAGACACTGGTTAGCATGTAAAATTTATTTAGAATCCTTAAATCCAGGACCAAGTACGTATTCTCATGGGACATTTCACTGTCTATAAAAAGTCATTGACTTTATGTAAAATACATTTTTTAAAAAAGGTCGTGTTCTGGAGCATCTGGATGACAAATATAATGAAGTCCTGCCATGTAATTTCAGCACCAAAGTCTGTGATTGTAGTATTGAAGTCCAGTAATACTTTCACAGTTTCAGGCTAATGAATAGAGAACACCACAAGCTCAATACATAAATCACATATTAGGTTTTCACAATTGAATCAGAAATATGAAGTACAATATATATTGCAGTTGAAAAGAACATTATGGTAAAAGTAATGCTTTGATCAGTAAGTAATAAGGATCAAATGATGTCAAGGTATTTGGTTTGAAAAACATTTTTCAGGAATTCAGGTAGTTTTACTGGTATGCCCAACTCAACAGAATGAGGGAAGGGCAGGTAGCACATAGTCACGTTGTAAGTGGTAATTCAATTTCATGGAAACATTATGTATCTGTTACATTAATTTGATGTTGTTAATTTGAATTTTATTAGGTTTGCAATTTGTTTGTAATTAGTGCACAGACTTTGGCTTTATAATTGAATAAGAACTGCAATAGAATGAATTTATCACTAGTTTTATGTTCATACATGTTTAAATAATATTATTATAAACATAATTGAAGTCAACATCTGGGCATCAATAGGAGCTTCTTTGAGAGGAATTTTATGGTACTCATACTGAGAAACTTTGATGCAGCATTTGTATACTAGGACAATTTTCAATTTCATCCCAGAAAACTTAAGTATTTTAAGAGTAATTTGAGCAAAATAATTGATTAAAGAAAAAGAGTATATGTGTGTGTGAATGTATACATCTTACCCAAAACTCCAAAATGCTTTGAAACCCTAGAAGATAAATTATATTTGCATATATACTCTTACAATAAAATGTTATTATAACATTGCATTAGGAGATTGAAAATAAAGTCCAACATGGCTAATCCCGACCCAGGACTCTTAAGTCTATGCAGTTGAACTGTGTTATTAATAATTTCTGTCATGGAGTAGAATTGTATTAACCCATTAGGATACCTTGTTTCTTGTTTGCATTTTTCTCCCTGGAATTTTCATGCCAAACTCGAGCATAGGAATGGAGAATTGAGCCTGCTCTGCTGGAGAGATGTAAATGGCACTTACTAGTTCACCTGTTCATTGTCACTGCGACACTTCCTAGGGAAGTGCCTGAACCTGAGAATCATTTGATCAGGGAGGTGCTTGGTGCCTGGTCTTTAAAAACAAGCCCTCCCACCCCCGCCTCCCCACCAAAGCATTTTCAATCTGATTTTCTTACTCTGGGTAGGACTCTGGGAGCTGGTGGAAAAAAGAAGGGGGGAAAAAAAACCCTCCCCATACAGAGAAGAGCAAATTGAAAGTCACCAAGGGGTGTGCCTCAAGGCAGTTTGTAAATCCACTTCCTTTGTCATAACAAGAACAAATCCCACCTTTGAAGTTTTTCCTTCTTGTCACAAGGGGGGATGTCTGTTGTTTAATCCATTTTAGCCCTTAATACCTGACCGGGATCAATCCTGTTGGCTAGATTACACAGCATTCATGCTGATTTTAAACTGGCCGGGAGTTGGGGGTATGGGAGGCAGAGGGCACCAGGTTCTGATTCACTGGTGTGAGAATCTTAAAAGCAATCAACATCTCTGTGCAGACCACCTAGATTTTGATAAAATGTCCTTTTACACTTAAATACATGGTCATAATGACCATTGTTATACAGATTTTGGTGTGTTCTATAAATGGTGTATTTTCAATGGTCCTTTAAAAACATTCACTCATCCACAGTGGCAAAGGAGACTATGGTGTTCATCATATAGAGCATAATGCCTTCAGTTAGAATTCAAGGACCACCTTCTTCCCCATCCCTCATATCAACTATGGGTGCGGTTTTGAGCAATGGGGGACACTGACCTTCTCAATACCTAGCCTCCATGTCATATCTCTTTCACAGGCATCTGATTATTGAGTGAGAAAAAGAAAAGAAAGTCTCAATACAATGCAGCCCTATTTTTTCATTCTCTAAAAATGTTCAGCTCGTTTTCTTAAAAGAATTCTGAAACCCCATAATAAGCAGAGGTGCTTATTATGTCAGAGTAAATGTCAAAAAAGGCCGGTTGATAATTAGGTATTTTTCTAGGCAAGTGGCTATTAACTGGTTCTTAACACTACACATTGTCTCTCAAGTCACTTCAGGTTGCCTAAGTGCTGAGAAATCTTCCCAGAAAACTCAGCAGCGAGAGAGAAGACAGGGGTGGAGCAGGCTGCAATTACCAGTGGGACTTTCACTTACCCTCTTGTTCTGAAAGAGACCAAGACATCACAATTACTTCTATCCAACCTGGAGTATCTAAGTCAGTCATGTAGGAATGAGCAGAAAATGCCCAATCAGTGAGGACAGGGAATGCCAATTTGATACTTGGGTCAAAGGCAAGATGAATTGGCTCCTGGTTTCTTCTTTTGACTTATGTTTGCCCTGACTGTCACCCTGAGATTCCCAAGGGCAGAAGCTATGCTTATTCATCTCGCTAGCTACAAGCCATTTCGCAGGGCTTGGGGCTTCTTGAAGTCTCAAAAGAGGTTTATGGGTAACCAAATGAATTGATTTTGAAAGGACATTTGAGTGCCCCCCTCCAGAAGGTGAAAATATCATTTGTCACTAGCAACCATATTAAGTAACAAAAGTGAAACATGCTACCTTTTTTTCTCTTGTAATAGTCAGGAGAGCAAAGTACTATTTAAGTTATAGTATTTGAGAAGTGGAATTGCTTATTGGATGTCACATTATTTCATTTATTTCTGTGATGCTTGTTTGATCTTCATCATTCACACTGGCAGCTGAAATACACTTTTGCTTGCACAAGGTAGGGAACACTAGAATTGATCCTGAGAGACAAAGCAGAGCATCTTGAGTCACATGGATTAGATTTTGAAGTTACTGATTTATTAACTTACTATAAAAATGAGGAAATCCCTGGAAGTCCAGTGCTTAAGACTCCACACTTAAACTGCTGGAGACACAGGCTTGGTTGCTGGTTGGGGAACTAAGATCTTGCATGCTGCAAGGTGTGGCCAAAAAAGTTAAAAAACAAAGTTAAAAAAAAGAATGGGGGTGCAGAAATTGACACGTTCATCCTAAAATGCATATGGAAATAAATGCAAAGGACCCAGAAGAGCCAACTCAATCTTGAAAAGGAAGAACAAACTTGGAAAATTCCAAAACTTAATCACTAAGCTGTAATAATCAAGCCTGCGTGGCACTGGCATACAGAGAGACATTTAAGCAGTGATAGTTTCATGTGTCAGCTTTCCTGAGCTACTGGTCTGTCATTCAATCAGACTCTAGGTGTTGCTGTGGAGGTATTTTGTAAATGTGACTAAAGTCTATAATCAGTTTACTTGAAGGAAGATTATCCCAGATAATCTAGGGGGCCTGATTCAATCAGTTGCAAGAGCAGAACTGAGACTTCCCTGAAGAAGAAATTCTGGCTATGGATAGCAGCTTCAGCCTGTGCCTGAGTGGTTCAGGTAGCCCTTGCTGACAGCCTGCCATATGAATTTCAGACTTGCCACAGTTGCATAAATCAATTCTTTACAATAAATCAATCTTTCCTTCTCTTGCTTTGTCTGTATGTATAGGTGTATATATACATAAATTTGTGGGTATACATCTCTCTATGAAGCTTCAATACTTTGGCCACCTCATCTGAAGAGCTGACTCATTGGAAAAGACCTGGATGCTGGGAAGGATTGGGGGCAGGAGGAGAAGGGGAAAACAGAGGATGAGATGGCTGGATGGCATCACCAACTCGATGGACATGGGGTTGGGTGGACTCCGGGAGTTGGTGATGGACAGGGAGGCCTGGCGTGCTGCAGTTCATGGGGTTGCAAAGAGTCGGACATGACTGAACGACTGAACTGAACTGATGTAGGTCTATATGTGTGTGTATAAATATGCATGTTGTTTTACCGGGCTTTGCTTTACTGTACTTCACAGGTATTGAATTTTTACAAATTGAGGGTTTGTAGCAACTCTATGTTGAGCAAGTCTGCAGCAGCAGCTGCAGCTAAGTCACTTCAGTCGTGTCCTACTGTGTGTGAACCCATAGACGGCAGCCCACCAGGCTCTTCCATCCCTGGGATTCTCCAGGCAAGAATACTAGAGTGAGTTGCCATTTCCTTCTACAATGCATACATGCATGCTAAGTCGCTTCAGTCGTGTCCGACTCTGTGCGACCCCACGGACAGCAGCCCACCAGGCTCCTCCGTCCACAGGATTCTCCCAGGCAAGAATACTGGAGTGGGTTCCCATTTCCTTCTTCATTGACACCATTTTTCCAATAGCATTTGCTTATTTTGTATCACTGTGTTACCTTTTGGTAATTCTTGCAATATTTCAAATTTTTTCATCATTACTATATTTATTATGATTGTTACTGAACCAGACTTGGGTCTGTTCACCCGACACACAGCAAAGCCAATCACTGACACAGGATTGTGTGGTGAAGGAAAGCACAGTATTTACTGCAAGGCACCAATCAATGAGAATTGGCATCTTATGCTCACAAGATCAAAACTCTTTCAGAGATGGGTTTTTAAAGACAACATTTGAGATGAGGGTTGCAGCTTGCTGACTTTCTTCTAATTAATAGGTGGTGAGATAACACAGTGAAGTTTGGGGACTCTTAATCATCAACCTTCTGGTTCAAACCAGCTGGGGGTCTGTGTTTTTGTGGCTGGCATATAGTCACCATCCTCTACAACCACCTTGGAGGTGGTTTTGGTTTCTGCAGAACAGCACAAAGATATGCATCAGCTTGTTATGTATATCCCTTGCAAAGGAACAAGGATTCTGATATGCATCAGATTGTTATGTATATCCTTTGAAGAGGAAATAGGATTCTATTTTCTACACTTTTCCTTTGTTTCTGAATTCCCTCAGTTCAGTTCTTTTGGGGCCAGCCGGCTGATGCGATCAGCCAGAGCCATTACGGTCGGAGCACTGCAAGCCTGTTGCCATATAAGGCGCTGATTACGCGCCAGCCATACATTCGGCTGGCAAATCACCAAAAGGATCATGCAGCGAACGTATATCCGACAGGCCAATCACCCACAAGACACGTATTCCCTACATGCCCGTCAGAGCTCCTCCCTTCCTTTCCCCTCCCTCCCTTCCTCCCCATATATAATCGCCTTGCGCTCAATAAAGTTTTGCAGCTTGATCAGAATCTTTGTCTTGCTGCCATTCTTTGCGCCTCTTGTCCCAACCCTTTCATCCGTTTTCAGGTGGATTCGGAGCCTCCGTTGATTGCTCTGCGGGCCAGAGTGACTGCGCCCAGCTAGCGGCCAGAGCAAGTTCAGTCCCTCAGTCCTGTCCAACTACTTGCAACCCCATCAACTGCAGCATGCCAGGCCTCCCTGTCCATCACCAACTCCTGGAGTTTACTCAAACTCGTGTCCATTGAGTCAGTGATGCCAACCAACCATCTCATCCTCTGTCGTTCCCTTCTCCTATTGCCTTCAATCTTTCCTAGCATCAGGGTCTTTTCAAATGAGTCAGTTCTTCACATCAGGTGGTCAAAGTATTGGAGTTTCAGCTTCAGCATCAGTCCTTCCAATGAACACTCAAGACTGATTTCCTTTAAGATGGACTGGTTGGATCTCCTTGCAGTTCAAGGGACTCTCAAAAGTCTTCTCCAACACCACAGTTCAAAAGCATCAATTCTTCAGTGCTCAGCTTTCTTTATAGTCCAGCTCTCACATCCATACATGACTACTGGAAAAACCATAGCCTTGACTAGACAGACCTTTGTTGGCAAAGTAATGTCTCTGCTTCTTAACATACTGTCTAGGTTAGTCAAAACTTTTCTTGTAAGGAGTAAGTGTCTTTTTATTTCATGGTGGCAGTCACCATCTGCACTGATTTTGGAGCCCAAAAGAATAAAGTCAGCCACCGTTTCCCCACCTATTCACCATGAAGTGATAGGACTGGATGCCATAATCTTTGTTTTCTGAATGTTGAGCTTTAAGCCAACTTTTTCACTCTCCTCTTTCACTTGCCTCAAGAGGCTCTTTACTTCCTCTTCACTTTCTCCCATAAGGGTGGTGTTATCTGCATATCTGATGACACCAAAAGCTTTGGCATAGTCAATAAAGCAGAAATAGATGTTTTTCTGGAACTCTCGTGCTTTTTCGATGATCCAGCAGATGTTGGCAATTTGATCTCTGGTTCCTCTGCCTTTTCTAAGTCCAGCTTGATCATCTGGAAGTTCACAGTTCATGTATTGTTGAAGCCTGGCTTGGAGAATTTTGAGTATTACTTTACAAGTGTGTGAGATGAGTGCAATTGTGCGGTAGTTTGAGCATTCTTTGGCATTGCCTTTCTTTGGGACTGGAATGAAAGCTGACATTTTCCAGTCCTGTGGCCACTGCTGAGTTTTCCAAATTTGCTGCCATAGTGAGTGTAGCACTTTCACAGCACCATCTTTTAGGATTTGAAATAGCTCAACTGGAATTCCATCACCTCTACTAGCTTTGTTTGTAGTTATGCTTTCTAAGGCCCACTTGACTTCACATTCCAGGATGTCTGGCTCTAGGTGAGTGAGCACACCATCGTGAAGATCTGGGTCATGAAGATCTTTTTTGTACAGTTCTTCTGTGTATTCTTGCCACCTCTTCTTAAGATCTTCTGCTTCTGTTAGGTTCATACCATTTCTGTCCTTTATTGAGCCCATCTTTGCATGAAATGTTCCCTTGGTATCTCTGATTTTCTTGAAGAGATCTCTAGTCTTTCCCATTTATTTGTTTTCCTTGATTTCTTTGTACTTTTCACTGAGGAAGGCTTTCTTATCTCTCCTTGCTATTCTTTGGAACTCTGCATGCAGATGGGTGTATCTTTCCTTTTCTCCTTTGCTTTTTGCTTCTCTTCTTTCCACAGCTATTTGTAAGGCCTCCTCAGACAGCCATTTTTCTTTTTTGCATTTGTTTTTCTTGGGGATGGTCTTGCTCCTTGTCTCCTGCACAATGTCACGATCCTCCGTCAATAGTTTATCAGGCACTCTATCAGATCTAGTCCCTTAAATCTATTTCTCGTTTCCACTGTATAATTGTTAGGGATTTGATTTAGGTCATACCTTAATGGTCTAGTGGTTTTCCCTACTTTCTTCAATTTAAGTCTGAATTTGGCAATAAGGAGTTCATGATCTAAGCCACAGTCAGCTCCCCATCTTGTTTTTGCTGACTGTATAAAGCTTCTTCATCTTTGGCTGCAAAGAATATAATCAATATAATTTTGGTGTTGACCATCTGGTGTTGTTCATTTGTAGAGTCTTCTCTTGTGTTGTAGGAAAAGGGTGTTTGCTATGACCAGTGCATTTTCTTGGCAGAACTCTATTAGCCTTTTCCCTGCTTCATTCTGTACTCCAATGCTAAATTTACCTGTTATTCCAGGTGTTTCTTAACTTCCTACTTTTGCATTCCAGTCCCCTATAATGAAAGGGACATCTTTTTTTGGTGTTAATTCTAGAAGGTCTTGTAGGTCTTCATAGAGCCATTCAGCTTCAGCTTCTTCAGCATTACTGGTCAGGGCATAGACTTATATTACCATGATATTGAATGGTTTGCCTTGGAAATGAACAGAGATCATTCTGTTGTTTTTGAGACTGCATCCAAGTGCTACATTTTGGACTTTTTTGTTGACTATGATAGTTAATCCATTTCTTCTAAGGGACTCTTGCTCACTTCCCTAATAAGTAACTGTTTTTAGTCTGCTCTTTGAAACTCAAGGAAGGCTTGGGAGACTAGAGCCTTTTTCAACAAACAAGAAACAGGGGTTAGGAGGGGCTTTTGTATCTAAGAAAGCCCTCAGGGTCCTGCTTGGTTTCAGTTCCTCCTTTTCTCTGATACTCCCTAATTCTGAAGGGAACAGGGGCAGGACAAGAAAGGAATAAAATTTTGGATAGAGAGGTTAATCATAAACTTGGCAAAGAACTCAGCATTAGGGGGACTCAGTTTCATAGTGATAAGTGATTTGTAATAAGTGACCTTTGGTTCTAATATTGTAACTTTTGGGAGTTATGAACTACACCTTTATAAGACATCAGACTTAATTGATAAATGTATGTATTTTGATTGCCCTACCAACTGGCTGTTCCCCCATCTCTTTTCCTCTCCTCAGGCCTCCCTATTCCTTAAGACACAACAATATTGAAATTAGGCCAGTTGATAACCCTCCAGTAATCTCTAGGTGTTCCAGTGAAAGGAAGACCCACATGTGTCTCACTTTAAATAAAAAACTAGAAATGATTGAGCTTAATGAGGAAGGCATGTCAAAAGGGAAGATAGGCTGAAAGCTAGGTCTCTTGTACCAGTTAGCCAAGTTGTCAGTGCAGTGGAAAAGTTCTTGAAGAAAATTGAAAGCACTATCCAGCGGGGAAAGGGGAGGGGAGAGATAAATTAAGAGTTTGGAATTAATATAATACTACTATATATAAGATAGACAACATGGACTTATTGTATAGCACAGATATATTTAATATCTTGCGTTGTTTGGTCGCTAAATCATGTCTGACTCTTTTGAGACCCGATGGACTGTAGCATGCCTGGCTCCTCTGTCCGTGGGATTTCCCAGGCAAGAATACTGGAATATGTTGCCATTTCCTTCTCCAGGGGATCTTCCCGACCCAAGGATTGAACCCATGTCTCCTGCATTGGTAGGCAGATTCTTTACCACTGAGACAGCAGGAAAAGAATCTGAAGATATATATATATACACACACACACACACATATATATATCTGAATCACTTTGTATACCTGAACAATATTGTAAATTAACTACATTTATTAACTATATCAATTTTTAAAATGGCTTTTTAAAAAAAAAGTGTTACTCCAGTGTACACGTAAATGATAAGAAAGTAAAACAGCCTTGCTGATATGGAGAAAGTTTAGTGATCTGGATGGAAGATCAAACCAACTGCAACGTTCCCTTAAACTGGAGCCTAATTGAGAGCAAGGTCCTAACTCTCCTAAAGGCCAAGAGAGGTGAGGAAGCTACTGAAGAAAAGTTTGAAGCTGGTCGAGATTGGTTCACGAGGTTTGAGGACGAAGCCATCTCTATAACAGAAGTGCAAGGTGAAGCAGCAAGTGCTGATGTAGAAGCTGCAGCAAATTATCCAGATCCAGCTAAGGTCATTAATGAAGGTCATTATACTGAACAACAGATTTTCAATATAGATAAAGCAGGCTTATATTAGAATATTCCATCTAGAACTTTCATAGCTAGAGTGGAGAAGTCAATGCCTAGCTGCAAAACTTCAAAATGGACAGGCTGATTCTCTTGTTAGAGGCTAATGCAGCCAGTGACTTTAAGATGAAGCCAGTGATCATTCACCATTCTGAAAATCCTAGGGCCCTTAAGAATTATGATCAATCTACCCTGCTTGTGCTTTATAAATGAAACAACAAGGCCTAGATGACAGCATGTCTGTTTATAACATGGTTTACAATTTAAGCCCACTGTTGAGATCTACTGTTCAGAAAAAAAATGATGCCTTTCAAAATACTACTGCTCATTAACAATGCACCTGGTCGCCAAGGGTTTTGATGGAGATGTGTAACAATATTCATGTTGTTCTCACTTATGGAAACCAAGGGGAGAACAGGGGAGTTGAGGTGGGAGTGGGATGATTTGGGATTGGGATTGACATGATGTAATCACACTACTGTATGTAAAATGGGCTTCCCTGGTGGCTCAGATAGTGAAGAATCTGCCTGTAATGCAGGATACCTGGGTTCAGTCTCTGGGTTGGGAAGATCCCCTGGAGAAGGGCATGGCAACTTACTCCAGTATTCTTGCCTAGAGAATCCCATGGACAGAGGAGCATGGCGGGCTACAGTCCATGGGATCACAAGGAATTGGACACGACTGAGCAGCTAAGCACATATATAAAATAGATGACTAATGAGAACCTACTGTATAGCACAGGGAACTCAAATCTGCTCAGTGATGACCTAAATGGGAAGGAAATCTAAAACAGAGGGGAGATACGTGTGTGTGTGTGTGTGTGTGTGTGTGTGTGTATATATATATATATAACTGATTCACTTTGTTGTACAGCAGAAACTAACACAGCATTGTAAAACAGGTTTGCCTAAAAAAATGTCTTTATGCTTACATCATTTTGATATGTAAAATACACAGCAGTTCCTAAGAGGGAATTCTGTGACATTTCTTTGAAACTGGGGCTACAGTTATCACCAGGTTTGTTTTTCTTTTTAGTAGAGTGGTGTCTATATATATGATATGGAGCTAAGAAATTTCTCAGCTTTATTGTGTGATAAAGAACTTTTTGATTTCCAGAAAAACATCTATTTCTGCCTTATTGACTATGACAAAGCCTTTGTGTGGATCACAATGAAATGTGGAAAATTCTTAAAAAGATGGGAGTACCAGACCACTTGACCTGCCTCTTGAGAAACTTGTATGCAGGTCAGGAAGCAACAGTTAGAACTGGACATGGAACAACAGACTGGTTGCAAACAGGAGAAGGAGTACATCAAGGCTGTATATTGTCACCATGCTTATTTAACTTCTATGCAGAGTACATCATGAGAAATGTTGGGCTGGAGGAAGCATGAGCTGGAATCAAGATTGCTGGGAGAAGTATCAGTAAGCTTAGATATGCAGATGACACCACTGTTATGGCAGAAAGTGAAGAAGAACTAAAAAGCCTCTTGAGGCAAGTGAAAGAGGAGAGTGAAAGAGTTGGTTTAAAGCTCAACATTCAGAAAACTAAGATCATGGCATCCGGTCCCATCACTTCATGCCAAATAGATGGGGAAACAATAGAAACAGTGACAGACTGTATTTTCTTTGGCTTCAAAATCATTGCAGATGGTGACTTGAGCCATGAAATAAAAAGATGCTTGCTCCTTGGAAGAAAAGTTATGACCAACCTAGACAGCATATTAAAAAGCAGAGACGTTACTTTGCCAACAAAGGTCTGTCTAGTCAAGGATATAGTTTTTCCAGTAGTCATGTAAGGATGTGAGAGTTGGACTATAAAGAAAGCTGAGCACCGAAGAATTGATGCTTTTGAATCGTGGTGTTGGAGAAGACTCTTGAGAGTCCCTTGAACTACAAGGAGATCCAACCAGTCCATTCTAAGGGAAATCAGTCTTGAATGTTCACTGGAAGGACTGATGTTGAAGCTGAAACTCCAATACTTTGACCACCCGATGGGAAGAGCTGACTGATTTGAAAAGACCCTGATGCTGGGGAAGATTGAAGGCGGGGGGAGAAGGGGACGACAGAGGATGAGATGGTTGGATGGCATCATCGACTCAATGGACATGAGTCTGGGTCAATTCTGGGAGATGGTGATGGACAGGGAGGCCTGGTGTGCTGCAGTTGATGGGGTTGCAAAGAGTCGGACATGACTGAGCAACTTTCACAGGCTTCCCTTGTGGCTCAGCTGGTAAAGAATCTGCCTGCAATATGGGAAACCTGGGTTTGATCCCTGGGTGAGGAAGATCCCCTGGAGAAGGCAAAGGCTACCCACTCCAGCATTCTGGCCTGGAGAATTTCATAGACTGTATAGTCCATGGGGTCACAAAGAGTCAGACACGACTGAGTGACATTCACCTCACCATGTGCTGAGCATTTTATAATATATTATGCCATTTAATACTTAAAATAACCCTCTGAGGTTATTATTCATATTCTGGTATATCACATTGTACCAATAAGCAAACTGAAGATTGGTGAGGTTAGTTAACAAACTAACTCATATTGATTTTTAATATAATCCCATAATGGCTGAGCCAAAATTCAAACTTCCAAAACTCAGACTCTTTTCCCAGTGAAACACTGCCTTCCCGGAGATGGCAGAGATGGCCCCTGGATGGGGGCAGTCTCACTCCATTGTGTACATTTGGAGAATAGGTGTAGGTCAAGGGATGGAACTAGAGTCTAGCAGACAAAGGCAAGAAAGTCATACAGGATCAGCTTCTCTTTGAGACAGAGTACTTTTTCCTTGAAAAGTGTGCTCTTTTGCAGTTGGAAATAAATGAACTCTTTTGTATATGCTTTATCCAGAAACACCATTTCTAAAGGATTTACAGCATGTAGCCAAACTCTTTTTGGAGCTCCCATGCATTCAGTTAGCATGTGCCAGGCTTTGTGCTCAGTCTTAGGAATATCAATAAAGACATATAAATGAATATGATTCCTCTAGAAACCCAATCTGGGGGTGAACAAAGATAAGAAAGAGACAGTGGCAACTTAGTGTGATATATGCCAGGGTAGAGTTTGTTGTGGGAGGAGGCATGATGCCTAACACTGGGATGTCAGGCTAGGGAAGGGCTCCTGAATATGATTTCAGTAGGATCTTAAGGATGAGAAGGAATTCGCTTGCAATCTACCTGTGTATATAAGGAGGAAAAGGTTAGTTCGAAGAGGGAGGGAAGGGAAGGAGAAGGTATCTGAGGCAAAGAGTGATGGAGTCTGTTGTAGTATTTCCATCCCATACCAGTGAAAAGCCACTGAGTCTGGCATTGCAAAGGATTACAACAGACACTGTTAGTTGTCTACCCAATAACTCGTCTTCATTCTTGCTACTGTAGCCCCAACTCTTGGAGATAAATTACGGCTGGTTTAAGCCAGTCATGACAGTCCTTTTCCTGTTAGACATTCATTTCTTCAGCCTCCATTACAGCTTGGGATGACCACATGATCCCCTTATATACACATTATATACAGGGAAAGTTTTCTCCTTTCCTGATTGAATAGGCAGAAATGGCTAGTGCTATATGAAGGAATAAGCAAAAATCAAAAAGCCAACTTGCTATGAAGGAGGCCCAGAAAACACAGAAAAACCACCCATGTGGGATTTCTTGGTCATGCAATAAAATAATAAGTGATCAATATTGGATTTGCTGTAAGTAGCAACCAAAAGCATTTCTATATGATATAGAGTACTTCCAACTAAAAGCAGAAACAAAATTTTCTCCCACCCCTTATTTAAAATCTACCCATAATTAGCTTTCCTTAATATGGTGCATGGAATTCGTCTCTCATTAACCACCACCAAGACAGGCTGAGCTCTGCAGGTGTCTTTCCTAAGGTCCATTTCCGGCTCCATTTGCTCTGGGAAGTTACAAAAAGAACATGGCCATTCTGCCTTGGAATATTCATGATAATACAGCAGCCATGGCGGCTGTCATATAGGATGAGACCCTTGGAGCCACGACAGATAGTAAATGGCTATGGCAGAGATGACCCACGATCCTGGGGCCAAGCACATGTCAGGTTGCAATTACCACAAAGACTTCAGCTTTTGTTCCTGGCAGAGGACCTTGTTTATCTTTGTCATTGGCACTGTTGCTTCCATCACTAGGCCAAAAACGTATTAGCCACTGGAAGTTGGCAGAGGCACACAGCCCAGAGCAACCAACTGTGACACAAAGAACCAATATTCTTGCAGACTTAGCGGTGTCATCACTGCATCTTCCCATCAGCCAAATTTGTGATGACCACCTCTGACTGGCTAGATTTACTCATTTGTGTTAAATTCATCTCCAGCCCAAAAGATAGAAATAATTTAATACCAGACTTGGATGGATTGTGTCAGTTTTTGTTTTTCATGCTCAAAGTAAGAAAAAACCCACAAGAAAAGCATCCCCAAATAGCTTTTACCCCTAAATTGAAGCCACCTTGATTTTATGCATCCAGTGAAAGTTCTGAGAAATGACATAAATGTGAAGATGACACATATATCCTTTCCTGTCAATACCAGAGACCTGACTATGTATGATCTTTAGGAAATTGTAAACTCATCAAGGGCAGAATCAAGGTCTTTATTTTAGTATCTCCCCATAGTTCAGTGCATGTCTTATAACTTCAATTTGTGATGACTCTTTTCCTCACTCCCTCACTCTTTTCTCTTGCTTCTCTCATTCCCACCTCTTTGATCTTTTCTTCCCTTAGAGGTCCATGTCCTTATATGTGGATATTAATTTAGCTTATCTAGGTTTCTCCAATTCTGAATCTCCACTGACTCCCCACAAGTACAACAGAGGCTGACTAGCCAAGTTTTGCAAACAGGGTTTTTCTGAATGATGAAGGAGGGGGACACGCTAGAAACATTTTTATCAGTATAATTCCAATAAGTCTTAATACTGATAAATGTATTCTCCCATTTAAAAACTGTCTGCATCTTTCTTTGCCTACCAAATAGGTTCCATCCCTGTCGCCTGACATATAACCAAGACCAGCCTTCCTTAAGGGCTTCTCTGGTGGCTCAAACAGTGAAGCATCAGCGGGAGACCTGGGTTCAACCCTGAGGAGGGCATGGCAACCCACTCCAGCATTCTCGCCTGGAGAATCCCTTTGGAGAGAGGAGCCTGGCGGGTTATAGTCAGAAATAGTAGGACACAACTGAGCAACTAAGCACAGCACAGCACAATCTTCCTTAAAAACAGGGTTTCCCAGTACTGGCACTTATTGACATTTTGGGCTGGGTAAGGTTTGCTGTGGGGAGCTGTCTTGTGCAATGTAGAATATGTACCAGCCTCCCTGGTTTCAACTTGCTAGGTGCCAGTCACACTTCTCCGCTTAATTGTAACAACCAGAAATGTCCCTCAGTTCAGTCTGTCAGTTGTGTTCGACTCTTTGCAACCCCATGGACTGCAGCATGCCAGGCTTCCCTGTCCATCACCAACTCCCAGAACTTGCTCAAACTTATGTCCACCGAGTAGGTGATGCCATCAAACCATCTTATCTCTGTTGTCCCTTCTCCTCCTACCTTCAATCTTACCCAGCATCAGAGTAGGATAAGACCAGTGAATCAATTCTTCACATCAGGTGGCGAAAGAATTGGAGCTGCAGCTTCAGCATCAGTCCTTCCAATGAATAGTCAGGACTGATTTTCTTTGGGATTGACTGGTTTGATTGCCTTGCTGTTCAGGAGACTCTCAAGTGTCTTCTCCAAAACCACAGTTCAAAAGCATCAATTCTTTAGTGCTCAGCTTTCTTTATGGTCCAACTCACACATACATACATGACTACTAAGAAAACCATAGCTTTGTCTAGGTGGGCCTTTGTTGGCAAAGTAGTGTCTCTGTTCTTTAATATGCTGTATAGGTTTTTTCATAGCTTTTCTTCCAAGGAGCAAGCATCTTTTAATTTCATGGCTGCAGTCATCATCTGCAGTGATTTTGGAGACCAAGAAAATACAGTCTGTCACTGTTTCCATTGTTTCTTTGTCTATTTGCAATGAAGTGATGGAACCAGATGCCATCATCTTTGTTTTTTAAATGTTGAATTTTAAGCCAGCTTTTTCACACTTCTCTTTCACATTCATCAAGAGGCTCTTTAGTTCTTCTTCACTTTCTGCCATAAGGGTGGTGTCATCTGCCTGTCTGAGGTTATTGATACTTCTCCTGGCAAGTTTGATTCCATCTTGTGCTTCATCCAGCCTGGCATTTTGCATGATGTACTCTGCATATAAGTTAAATAAGCAGGATGGCAATATACAGCCTTGATGTACTCCTTTCCCAATTTGGCACCAGTCCGTTGTTACATGTCTAGTTCTAACTGTTGACCTGCATAAGATTCTCAGGAGGCAGGTAAGGGGTCTGGTATTCCTATCTCTTGAAGAATTTTCCACAGTTTGTTATGATCCAAACAGTCATAGGCTTTAGCATGGTCAATGAAGCAGAAGTAGATGTTTTTCTGGAATTCTCTTGCTTTTTCTATGATCCAGCGGATGTTGGCTATTTGATTTCTGGTTCTTCTGCCTGTTCTAAATCCAGCTTGAACATCTGGAAGTTCTTGGTTCATGTACTGTTGAAGCCTGGCTTGGAGAATTTTGAGTATTATTTTGCTAGTGTGTGAGATGAGTGCAATTATATGGTAGTTTGAACATGCGTTGGCATTGCCTTTCTTTGGGATTGGAATGAAAACTGACCTTTTCCAGTCCTGTGGCCACTGCTGAGTTTTCCAAATTTGCTGGCATATTGAATGTAGCATTTTAAAGCATCATCTTTTAGGATTTGAAATAGGTCAACTGGAATTCCATCACCTCCACTAGTTTTGTTTATAGTTCTGCTTCCTAAGGCCCACTTAATTTCACATTCCAGGATGTCTGGCTCTATGTGAGTGATCACACCATCGTGGTTAAATGGGTCATGAAGATCTTTTTTGTACAGTTCTTCTGTGTATTCTTGCCATCTCTTCTTAATATCTTCTGCTTCTGTTAGGTCAATACCACTTCTGTCCTTTATTGAGCCCATCTTTGCATGAAATGTTCCCTTGGCATCTCTAATTTTCTTAAAGAGATCTTTAGTCTTTCCAATTCTATTGTTTTCCTCTATTTCTTTGCATTGATCACTGAGGAAGGCTTTCTTATCTCTCCTTACTATTCTTTGAAACGCTGCATTCTGATGGGTATATCTTTCATTTGCTCCTTTGCTTTTAGCTTTTTTTTTTTCTCAGCTATTTGTAAGGCCTCTTTTGATACTCATTTGGCTTTTTTGCATTTCTTCTTCTTGGGGATGGTTTTGATCACTGCCTCCTGTACAGTGTTATGAACCTCCATCCATAGTTCATCAGGCACTCTATTAGATCTAATCCCTTAAATCTATTTGTCACTTCCACTGTATAGTCATAAGGGACTTGACTAGGTCATACCTGAATGGTCTAGTGGTTTTCCCTACTTTGTTGAATTTAAATCTGAGTTTGGCAATAATGAGTTCATGATCTGAGCCACAGTCAGCTCCTGGTCTTGTTTTTGCTGAGTATATAGAGCTTTTCCATCTTTGACTGCAAAGAATATAACCAATCTGATTTTGATATTGACTATCTAGTGATGTTAACATGTAGAGTCGTCTCTTGTGTTGCTGGAAGAGGGTGTTTACTATGACCAGTGCAATCTCTGGTAAAACTCTGTTAGCCTTTGCCCTGCTTCATTTTGTACTCTAAGACCATTGCCGAATGTCCCCTGAGTGACAAAATGTCTCTGGTTTGAGAATCTCTGCTTAAAAGCTTTATCACTTGCTACTTCCCTGTAGTCTGTATTTTGCCTGTACTCTATATATCCAGCTCACTTTGAATTATCTCACCTTCATACATTTGCTTACTCTGTCTGGTTTGGGATACCCTTTCATCAACCCAGTTCTGTCAGCCTAAAATGCACTCATTCTGTAAGGCAAAATACATTGCTGCATGAATGATTACTCGATATCCTCATAATTGGAGAAGGGAATGACAACCCATTCCAGTATTCTTGCCTGGAGAATTCCATGGACAGAGGAGCCTGGTGGGCTACAGTCTATGGGGTTGCAAAGAGTCGGACACTACTGAGAAATAAGGACATGACTGAGCGACTAACACACATCCTCATACTGAAAACTTTAAGTGTTTGTCCTTTGAATTCTCAATAACATTTTATTGTTACCTGTCATAACTTAATTCTCCAGTTCCATTTGATTCCTTGAATGTATTTAATAGTAACTATTTTGTGGGTGCTCGGCAAATGAGTATTTGCCAAATGGATATATGAATGCAATCTTTTGTGGTTCAAAACTGAGTATATGGGGATGGAAGAAAATGTTATTTTTCTTCAGTGAAGAAGAGCTACAGAGGCTCATTCTCGTGCTTTTTGCATTCTTTTACTGAGTTACTGGCAATAGATTATAATTGGTCTGAGGATTCAATAGATCCTGCTCTACTCAAAAGAATTTAAAGAAGCAAACAAGCTCATCTTGATTATTCCCTCATAACTCACATGGTGAGTGCCCTTTACCACTCTCATTGTTACTAAATGTCTAGAGAAGTTTAGGCCACTTTCCCAGTCTAGTAGATCTCAGGAAATGGATCCTTGATGGTCTCAGCCTCATTTGACCCACCTCTGTTCCCACTGCCCTCAGCACTCATATTCTGGGGATGTCTTTATGCTATAGTAAGTTACATGAGCAGATTTTTTCACATGAGTGAAAAATTGTTTTCTCCACCTAGTGTCAAACTTGTTTCTTCCAAATCACTTCTCATCTTTAGAGATAGACTCACTAGAATCTCATGGATTCCAATTCAGCCTTCCAGTTGTCATGGTAACTGACCTAATGTGGTTTTCTTTTTTTTCTTTTTAATTGGAGGATAATTGCTTTTCAATATTGTGCTAGTTTCAAAATGAATTCATAAATCAACGTGAATCAGCCATACATATACATATACCCCCTACTACCTCTCGCCGCATTCCATTCCTCCAGGTTGTCACAAAGCACTGTGTCAAACAGCCAGTTCTTACTCTTCCAATTCGTCCCTCCTTCTCTTTCCCCCACTGTGCCCAGAAGCCTGTTCTCTATGTCTGTGTCTTCATTGCTGCTTTGTAAATAGGTTCATCAGTACCATCTTTCTAGATTCCATACATATGTGTTAATATATGATATTTGTTTTTGTCTTTCTGACTTACTTCATTCTGTATAATAGGCTCTAGGTTCTTCCACCTTATTAGAACTCATGCAATGTGTTCCTTTTAATGGCTGAGTAATATTTCATTGTGTGTTTGTACCACAACTTCTTTATGTATTCATCTGTCGATGGACATGTAGGTTGTTTCCATGTCCTAGCTATTGTAACTAGTGCTGCAATGAACATTGAGATACATGTGTCTTTTTCAGTTATGGTTTCTTCAGAGTATATGCCCCGTAATGGGATTGTTGAGTCATATGGTACTTATATTCCTAGTTTTTTAATATAGGAATATATGTGTTCTCCATAGTGGCTGTATCGATTTACATTCCCACCAACAGTGCAAGACGGTTCCGTTTTTTTCCACACCCTCTCCAGCATTTATTGTTTGTGGATATTCTGATGACCAGGCTTCAACAGCACATGAACCGTGAACTTCCAGATGTTCAAGCTGGATTTAAAAAGGCAGAGGAACCAGAGATCAAATTGTCAACATCTGTTGGATCATAGAAAAAGCAAGAAAGTTCTAGAAAAACATCTATTTCTGCCTTATTGACTATGCTAAATCCTTTGATTGTGTGGATCACAACAAACTGTGAAAAATTCTTCAAGAGATGGGAATACCAGACCACCTGACCTGCCTCCTGAGAAATCTGTATGCAGGTGAAGAAGCAATAGTTAGAACTGGACATGGAACAACAGACTGGTTCCAAATAGGGAAAGGAGTACGTTAAGGCTGTATATTGCCACCCTGCGTATTTAACTTATATGCAGAGTACATCATGAGAAATGCTGGGCTGGAGGAAGCACAAGCTGGAATTAAGATTGCTGGGAGAAATATCAATAAGCTCAGATATGCAGATGACACCACCATTATGGCAGAAAGCAAAGAAAAACTAAAGAGCCTCTTGATGAAAGTGAAAGAGGAGAGTGAAAAAGCTAGCTTAAAACTCAGCATTCAGAAAACTAAGATCATGGCATCCAGTCTCATCACTTCATGGCAAATAGATGGGGAAACAATGGAAACAGTGACAGACTTTATTTTAAGGGGGCTCCAAAATCACTGCAGATGGTGACTGCAGCCATGAAATTAAAAGACGCTTAATCCTTGGAAGAAAAGCTATGACCAACCTAGACAGCATATTAAAAAGCAGAGACATTATTTTGCTGACAAAGGTCCATTTAGGAAAAGCTATGGTTTTCCCAATAGTCATGTATGGATGTGAGAGTTGGATTATAAAGAAAGCTGAGTGCAGAAGAATTGATGATTTTGAACTGTGGTGTTGGAGAAGACTCTTGAGAGTCCCTTGGACTGCAAGGAGATCCAACCAGTCCATCCTAAAGGAAATCAGTCCTGAATAGTCAATGGAAGGACTGATGCTGAAGCTGAAACTCCAATACATTAACTACCTGATGTGAAGAACTGACTCACTGGAAAAGACCTTGATTCTAGGAAAGATTGAAGGCGGGAGAAGAAGGGGACAATAGAGGATGAGATGGTTGGGTGGCATCACTGACTCGATAGACATGAGTTTGAGTAAGCTCTGGGAATTGGTGATAAATAGGGAAACCTGGTGTGCTTCAGTCCATGGAGTCACAAAGAGTCGGACACAATTGCATGACTGAACTGAACCAAACTGATTTTGATGATGGCCATTATGACTGGATGGTGATTGCAGCCATGAAATTAAAAGATGCTTACTCCTTGGAAGGAAAGTTATGACCAACCTAGATAGCATATTGAAAGGCAGAGACATTACTTTGCCAACAAAGGTCCATCTAGTCAAGGCTATGGTTTTTCCAGTGCTCATGTATGGATGTGAGAGTTGGACAGTGAAGAAAGCTGAGCACCAAAGAATTGAAGCTTTTGAACTGTGGTATTGGAGAAGACTCTTGAGAGTCCCTTGGACTGCAAGGAGATCCAGCCAGTCCATCTTAAAGGAGATCAGTCCTGGGTGTTCATTGGAAGGACTGATGTTGAAGCTGAAACTCCAATACTTTGGCCACCTCACGCGAAGAGTTAACTCATTGGAAGAAACCCTAATGCTGGGAAGGATTGGGGGCAGAAGGAGAAGGGGGCGACAGAGGATGAGATGGCTGGATGGCATCACTGACTTGATGGACATGGGTTTGGGTAGACTCCGGGAGATGGTGATGGACAGGGAGGCCTGGCGTGCTGCAGTTCATGGGGTCACAAGGAGTCAGACGCGACTGAGCGACTGAACTGAACTGAACTGATTCTGACTGGTGTGATGTGATACCTCTTTGTAGTTTTGATTTGCATTTCTCTAATAATGAGCTACGTTGAGCATCTTTTCATGTGTTTATTAGCCATCTGTATGTCTTCTTTGGAGAATTGTCTGTTTAGATCTTCTGCCCACTTTTTGACTGGGTTGTTTGTTTCTTTGGTATGGAGTGTATGAGCTGCTTGTATATTTTGAAGATTAATGCTTTGTCAGTTGACTCATTTGTTATTATTTTCCCCCATTCTGAGTGTTGTCTTTTCACCTTATTTATAGTTTCCTTTGCTATTTTAGCCTTTAAGTTTGACTCAGTCCCACTTGTTTATTTTTGTTTTTGTTTCTCTTATTCTAGGAGGTGGGTCACAGAGGATCTTGCTGTGATTTTTGTCAAGGAGTGTGCTGCCTATGTTATCCTCTAGGAGCTTTGCAGTTTCTGGCCTAAGATTTAAGTCTTTAATCCATTTTGAGTTTATTGTTGTGTATGGTGTTAAGAGGTATTCTAGTTTCATTCTTCTACATGTAGCTGAGCATGTAGCTTCCCAGGACCACTTATTGAAGAGGCTGTCTCTCTGTTGTGTATTCTCGCCTTGTTTGTCAAACATGTGGTTTTAGAAACTGTTTTTAGGACCAACCAGACATTATGGGAGTCCTTCATGAAATAGTTTCCTCCGCGGGTACATTCATCTTGAGTATTTCTACGCTGCCACCTGGAGTTCAGTGGGAGCTCTGCAGCCTCCTCCTCGGGTCGCCCAACAGAGAGAGCAGTGTGACTGCACCTTCTCTGCACTTCCAGTGACAAGCACTGCTGCAGGTCATGAAACAGAAGCCTGGTCCTTATCGCTGGACGTTAGTCACTCAGGCGACTCTGGCCACGAGGCAGACTTGTCAGTGGAACAGTTGATGTCTATTGCTTGCTGTCATTTCCTGAACATACCAGGTTGCTTTCTTTAAAAGCTTAGACATAAAAGAAAGGCTCAAAATGAAATGGAATTAAGGAAATAGAAAACAGAAAATCCCTTTCAGAGTCTCTACTCCCCTGAGACTGGCCAGGACTCACTTTCAAAAGCAAAATTGGAACAGTGACAGGAATGTGTGTATGTGTGTGGGTGTGTGTGTGTGTGTGTGTGTGTGTATGCGAAAGACAGAGAAAATACAATATTGCTTAATTTCCCTCTGACTTCCCAAAGAATTCCATGTCACTCAAGTTAATACTTTCTCATTTTACATCAAAAGTGGGGTTTTTTTTACCCAAATAACACCTTTAAAGAGAAAGTATATTTTAAATTATTTCATTATGTTTGTAACCTTGGAATAAACAAACTTTTTTCTCTTGGGCTGGTACCAGGTGGCTAGTTTGAAAATGTAAAAAGGACTTTTTTTTTCTTTTCATACTCCTTTTTTTTTTTTTGGAAGGAGGGTGTTTTTCTTCAATAAATATCGTTACATTAATGATTAAAATCAATTAAGTTCATCTTGAAAGTGGCATAAAAGGATACTCATTTGCTCATTTTAGTTAGAGAATGTATTGCCCTCTAGTGGTGTGAAATGCTAAATGTTAATGTAAAGTGAAGGTAATGAATTTGTAATGACAAATTATTGATACTTATTGAATATTTACTATGTGCTGTGCATGGTTCTAGGCTCTGAGATTAGAATTGTGCTGCTGTCAGCATCAAAAAAGATGAGTCAGGATTCTGACTTCAAGGAGCATACACTCTAATGGATGAGAGAAAATTAAAGTTTAAATAAGAAAAATCTTAGTGATACTTGCTTTGTAGAGAATTAAAATAGGATGATGTGGCTGAGAGTGATATAGTGGATAATTTGGATTGGTGTATTGAGAATTGTCTCCCTAAGAAGGTGATATATGGCTTTAGATCTGAATGCCAAGACAGCCAGCCACTTGAAGCTCAGGAGAGAGAGAGCTCATTCCAGGCAAAGGAAGTAGCTAGTACAAGAATCTTAAGACAAAGGTAAGCTTGAGGGCATTCAGGGAACAGAAGGATGGTCAGAGTGAGTGAAGCATGGCAGGTGGAGAGAATGGCGGTAGATGAAAATGGAAAGACAAGTAATACTCGAACATAAAGGGCCTTGAAAAGCCAAAGAAAAGAAAGTGAAGGACATCAAGCAGGGGAATAACACAATTTGGTTCACAGTCTTGAAAAGCTCTCTCTGGTTATGATGTGGAGAACAAATTGTAAGTAAGCAAAGGAAGAAGCTGTAAAATGGGTTGGGAGGCTACTACGGTAACGCTGTGTCAGAAAGATGGTGGCTTGCTCCAATATAGCAAGGGTAGAAATGGAGACAGCTGATGTATTTGAATATGTTTTAATGGTGCAGTCAATAGGACTTCTTGTCCTGGCTTGAATATAGGTGGTGAGGAAAAACAAAGATGTGAGAGATCTTGATTTTTAATTTAATGAATTGAATGGAAGGAAATGTCATATACCAAGATGAGAAAGATGGCCTGAGAATTAGGTCTGGAAAGGAAATCAGGTCATGGCCTTCATAGCTTTGATATAAAATACAGTACAAAGATTTAAAGAATGCATTATGCAATGATACCAGACCAATACATGTAAATACTAAGATTTCAAGAGGTACAGGAGAGCTACAGAGTTTACCAAAGGAAACTAGGAAGAACAGGTCCCAGATTCCAGTGTGATGCATCCAAAGCAGGTAGGGAAAGAGACTTTAGTGTCATGGGGCTGAAAGCCAAGGGCTTTGAGACCTTCTGTGACCAGCATTTGTGGCACCCCTGAAATATACCAGATACTATATGAAGAACTTCACATACCTTATCTCATCAATTCTCTGCACAATCCTGCAAAGTATATATATTTCCATTTTCCATCTAAGAAAACTGAGGGTCTGAGAAGACAAAGGTCCTATAAATGGCTAATAGCAGAGATGGAACTAGAACTCTCAAGTTCCAGGGCTCTGGAGTTCATGTGACGCTATTCTGAAAAATTTTGACAGCTTGATGAGGAAATTGAAGCTATTTGGGTAACTACTCTTAGAGTTTAACATTCCATCCTTCTACCCAAACATATTGGGACAAGCCAAATTGCAGAGTTTCTGTAAAGTGCATGCTAAGTTACTTCAATTGTGTCTAACTCTGCAACCCCATGTAGCCCACCAGGCTCCTCCGTCCATGGGATTCTCTAGCAAGAATACTGGAGTGGATTGTCATGCCCTCCACCAGGGGATCCTCCTGACCCAGGGATCAAACCTGTGTCTCTTGGGTCTCCTCCTTTTCTTAATTGGCAGGTGGGTTCTTTGCCACTAGCACCATCTGGGAAGCCTCTGTAAAGTAGCTGGCAAATTCTCCTGGCAGAACTAGACTTGGAAATAATGATGATGATGGTGATATACCTGGCATTTGCTAAGTCCTTTCCATGTTCCAGTATTTCAGGTACATTCTCTTGTTTAATCCTCACAAAAAATTTGCAGTCTCTTATTATCTCCACTTTATGGATGAAACTAAGATAGAGGTTAAGAAATTTGCTCAAGGTTGTGTTACTGCTGTACTCAGTGGGCAAGTTGGTATGTGGACACTAATCTGTCTTCCCTTAAGCCCTGGTTCCCCTTGCAACAACTTCTCCTGGGTCCCAGAGCAATAGCCCACATAGGTCTGTTCTCAGGGAATGGGACCACTGCTGGGACAATCTTTGGCCACCATTGAGTGTCACACAAAGTATAAAATCTAACCTAACATGGTGTCATTACTCTATGGGACAAAGGAGAAGAGGGAAGAAAATCAAGAGTGAGCCAACGGAAGGTCTGTCTGTGAACCTGGAAGCTCTGTGAGTTGAGGAAAGGCTCTTCTTTAGGTCGATAGAGGCTATTCCTGCAGGCTCAGAGAGAACTCTGGGGATGTCCTGGAGCAGAGGTAAAGGCTGTGAAACTGAGAAGAGAAAGCAGAGGAGGGTATAGAACTTTTCCAAAGAGAAGTCTCCGTAGATGGTAAGGTGGATCTATTTGGCTAATCCAAGGACATATCAATAGGATTCAGAGATGTCTGAGTAACTGACTCTTAATGTAGTGTTGTAGTTTAAGAGTGAAAATAGACAACATTACCTCAAGAGACTGAGAGCTGAGTTCATGCCTGAGCATTCTGTACTGTGCTGAGCTCTGGAGTCATACTGTTCACTGCCTAACTCTGAGATGGCTGTGACACATCAGACCCAGATGAGTGGTTGGTGGCATACATTCAGACTAGTTAATGTGCAAAATTTACTCCAGTCTCGTAAAACTAAAGGAAGACATCTCACCCTCCTGTGATAATCAGTCAGGATATTTTTAAGCCCAAAGACATACTCCCCTTTTTGAGGATTTGGGGATCTGAAAACTTATACCTTTGTTGGCCCTAGATACCTCCATTGTTTATCCTGACTGCAATGTTGTTTGCTGTATCGAAATGGTGTCTGTCATTAACCAAGTTTGCTCTTGACATTTATCCATAGTCACCTTGCAGGTTAGAGGCAGATGTGAGAGTAATGACATAACTTCAGATCCAGTAGGCCCAAGGGACCAAGGGGGTATCAGTGTTGGACTGATCAGATGAGCATCTCTGGTTTGAGATTACTAAGGGCTTGAAATGTGTAAGAGGAAGAAACATGTGTGAAGCACAGTGCTTATCCTTCTGGATCTGTTCCATTAACTTAAAATAGAGCAAAGTTTTCTGTTCTTTTCAAAGGAGTGTAAACTTGACATGCCTTGAAAGTGAAAGTTACTCAGTTGTGTCCGACTCTTCATGGAATTCTTCAGGCCTGAATACTGGAGTGGGTAGTTGTTCCCTTCTCCAGGGGATCTTCCCAACCCAGGGATCAAACCCAGGTCTCCCACATTGCAGACGGATTCTTTACCGGCTGAGCCACCAGGGAAGCCCAAGAATACTGGAGTGGGTAGCCTATCCTTTCTCTAGGGGATCTTCCTGATCCAGGAATCGAACCGGGTTCTCCTGCTCTGCAGGAGGATTCTCTACCAGCTGAACTACTAGAGACATGCCTTGGCTATTTATTGCTCTGGTGAAAATCATGGAGCCAATAGAGGGAGCTAAAGCAGCACAAATGGGACTTCTGGATACAGAGACTCATTGCAAAGAAATTCCCAAATACTTGGAAAAGGGTTTAAAGTAACTTTATTTCAGGGAATTTGGGATGCAGTGGAAAAGTGACAAAAGACCACTAAAACACTGCTAACAAGATTCTGTGGATAAATGGTGATTACTCCAGTACCTAAATATTTAATTAGAATGCATATCACCACAAATGAAAGAAAAACTTCTTGGCTATCATGGAGGTGACAAGGGTTTAAAAAAAAAAAAAAAGAACCCTTTTCTTTATTTTAATTTGTCATGCTAAATGGGATTCTCTGGGCTTATCATATCTCCTTATTTACAAAAGCTGAGAGGTAAGATAAATTTTAAATAATTCAGGCTTTCTATAAACAATAGGAAATAGAACTTTTTTTAAAATCAGTTTTATTGACATGTATACAAAGAAAAAGTATGGTAATCCAGGGCTATACATACAAATTAATGCATATTAAATACTTTAGGAAATAAAACTTTTGATTAAAGAAACAGTGACTGTAAGGGTTTTACATTTCCAGTCAATGTGGCTATGAAAATGTTAGGCAGGACTTTTCATTTACTCTGGGATAAGCCCCATAATTGTAGTAAAGAAAGCAGTCTGAAAAAGAATGGGATGTGATGACTGAACTTGATGTTATCTTAATAATACTTTCTTCACCCTAAGAGGGCAAGCAGAGACTGTTTGCTTTTACATGGAATAGAATGCAGTATAATTTTCCTGTACTATCTTAGGGCTATATTAATTCTTCTATTTATGGTAATAAGTAGGAAGAAATCTGACCATGGTAACCACCATCTTTTTTTAAGCAATAACTTTTTATTTGAAATAGTTAAACCACATTTTAAAAAATCAATTCTCATAAATTTTAAGATAAGAACATTCTTATTTGTACAAGATAACAGAAAATATGATATAATTTAGTTAGCTGGTGAATATACCTAAGTATGTGGTGGTTGTGGTTTAGTTGTGAAGTAGTATCTGACTCTTGTGACTGCATGGTTTGTAGCCTGCCAACTCCTCTGTTCACAGGATTTTCCAGGCAAGAATCCTGGAGTGAGTAGCCATTTACTTTTCCAAGGGATCTTCCAGACCCAGAAATTGAGGGTCTCCTGTGCTGCAGGCAGTCTCCTGAATTGCAGGGGTATTCTTTTCTGACTGAGCCACCAGGGAAGCCCATACCCAAATAAAAGAACTGGTAAAATTCATAAACATATCTTAAGCCTATTCTTGACTAGAAAAATAAGCTGAGAACATTTCTAATTCTACCCTAAGATGGAAACAAATGTGCTAATAGAATTATTTGGATTTTGAGCGAGCCATTCCCTACCTGGTGGTATTTGGGAATCTGTTTGCCATATTTCACATGAAAAGACTAATTTTAAGTGAGGAGAAATATAGCAGATTCCACTGGGTCCTTATGAGCTTGCATGCATGCTAAGTCACTTCAGTCGTGTCTGACTCTTTGGACGCTGTGGACTGTAGCCAACCAGGCTCCTCTGTCCATGGGATTCTCCAGGCAGGAATACTGGAATGAGTTGCCATTCCCTTCTCCAGGGGATCTTCCCGAACCAGGGATCGAACCCATGTCTTCTGTGTCTCCTGCATTGCAAGTGGATTCTTTACCGTTGAACCACTGGAGAAGCCTCGCTTATGAGCTTATTGACCCTGTAATATTGATAGTCTCCATGAGAGACCCGGTGAGTTTGGAGACTGTGGCAGAATCAAGGAGAAGTGTTAGCCTTGGAACTTAAAATTTTGATGCAGCTGCCCAGTTCTCCCCTTTCAAGAGACTGCTACTGATCACTGGTTAGGATGGCATCTCCTATGACAAGGAAACCAAAGTAATTCTAATGCCAGGAATGCCAAAACTGTCCTGGGTGACATTTGAAAGATATTCAGATATTAGAGGGGAAGCTCAAAGAGGGTTACTGATTAGCTAAGAAACGGCATAGTAAGGAATACACAAAAGGGAGTGAATTGATAGTGGCCCATATGATCCATAATGGCAGAGATAGCCCCGGAGCAAAAACTGTCCTCACCACAAGATTTACTGCTGGCAATAAGGATTTGTGGGTATATAGTGTATGAATTCAAAAGAATATAACTGGCCAAGTTTAGTTCACTAAACATTGTCCAGTTAACTCAGAGGGGTCAAGGAAGGTTCTGACTAGGCTTTTGCTCACAAAAAGGACTCTGGTGGAAGATAAGTATATGTCCATTCAGTGGGCTAAGTTGAAAGTGTTTTGGTTGATTCTCACACCTCTCAACACAAGAAATTGTCATACTACTGTGTATTTTTATATAAACTCTTAGCCAGTAACAAAGAGCTTTTATAAACTCTTAGGCTAGAACTTGTTTTGTCTGGCAAGTATCAAAAAGATCTTAATTTAAGGACAAGATACACAGAAGAGCTACGGTTTTTGTTTTTGTTTTTCATCTCAAATATAAATGACTGTTTGTTACATATATGGATGAGAAGGTTGTGATTGGTTGAAACATCAAGCATTTTAAAGGTGGTCGTGGGGGTCCAGGAGATGAGTAAACACAGGGAGACCATGAGATATAAAATACTGTATTCAATCGAGACACATCCTTTTGACTCCATCTGAAACCTTTACCCCCCAGGATTACTCAAGCAGCCAACAACAAAAGACAAATCAACTTTTGTTTGAAGGACAGAGCCCACAGGGGTGTGGACCATTACATGCTGGCAGATTGATTATATTGAACCTTTACCCACAGTACCATGTACTTTTAAATTGTATTGCCTGGTATCAGCTTTTTTTCCTGTTTAAACTTTGTTCATCCTCAACAGAGTCCATAATCGACGGACTGAAAATACAGACTTGCATCAGTTGTGACTGGATTGTTGTATCAGCAGACAGGAGAACATACACTATGGAGTGAAGATGGCAGGGGTGGCCAAGACCTGCAGTGCAGGGTGGCCTTTTCATTTTCACAATCTTCCCAAAGTACCAGTATTCCTGGAGGTTAGATTGGGCAGTTGAAGCAGTTGTTACACAAGTGATACCAGGGACATGATGGATTGACTGGCTTTCCAGGCACGGAGAGCAAAGAAATTAAACATGCCAGGCTGCAAAAAGCAGGTCATTGGCTGAAGGAATTTCTAAGGCATGGGATCAAAAATGAGGCAGTGGGGAAAAAAGCGGATTGATTTGTACTTACCATTTTATATGTTTTTCTTGGGTAATGCATCGCCAAGTCCTGTTAATCTGGAAGGGCTTTTGATACTCTCATGTTACACCACCATGTACCACTGTATCTTTTCTGGCTACTACTACTATGACTACTACCGCTAATAATAATAGCAAACAGATTGTACTTACTGTATGCCCAGCACTGTTCTAAGCACTTTCTAGATCTCTTTATGTTAAATATGAATTAATTGACTCTGGCAAGTCACTCATTTTAAGAAATTAGCTCCTTTCCTCAGAGGTGGTGGAGCAAATACCTTTAAACAACTTTTGAGAGCTAGAGAGGGAAGAAATAAGTAAGAGAGGAAAAAGTGGAGTCATAGTAAGGCGTTAGCCAGGATGTTTGTGCTGTACATTACCAAAACTTCAACTCAGAGAAGCTTAGGCCACATAAAAAGTGTACTGGCTCCTGTAACTAGAAAGGGACATGGTATAGCTCCAAACAACTCAGATGAGGATGTGAATACCATCTGTACTCTTTCCTCATTTCGTCCCTGCTTCTCTGAGTGAGCTGCATTTCCCCCTACCACGAATCAGTTTTCTCCTCGGGGCCAGAACTATGGTGTCTGACAGTCCCTAAGCTCACATCTCCCATTTTGCCGTTTAAGAAGAAAAGGGTGAGTTTCAAGAACCCTGGAGAAGAGCAATGATTGGTCCACCTTGGGTCATGTGCCAGCATCCTGATCCAAACTCCAAGACCAAGGGAAATGAGAACAGTCATTGACAACCCCCACTGGAACCACCTACAGCGCTGGGGGTAGGAGGATGGACTGCTGTACAGACACCACATATGATGTGTGTTGCAAAGAACTGATAGAAAACATAAGACAGGTAATATTTTCCCAGGCTCCTCTACTTGGTTTGCTTCCCCCACCCTCAGCAGTCAGAATCCTAATGTTTCTCTTGCAGCCCACCCCTGTCCAAAGGCTAGAAACACTCCCTTTCTCCCTGGTAGCGCATTCTGTCTCCCCTCCTTTAATTCTCCTCCTAAAGATGCACCTTCTTCTAGAAACTTTACTCATGAGGTTTTCATGCTGTGAAATGACAGGAGCTACTCAGAGAAAGTAAGGTTCCAGCTCTTTGTTAGTATTATTAGTATTAGTATTATTCAGTCACCTTCTGAATACAGTGCCCACAAGGAGACATTTTAATGGGCAATACAGACAGAGCTTGCAGCATCCCATATGCAACCAGCCTCTCCTGCCTGCACATCTTCTACCACAGGCTCTGATGTTTACTGCAGGGACAGTGGGCTAGCGGTGAAACCTTTGAGGAATTCTATTTTGAGGCAAACTTGCTGGACATCTTGGAAGACACAGAGGAATTATTGGTTGGCCTCTAAGTGAAAGTGATAGTTGCTTATTCGTGTCTAACTCTTTGCAACCCCATGGACTGTAGCCACGATCAATTTCCTCTGGAGACAGGACTGTTGAGTGAGAGCTCAGGCACTCTTCCCAAGCTCTCCACACAGAAGAGTAAGATACCCGCTACCTCCAGCAAGAGCAGGAGAAGCTACAGGGAGGGTGCCCAGGGAGGTTAGAGCAGTCTCTGGGTACAGAAAGGGCCTGCAAGCTGCATGATTCATTGTGAATGGTGCCTCTGGGGCATGGGAATGGAGCAGCTATGGCATAGCCCTGGCAGGAGAAGTCAGAGAGTAGTGACAATGGACACCAATAACCAGAAAATTTCACCTGGTCCCCAAGCAAGCACATAAGGTCCTGGATCTCTGAAAAGAACAGAAGAACAGTTGGGATGTGGTGCATTTGGAAACCTAGTGGTCTCACTGGCAGCAAGAAGACAGGGCTCAATGCCTATTACAATTGGTAGCCACGTCCTTATTTGCTCTCCCCTACCGGCTGGTGTGACCAGGGGAACTGAAGGTTACCTCTCTTTTCTGAGTCCTTAGGACTAAAAATCCCAATATCAGTGAAGAAGACCAAGCTTAGAGCTAATAGAGGATCAAAAATAGCTAAAAATTTCAGCATGTGAGGTTGACATTATTTACAGCTACATCTAAGAACAGAGGAAGCATTTTATAACCACATGCAGTCTTCATGAGCAAAACAAATGGAAAAGCAGTAGACAGATCATAAACTTTCCAATGCAGCCAGTATTTTATCATTATTTTAATTAGCATCTTTTATTTGGTTTTAGGGCTGTCATTAGATGCCATACCAAGGTCAAACTGGATGCCAGTGGGCAGACACCAGCCTTGTGTCAGCCAAGTATTTTGATGATGAATGTTCTTCTTGGCTCAGAGAAAACAAAATCCTCTCTCCAAATTCAGATTTTTTTTTTTTTTTGCATAAAATTTTGGAAACTAGGCCTAAAATTCTCCATGGTGACCATCTTATCTATTCTCAGCCTAGTCATCAGATTCATAGTGTAGGGTATATTTGTGAAACTAATGGGAAATGGTAGAAGTCATCTACTCCAATCCTTAAACTTGTCCTCTCTCCCTCCCTTTCTCCATTTCTTCCTTCTTTTTCTTTTCTTTCTATGAATTCATTAATATTTAATTTCAGATTGCATTTTATCTGGATATCAAATATGCATCAAGGGGCTTTCCTGGTGGTTCACTGAGAAGGCATTGGCAACCCACTCCAGTACTCCTGCCTGGAAAATCCCATGGACGAAGGAGCCTGGTAGGCTGCAGTCCGTGGGGCCGCAAAGAGTCAGACACGACTGAAGCAACTTAGCAGCAGCAGCAGCAGCAGCTGGTGGCTCAGTGGTAAAGAATCCACCTGCCACTGTGGGAGACATGAGTTTGATCCCTGATCCAGGAAGATCCCACATGCTGTGGAGCAACTAAGCCCTTGCACCACAACTATTGAGCCTGTGCCATAGAGCCTAGGAGCTGCAACTGCTGAGCCTACAGGCCTCAACTGCTGAAGCCTGCGTGCTCTAGAGCCTGTGCGCTGCAACAGAAGAAGCCACTGCAATGAGAAGCCACACACTGCACCTAGAGGGTAGCTCCTGCTCTCTACATCTAGAGGAAAAAGCAGCCCACACAGCAACAAAGACCCAGCACAGCCAAAAATAAATAAAGAAAGAAATTTTTAATGAAAAAAGAATTTAAATAAAAAAATTTTATTTATTTATTTATTTATTTTAATTTTCTTTACTTTATTGTGTTGGTTTTGCCATACATTCACATGAATCTGCCATGGGTATACATATGCTCCCCCTCCAGAACCCCCCTCCCTCCTCCCTCCCGATTCCCTCCCCCTGGGACATCTCGGTGCACCAGCCCCGAGCATCAA
>ML664174.1:16823582-16949001 GCA_007570785.1 Antilocapra americana
AATATTGAAGAATCCTTGCATCCCTGGGATAAAGCCTACTTGATCATGATGTATGATATTTTTAATGTGTTGTTGGATTCTATTTGCTAGAATTTTGTTAAGGATTTTTGCATCTATGTTCATCAGTGATATTGGCCTGTAGTTTTCTTTTTTTGTGGCAATAAATATACATTAAGATTCAAAAATCTCTGGAAACAGAAAATTTAAAGTAAATGCCTCAAAATCTTCTACCCAGGGATTAACACTGTAAACTATTCTTTTGGTATTCATTATAAGACTTTAACACATTCCCTTCTGCTCTTTCTCTAAATCTCAATTCTTTTCCTTGGGATAGTGATCCCTAAGCCTTTGATTAGACAGTGGCAACTGTCCACTAGGGGCAGTTAAAAACCATCCCAGAGATCGTGAGAACTGGAAGACCTGTCAGAATACAACATCCTCATTTTCAAATTTGCCAAAACAATGGCTCTATTAGGACTCCTCCCATGTAGGTGATAATTCAAAATCTGCTGTGCTCTGTTTCAAACGTGAAGTCCAGGAAATAGACAGAACATATTATGTGACAGGATACCAGAAAACCTTCTGATTTTCTCTCTCTCTCTCTCTCTCTCTTTTTTTTTTGGTATTTTCTATGGTGTGTGCTAAGTTGCTTCAATCGTGTCCAACTCTTTACGACCCCATGTAGCCCACCAGGCTCCTTTGTCCATGGGATTTCCCAGGCAAGAATACGGGAGTGGGTTGCGATGCCCTCTTGCAGGGGATCTTCCTGACTCGGGGATCAAACCCAGGATTCTACGTCTCCTGAATTGGTGGACAGGTTCTTTACCACTAGCACAACCTGGGACGCCCCTGATTTTCTCTTTTGAAGATAGGTCTCAAAGGGTAAAAACTAAGTGCCAAAAAGGAACATCTCTTAAGTTACATAAGAGTGAGTAACAATTTTACATCAAGAAAAATACAGCAAATTCTGTCTTCTCTTGTAAAATGAATAAATGGTAGGCAAATGTAGTTTAATATATTTCTACTGATATTAGTAATGTCCAGTTTAGTTGAAATATATAGAAAAATCCATTAAGGAAAGGAAACATTTTTATGAATCTCAATGACCTCTTAGGAATAATATGTACTCTTGATGTCCAATAAAGATAACTTTCTGTGTGGGAGTGTTGGTGGTGGAAGTGTTGATCAGTTGCTAAGTCGTGTCTGACTCTGTGAGCCCATTGACTGCAGTATGTCAGGCTCACCTGTCCTTCACTGTCTCCTACAGTTTGCTCAAATTCATGTCCATTGAATCGGTGATGCTATCTAACAATCTCATCTTCTTCCTCCCCTTTCTCCTTTTGCCTTCAATCTTTCCCAGCATCAGGGTTTTTTCCAGTGAGTAGGCTCTTTGCATCAGGTGGTCAAAATATTGGACCTGCAGCTTCAGCATCAGTCCTTCCAATGAATATTCAGGACTGATTTCCTTTAGGACTGACTTATTTAATCTCCTTCCAGTCCAAGGGACTCTCAAAAGTCTTCTCCAGCACCACAATTTAAAAGCATTAACTGTTCAGCCTTCTTTGTGGTCCACCTCTCACATCTGTACATGACTACTGGGAAAAAAAGTAGCTTTGACTATATGGACCTTTGTTGGCAAAGTGATGTCTCTGCTATTTTTAATGCACTGTCTAGGTTTTTCATTGCTTTCCTTCCAAGGAGCAAGTGTCTTTTAATTTCCTGACTGCAGTCACTGTCTGCAGTGATTTTGGAGCCCACAAAAATAAAATCTGTCCATGCTTCCACTTTTTCCCCTTCTATTTACCGTGAAGTGATGGGACCAGATGCCTTAATCTTCATTTTTTAAATGTTGAGATTTAAGCCAGCTTTTTCACTTCCCTCTCTCACCCTCATCAAGAGGTTCTTTAGTTCGTCTTCACTTTCTGCCATTAGAGTGGGATCATCTGCATATCTAAGGTTGTTGACATTTCTCCCAGCAATCTTGATTCCAGCTTGTGATTTATCCACCCTGGCAATTCATATTATATACTCTGCATATTAAATGAAACAGTAATCAAAAGCAGATAAACATGGGAATGGATGTAAATGCTCCCAAAGTCCAAATAAATGCCATGTAAATACCCTATTATCTACTTTCAATTTTTGTTTGTGGGCCATTTATTGAAAATGTATATAAGTTAGTATCAGAAAGTATTTTGAACCCATCATATATAATCTTTCCCTAATCCACTATCCATGTGTGATACTAATATTTGTGCTAATGTTCCTTATCAATGCTGGTGATGACTTTGTGCTGACCTAAGTGACTGACTCTTGCTTACTTCCACTTCTCTCAGAAGTACAAAGTGAGACACGGGATGGTTTACTGAGGTAATGTGCTGTCTCAAAGAGCCGCACTTGGCATTTGTCTTATCAGGATGAGTTAGCTTTTTGTTACTCAAAGTGTTAACTGATGACCAACAGCACCAACATCAGCATCATCAGAAGAGCTTATAAGAAACGCAGAATTGCAAGTCTCACTCCAGACCTACTGAATCACAATCTGCATACACACACACATACACACACACACACACACACACACACACTTCAGGTTCAAAGTTAGAGAGCAGACACTTGTCAAAACCATAGAGTTGTAGGATTTAATTGCTGAATGCAGTACTAGAAATTCTCTAGTCTGAACCCTTCAAATGACAGAGATTGCTAAGGGTCCTCTACTCTCCATTCTTCCCTTCATTCTAGTGGTAGAACTCCCCAAGGTTGAGCTGAGCATATGACCACCCAATAATAGCATGTGTTTCCCATGCTCCTTTGCAGCTAGGGTTGGCCATGAGACCAAGTCTAAATCAGCAAGATGTGACCAGAAGAGACGCATGCAACTTCCAGTCAGTTTCTTTGTAAAGTAGCTGTTTGCTCTCAAGTTTCTTTTATTCTGCTGGATGGGAAGCACCAACAACTGCAGTAGATATGTTGGGCCCTGAGATGGAAGTCACCTATGGAGAACAGCAGAGCTAGTTAGCCATTCTGGGTCAATGCATGGTTCTGTATAGTCGGCCTGCTTAGGTATTTCAGAGTGCCTGTTGAGCTTTGGATGTGAAAGAAAAACCAAGCTTTGCCTTTTCTAATCCATTGAAGCTACCATGATTTTCAGTGTCTTTTTTTATTAGCCTCTGTGACCTGATTAATAACTTCATATATTAGGAACTGAGGCCCAGAAAAATTATGATTTATAGTGAAAATACCACCTATAAATGTAAAAATAAATCTGTGGAAATCATTTTTTAAGATTTGAAAAAATGAATATTGAATTCTATAATGAAAGCTTTTTAAAAAGATTTTAGACCAGGAGTGGTAGAAAACCTTGGCTTTCCTGACTAATCTATTTGGCTTTGTGATTTCATCTTATTTATCCTTGAAGGAGAAATCCATGCTTGTTTATCACACAGTGGCTCCTTGGATGAATGAATAAATGAATGAAAGAGTAAATCAAATTCTGTTTTTACTAAGCCAACAGATATTTTATATTTGTTTGGCCTTTGCCTATTTTAAAAACTGTAATCTTAAGTTACATCTTAGGTTGATGTCTTGGTCTGTTTGTCACAAGGAAATGAAGTGGCAGCCAATAAAGATTTCAAATAGGCACATCTTTTACAGTTTTAAGAGTTTTTAATTACAGATGATATGTGGAAGGTGGTTGTAGATCAGTGTGTTTGAAGTAGGTTGGGACTACAGCTCAGCATTATTACTTATGTTTGCGTTGTGGTTGCACCATAATAGTCATTAAATCAAAGTCTTAAAGATAGTTGAAGACACCAGGGCATGATATTGTCTACACGAAGACGGTTTATTGGTGCCAGAGTTCAGTCATTTTTTAATTTAAGGTAGTTTTTGGCTAGCACAGAAAAACAAGTTTTTCTAGAATCGTATTTCTACTAATGTAAGTGAAATTGTCTCCTGCTATACGAAGATAAAGACTCTCACTAGTTATTTATCAAATTAATGAAATATTAATTAATATTAATCATTAGGTTTTAAAAATACTAAATTTGACTCAATAAGTAGTTACAAAAATAAGAAAATAACGAAGCACCAAACAGTTACCCCAGATTGTCTTCAATCACAGGAAACCCATTATAAGGTTGTCCCCTGAGGAAAGGTTGGAAAGGATTGCATGCATAGGGATGTGAACAACATGGAGACTTGTTTCATCTTCTGTTTGTTAGTAACAGTCCATCACTGACACAATGGATAAGATATCATCTGCCTCAGGGTGTGTTTATAATTTGACAGGAGCTCAATAAATTCAACATACAGCTGTCTGAAACTGTTAACAATTTAATGTAAACAAAATTAATTAAAATATTTTAGGTTCATGATAAAATTCTATAAACAATTAATATCTCTAGTTTGTTTCAGTTTTTGATGTGTTTGTAAATCATATTCCCAAATCCATCAGTGTCTCTTTCTGCTTACATTGGGGTTCTCAATCTTGATTACATATTAAAATCACTTGGGGAGCTTAAAAAAATCCTGAAGTCCAGGCTAATGCCAAGAAATGATATCAGGCTCTCTTGAGGTGGGATCTCAGTCTTTTCACCTTCATTTAGATGTAGGCAGAAGTTTGGCTGGGTCAACAGGTGTAATCTGTTAACCAAGGAGACAGATGTTCATTCACAATAACGGGACACCAGATGTTCACTGGGCATTCCAGTCCAAGAGCCATTATTTTCCGTCTGAAACACATTTGCCTGCATCAGTTATTTCGTGTCTCTTTCACCAAAGTCACCAAGAGGATTTAGTGCTTTCAAAATAGAGCAGCCTTCTCTTTTGAGGGCTCTTGTGAAAAGTTAAACCTGAGAGAAATGAATAGTTCCTTGTCCTCTGCGTAGAGCTCCCCTTTAGCCCACTGAACTGCACAAAGGTTTTTAAATAACCAGGTGATGTCTTGGGCAGGTGCCTCGTAGCCAGCATTAGTCTTCCCAAATGACCAGCCTGATCCAGCCGGTTCTCCCATTTCCCCTCTGGTTCAGAGGCTTTATTCCTATTCTGTCAGCGCAGGAAATTGCTGGCAGGTATCTTCTTTCACGCATGAGGCAGGGGAAACAAAGAGGTCATACTGCTCAGTGCTTGGACTGTGTTCAGCTGAGACTGGAAAATTTCCCCCAGAACAAACCCACTCCGTTTCTGATGAACCAGGCCACACCACATAAAGGAACAATGACAGCCTCCAATTCTCAGAATGCTTCTGGGCAAAAATGAAAATGAGCAACATTTATAATAAAATTAGTAAAAAAAAAAACATTTTACATAGCCACTAAACATAAAATCATCCAAATTTCTGTTCACAGACTTTATTTTTCTCAATCAGATGGCAAACTACATTTCAAACCCTAGTTTTTCTGGATATCCCTATTCTAAATCAGTTGTTGGAAACTGGACACAAAGTTGAATGTTTATAGGAAACAAACTTATGGTTACCAAAGGTGAAGGGGTAAATTAAGTGTTGGGGATTAGCAGATAAAGCTACTATATATAAAACAGATATAAACAACTGTATTTAAAATAGATAATTTGCTGTCCACCTGAAACTCTCACGCATTGTTTATAGGCTATACTCCAATATAAAATAAAAAGTTTAAAAAATAGATAAACAGCAAGGTCCTACTGTATACCACAAGGAACTATATTCAATATCCTATAATAAACCGTAATGAAAAAGAATATAAAATGAATCACTTTGCTGTACACCAGAAATTAACCCAATATTGTAAATCAACTATACTTCAATAAAAAGTTTTTTTAAAAATTGGATGTTTAGAATCATTCACTCAGCATTTGCTGAGGTGTAGTGAAGAGTAAAGAAAGATGAAGATTTGGCTAATCAAGGACCCCTTGAATTCAGTAGGTCTTTGTTGACAACTTGATATGTACAAAGCAGGTACTTGGAGTGAAATGGGTTGTCCTGCAGCTGCAGCACTTCCTAGTTGTGCTCAGAGGACTAATCTCCAGCTGATGATGAACTTCTTAGTCTCATAGTTTCATTTCTTAGATCATTCAATAACTTCAATTATCTGAAACCAGTGCTACGACAGACATTGTTCAGAGACTCCAAGGTATATGTTCTTTTAATAAGTCTATATATTGCTCAAATAGCATGCAATCCTTTCAAACTTTTCCTGAGGGGATAATCCAATTTTTTCCCATCTCTTTGGATTGCTTTATTTAAAGAAGTTAACTTTGCCAAGATTCTTGTTTTCTATTCTCCAGCTTGAAATATACAAAGACTCCCTAGCATTACAGGGATTTCAAAGAAGACATTTCAAATGTGTGAATTTTCCCAAGAAATGAAATTTTAAAATATTTACTTTAAATATATAGCTAGTTTTCTGTCATAGTTTCCTTACCCTGGTCTTCACATAAAATATATCTAAGCAAATATTTCTTCATATCTTTCATTTCAGAAAAGAGGCTTTAGAACAGTCCATGGGAGTTTATTGTGTATTGTGGGAGATTAAAATATAATTCCTTTGTAACTAGGCATTTATAATCTTATTGGAAATATATAGTCCTTTATAAATATATAAGCATATATAATATTATATATATAACATATATATTATATTATATATATAACATAATATATATATGTTTAAACGGTTGAGATGACAACAAAAAGTAGTTTTAATAGGCTTTCCAGAAGAGAGAGACAGAGAGAGGATTGAAAGGAGGAAAATATAGAAGACTTATATTGAGTTTGGGATGGGTGTCTTCACACACAGAACTCATTGCAGAAGTCTTATCTAACTCATCTGCTTTGCAAAGGAAGGCTCTTTATAATAATGATAATGTTAATGACAACTATAATAGCTAGTATCTGGTTGAGTGTCTGTGCTTCACAAATTCTGATATAAAACAATTATTCATTCACTGTTCACATAAATCTTCACATAAAAAATTATTAAGCATTTACCATGGTGCTGGGATGTAAAAGGAAGAAGGATAGGAGAGAGCTCTACAAACAAGCAAATAAACAAAAACTATAATAGAGGTAGACACTTGATGTGGCCATGGATTTCCTATTAACTGGCAACACATTCTTGCACTTTTAGGCACAGATAGAACACAATGGTGGGCCTTTTCATTGATAATAGAGAATTTGAATCACAATGAGATGGAGCCTTCATCACTGTGGTATTAACTTTGGTCACAAGATGGCAGCAAAGTTCAGCTAGTTCTTCAGAAGCCATTTAACTGCTAGGAGAGAAAGGAATGGCTGCTTCACAGCCTTTAAAGGTTAGCAGGTAAGTTGGAGAAAGATTGTCTTGGTGGTTACACATAGACTTTATTTTCTGATCCTTTATCACAATATTTATTGACTGTTGAAAATATCACAAGTTTAATAATGTAAGCCAAGTCATGATATTAAAATTACATTTATTCATTCATTTGTTAATTTACAAATGTAAAAGAGCCAATAGTTCCTGAAATGTTTGAGTGTCTGCAGGGTACTAGCATTGAGCTGAGGGCTGATAACACTTGAGAGCAAAAACAGACACCATCTCACCACTCTTAAGAGGCCAGTGCAGGACAGACATTAAAAAGGTTAAACACAGAAATGTATTTATAATTACCCATAGAATATAAGCCCATTTACAGCAGCGATTTTTGTCTGTTTAGTTCCCCAGTGGATCTGAAGTGCCTAGAACAGTGCCTGTCATAAAGTAAAGTGCTCAGGAAAGGGTGGTTGACGGAGGAAGTAGTGTAATTACAGATCTGAGCTATGTGTTTCTAGGTCATCACCCTATGCTCATGCTGAACAAAGGAACATGGTCTGGCGTTGCGGAAATGATGCTTGGGGTGAGCTCTAGAGGATGAGCAGGAGGTGATGAGGGGTTTGGAGCGTCTCCTGGCACAGACAAGACCATGGGTGAAGCTCCTGTGATGGTGGTGGTTGGGGAGGGAAGGGGAGCATGGCTTGATGCACTGAACCAAAAGACAGTCAGCTTGGCAGCAGCACAGAGAGGGAGGAGTGGTTCAGGGAAGCAACATAGAAGCCGGTGATTGATAGAAGCAGAGCCTTTGGTGTAAAGAGGAGTAAGGGAGGAACGAGCGTGGATTTGAGAAGAAGCAGAATGTTTGTTGCAGGTCCAGATGAAGATGAGGGTAGTTTAGGCCGGGATGAGTGGAGGGAAGTTGTCACAGTCACTGGATATTCAGCAGGTGAAAGCAGCAGCCTTGGTCTTCCATAGGCTCCAGGAGGAGAGGGAGAGAGGAGTTTCCAGCACTTTGCAATTGGATGAGTAGTGGGTAGGAGGTCAGTGCTATTGGAAGAGGGAAGATCCAGAGTTCTGTCTGGAGCACAATGAGAACTTGAGACATCATAGTAGACATATTCAATCCATAGTTGGATTTAAGGGTTGAAGCTCAGAGAGGTCTGGGGTAGAAATGGTTTGAGGGTTAATGGTCCACAGGTGACATTTGAAGGAGAGGGCAGTGTTGAACCCATTTGGGAGTGAATGTAGGAAAGGAAAAAGGGGCCTGAGACTAACTTGGAGGAGCCCCCACGTTTAGTGACTGGGTAGAGAAGGAGGGGCCTGCAGACGAGGCAAAAGGAGTGGCCAGGGCACAGAGGAGGGAACCCAGAAAAGACTGTGTGAGCACTGAGGGGAGAGCTTTCCAGGAGCAGGAAGACCCTACCCTGTGTCCTGAGAAAGGCCAGCATATCCATCCTCCACTCAGTCCTTCCCTTCAGTAAGTTCATTCATTCATTCATCCATGCAACAGGGGCCCCTTCCATGCCCAACACAAACGTCCTTGGCTCCAGGTAGAACCAGGGCCTGGGAAGCTGAAACGTTTAGAGCCACTAGGACAGATACGCAGATGGCAGCGTCGTTATGGCAGGAAGTGAAGAGGAACTGAAGAGCCCCTTGAAGAAAGTAAAAGAGGAGAGTGGAAAAGCTGGCTTAAGACCTGACATTCACGCAAAGAACTGACTCACTGTAAAAGACCCTATGGTGGGAAAAATTGAAGGCAGGAGGAGAAGGGGATGACAAAGGATGAGATGGTTGGATGAGACCACCAATTCAATGGACATGATTTTCAGCAAGCTACAGGAGTTGATGATGGACAGGGAAGCCTGGCATGCTGCTGTCCATGGGGTTGCAAAGAGTTGGACACGACTGAGCGACTAAACTGAATTGAAGACACAAATAAAGGTAAACAGGAGTAAGGAATAAAGGCATGGACACCAGCTTCTGTTAATTAATGAGAGAATAATTTAATTAATAATTTGGGATAATTTATTTATAGATTTGTAAGGAAAGACCACGGGACTAAAGTTTAGGAGTCCTGAGATCCAGTCTGATTTCCCCTATTGGCTGCCTTGCCAGCTTGGGGATCTCTCGCCAGGTTTGATTTCAGTGTTATCATCATTAAATTTCAGGACAGAACTGTGGGTGAGGGAGCATGGTAGGTGGGGAAAGAGGGGAGCAAAAGGGGAAAATGATATTTTTCACTCTGAACAGTTCATGGGGTTCTTATAGAAAATTCCATGAAATCAAGTGTCTAAACATGCTTCTGAAAGCATATAGCATCAGATATGTTTTTTTTTATGGCTAAAGGAATTTTTTATTAGTCTTATAAAAATAGAAATGTGTAGTTTCATAATCTGGGCTGATTCCCGGTATTTATTCCTAAAAAGCTACATGAATGCCTTTTATCCCTTTCTAGCCTGCTGCCAGCACCATGTTCTTTTCCAACTAAAAATAAAAAAACAAGACAAACAGAAATCCTCTAAAATCTATCACTGATGCAAGGAAAAGATACAGAATGTTAACAAAATAGATTTAGGACCACCCAAGGTAATGGATTTCAGGCCGAACAGTGAAAGCAAAAGGATTACCACGAAATGCTCAAACCTGTTTTAAAAGCTGAGGAGAAGCAAGAGGCCTCACCCAACATTACCTGGAAAACCCTACCTGTCTGTGGGGGCTGTTTGGTGAGCTTTCTTCAGGCTACCTGGTGCCTGGCTTGTTAATCTGATCTCTTCTGAATGGTGGTAGAGTGGTGCCAGTCCTGGAGAGGCAAAGCCCTTTCTTATGTGCAGCAAACTATCTCTAGAGCAGCACCACAGTAGCCGAAATAATCACTGCCCTAGGATAAGAACCTGGTTCTAGAACCTTCTATCATGAGCACTTTTGTTTGAACTGCTCTAAAAAGACTCAAGTTTTCCTTTTCTAAATAGAATCTTGACTTGAGAGACTTAGCTGTCTCATTCATTTCCTTCATCCCTGCTTTAAAAGTATCTCAAATTCAGAGGCCATTGTACCATATTGCAAACAAGTCTTCACCTTTAGGTCTTTTCGCTTGAAAAGCCCCTGCTCAGGCCTGGACCTTGTTTCATTTGAGCAATTTGTTGTTTATTTTCTTAAAGAGTCAGTTCTCTCGAAACTGCTTTGCTCCTACTCTGAATTAGCGAGAAGAACCCTAGACTTGGGATTTATCCAGACAGGAACCCAGTTAGGTCTGACGGCTTCAATCCATGTTTCATGGCCTATTTTGCTCCAGATTTTTAAGGTATGTTTATACCTTGGATTCTTAAGCTCTCTAGGATTCTGGGATCATTCTTTCTTTTAATTAAGACGAATGAACTGAGCCCTCCTTTTATACAAATACAGGGAATCCAGCGTGCTTCTCCAGTTCCTAAGGTTTCTCAGGAGCCAGGCAGAGAGGGGAGGGGGGACACTTCAGGCCATGCCTCCTCCTAGCCACCTCAGCTTTTGTGGCTTCTGTCCCCTCCTCTCCATACTTCTCCTTTGTGGGCTTATCTGCCTCCTCTTTGATTCCTCAAAGTCTCTACTTAAGGTGACAGGTATCTACTGAAAGGCTGAGGGGACTGAGGGCAATCATAGAACAGCAGGGAAGAATTCAAAATCAAATACTGGACATGGTGTTTGTTCAAGACTCTTCTCTCCGTGGAAGGACCTGACTCTGCAGCTATAGAGCCTGGACATTCTCTCTCTGCCTCACTTTGTCCACGTCCCTCAGGGACCACACACTTCCTTCCTCTAGAGGAGCTTCTGGAAGAATCTTTTACTTTATTACCCAGACCAATTTATCTCTCTTCATTTTAATTATCTCTTCCCAGTTCAAGTCCACAAAGAGTAATTCACTCATGATCCTCATTATGATCCTTTAAGGAGGAAGGAGTATCGATCATTTCTCTTTCCCAGTTTAAATATAAAAACTTCCTTTCTATCATGTTTGAGGTTGAATTATTAATAGGAATCCAGTCTTTGAGATTATACAGCATAGCTGATGCCCTTTTAGATTTGTGTTTATAACTCTTTTGTTGCAAATTGACCCTTCCTATTCTGGATAGCTTAGTAATTCTGGACCAAGTGGTCTTTTTACTTTGTTCCCCCATCTCCAGCCCACTTGACCACTCTGATAGTGAATTTGGAATGTCTCAGTTCAATGCTGTGGCAGGTTGCTGGCAATTTAAAACCCATTTGGACTTTGGGCATCATGAAAAACAAACAACAGTGGTGTTTCATGTGAACTCACTTTTCAGTGTTTGAGAACACTGGCTTCTAACCAGCATTATCAGTGACCATCAGTTACTTGCCTTCTTAGGCCTTGAGGAATACACTAGTGTCAAAATATAATTTTCACAAGGTTACAAACATAACTGTTGTACAAAATTAAAGTGACTACGCACTAAAGGTCTGTTTATCTCATTCATGAAAGATCAAAACTGGTTCCAAGGAATATAGGAAAAACAGATTATCTGTAGTCACTTAAAAAAATCATACTTTAATAAATGTCTAAATTATATAAATTTGTTATACTATACAGGGCAAAACTTAGACCTTTAGGTTGTGATCTTTTTTACCAGGCAGAAACAATTTCTCTGTGAGCAAATTCATTTGTATTGCTATTGGACAAGAATAATTTTCATTCCTTAAATTTTCTACAGGTTAACATATACAATCAATAGTAAAAAATATCCAGTAAAGGTACATAGCAAACCCTAGAGAATTAGGTATTCCTTAGTTGGCCCATTGGACATTGCTCCAGTGTGATAAGAGAAAGGATATGCAGTTACCTTTCTTTTTGTTTCCAAGTTTCGGCTATTTTTTTTTCCCTTAGTATAAGAAAACAGTTCTATTTTGTTTTCGACTTTTTTAATCTTTATCAATCATTAAAAATTCTTGCTCAACAACAGTCTCTATAATAGATATTTTAGAAAACGATGTAGTTACTACAGACTTCTGAGGCAGTGCTAGTGGTAAAGAATTCACCTGCCAACGCAGGAGATGCAAGAGACGAGGGTTCAGTCCCTGGATTGGGAAGATCCCCCTGGGTAGGAAGCGGCGGTCACTCCAGTGTTCTTGCCTGGGAAATTCTGCGGACTGAGGAGGCTGGTGGGCTACAGTCCATAGGGTTGCAAAGAATCGAACACAACTGATCAACCGAGCGCGCACACACACACACACACACACACACGGTTAATACACTTCAAAGTTTTAAGATTTCCCCACCCCCTCTCCTCCTGCAGTGCTCTCTTATTTATTTAGAATGATTTATGAATAGGTTGATGCATTCGCCTTCTCCCCTAGAGCAAGGTATTTATATGCATACAGAAAAATGAATAGTACTGGCTATGGTGTCTGCAACATGACGCCTAGCATGACCGGACACTGGGCTAAAAGTACCACAATTGCGCTTTCTCTGGATATAAAAAGACATAGTAACTTATTTCCTCTCCATTAAGTTTGACATACTAAAGTCATAGAACCTCAAAAAGAAATGAGACAGTAAATTCTTCTGGGTGACAGGCATGATTTTAGATAATAGGGAAGGAAAGTATAAAATGTGTCGATTTGCCTGCTTCTCTTCTGATGGTCTTCATCATCACAGAGCAAATGTACAGTTTGGAGGGAGCAGATGACTTCTCAAGCTGAGCGGGTGAGCTCTCCTCACTTCAGTGACTGCCTGACTGCTTCCCAGCAGGAGTCGGGACAATGCTGTCTGATATGTGAGGGAAGAGGGACGCTTCTAGCAGTTCCTGCCTATTAGCACGACAGGAAGGAGATGGCTCAGAGATAAGGAGACACAGGCAAGCATTAGCTATGCTTTGGAAACATTACATTAACGAATAGCCTCAGTGTCCATCTGCAGCCTCCCAGCCTCCATGCCAGATTCCACTCTAATCCCACAGAATTCCCACCGCTCCCCTTTGGCTGAGCTATTGCGGAAATTCTTTCTGCAGCTGTTGGGGAGACTGGTCGCCCTCAGAGGAGAGTAGCAATGACGGTACGAGCTACCGCTTATCCAAAACATCATCTCCTCACCCATGAAGGAGGAGTAGGATGAGGAAAATTTGAAATCTACTGATGATCTCTGTACTTAAATATTGATTAGACTGTACCCCATGTTGCAAGAGGACTATGGATTAGACCCCAAATCAGCCATGTCTATAAGGTTAAATTTCCTTTCCCTCTACTTCCCTTCTTGAAGAACAATATGGGAAAAAGGCCAAAGGATGACTGGGGAGTGTAGCTGTAAATGTCTCTGAGTTTTACAAAATTGCATAATGTGCCTATTTATATAATTGGGATTGCACCAGCATCACACAGGGAACACTGCTTTTTTTTTTGTATTTTTGTTATTTTGGTAAAATATACATTAAATTTACCATTTTAACCACTTTTAGGTGTATAATTTGATGATATTAGGCACATTCACAGTGATGTGCAGCCATTACCACCATCCATTTCCAGAAGTTTTCAACATCCTCAACAGAACCTGTGACCCCATAAACAATAGCTCCTCATTCCCTCCTCCCCCATCCCTGGTAACCGTGTATTTTCACCTCTGTGAATTTGACTACTTTCGGTCCCTCATATAAGTGGAATCATATTTGTCTTTTTGTATCAGGCTTATTTCATTCGGCATGATGTTTTCAGAGTTCAACGGTTACTTTCGGTGCTTCATTGATGAATCTCTTATAGAGGCAGTAACTTAGCCTGTAGTATCTTGTGATGTGATTTAATATGTCTCAAACTCAAAATCCCGTTTTGCCTTACAAAACAGCTGTCAGTTGGGCTCTGATTACTTTTTTTCCTTTTAAGTCAGGTATTGCCTCTATAAAATCTAAACAGGGAAAAAAGAACAGTAAGACTTCAGCAAGTGATTAATTTTGGCTGCAAGCATGACTTGCAATTCAGTAATAAAGTGAAATCTTCCTCTTGTACCTAGATTGAACAAAATCAACAACAATATGTTCTGTTCACTGATCCTTCCTGTGAGCCAAGGAGAGATGGGACCATGATGGATGCCACTTGTTAGATGATAATGAAATGCAATTTGTGTCCAGCAGACCCAGAAGAAACACTCCCAGGCACAAGAGAAATCTGCCCAGATGTTATTCTCCATTTTTCAAACTAAAAAAGCCAGTTCCTTCTCCATGTTGTGCCCAGGATGCTACCTTTTCTAGATTAAGGCTCAAGCATTGATTGTCATGCCCAATGAACCAGTGTACCTAGTAACCAGCCAATCAGAGCTTCTTTCATGCTTAAATACCAAATTGAGGAGTGGGAGGGTAGGAACTGAAAGAATAATAAAGAGGAAAAATAAGATCAAATATGATCATATAGAAACCCCAACCTAGTTCATCCCAGCTGTACTCCAGTTACAATCAGTGGCTGCCAGGTGTACCTCTAAACAGCCATAACAAAAAAGTAAATTCTACTTTAGTATAAGCTTCTCATGAGCAGTTCCCAGTTGTATCCAAATTCATGCCATCAAATGAAAGCCTCAAATTATGTGAAGCTTAAAACACAAACATAGGCAAATACACATGCAAGACCAAAATGAGATACAGTGAAGGGAATAAATTAGCACCAGCTGCAGCCCAATTAAGCAAAGGCTTCCACAAGGGAAAGCTTACTTATGATTTACCTAAACAAGCCCTCTTCCTTTTTGTTGCAATTTGCTGCTTATTAATTTTTCTTATTAAAATGACTACAAAGAGGAACCAAGAGCATTGTTATCATATCAGGAGAAAAAAACCCAGTTCTTCCAATCAAAATAATGCTTTGAAAGGATATTTTTAGTCGAATATTTGTAACATCTTAGAAATATTTAAAATTAAAAAAGCGAAGTTACATATGTACATATTTAAAAGAGTCAAAACTTATGATGAAAAAAACAGTAATATCCAGTTCTGTCCCTTCTTACCTCTTCAGAAGCCACAATTTTCAAATCTTTCAGCCATTTCTTCTAGAATTTGTCTTCATAAGTACGCTTTTCTAGATAATATGCTTCCATTGTGATTTCTGGATTTAGGAATTTTTACCTTATCTGTTGGTTTCCTGTATGAATAAGATTTTGCTGCCTTTCATATGAGTCCTACCACTATGAATCTCTCATCTCTCCTCCAAACTCCCAGTACTGAGGGGAGGAGGGAGAAAAGGCTGAAGAAAGTCTGAGGTTTTGTTCTACTGCATATTGTGAAGTGCACATTTATGGGCAAATAAGAAAATAAAATCACAGCCAGCTCTTATAGTTCTAAGCATGTTACAGATATTAATTCATTTACCCCTCACAGTGATCCTACAAAGTAGGCACTAGGATTATCCTCATTTTATAGATGAGAAAACTAAGGCACAGAGAGTTTAAGTAACCAAGAGACGCTTTAAGTTATCCATAGTCTCTACACTCTATCCAAGGTAATAGATGAGACTGCTCTTTCAGGGTAAGAAGCAATACACACTTGCTAAGGAGATAATGATATTGTAGATGATGACAGTGTTGGAGATACCTGGCCAGTGCTGGACACACACATGCAGCCGGGTATCAGCAAGAAGACCTGCAGAAGCTGGGTCCTTATTTTGTGGGGGAATGATGTGTATGCAATTTGGGAGTCTCTCTTTAAGAAAAAGAGCATGAAATTGCTACCAAATGAATGTTTATTTAGAGTGAAAAAGAGATAAAAGAAAATTAGAAATCTAAAATGCCAATTTTAGATTTAGATTTAGATTGTGAACCATACCACAGACATTACAACATTCAGATAAACAACATCACATATTCATTAACAGTCTGACATACTCCTCTAGTCTCCCATTTTGCTTGCCTGCTGTTGGAGTGTCTTTCATAGATCAATGATCTCTGAGACTTCTGTAGTGGTCCAGTGGTTAAGACTTCAACTTCCAGTGTAGGAGGTGCAGGTTCAGTTCCCGGTCAGGAAGTTAAGACCCCACATGCCTCTCGGCCAAAACCAAAACATAAAACAGACACACTATTGTAACAAATTCAATAAAGACTTTGAAAAATAGTCTGCATCAAAAATTTTTTTAAAAAACAGTCGTTTTTTTTTGTACATCATGTACAACCATGTACGCCCATGGCTGATTCATGTCAGTGTATGGTAAAACCACTACAATATTGTAAAGTAATTAGCCTCCAATTAAATAAATTAAAAAAAATTGAAAACAGTCTTTTAAAATGTTATTTTCTAATGAAAGCCTAGAAAGTAAATTCATTCTCTGCTCTACCATGATTGATAAACATGTGTTTTTAGTATTAATCTTTTAGCACTTTATTTTAGTTTTACAGCTTGTTATTGGAAATATATGAATTTTAGGATGTTGTCCAATTTGAGGACGTCTCTAATATATAGACCTTTCATAATGAGCTGACAATTTCAGGGCACTTCCTGTTTTACTGTGTTGTGTCTGTCTTGCTTACCCTTTGAATTGATGACATTCATAAACCAGAGACTGGAAAGGGACCCAAAGTGTGGAGTCCTTCAGTTCATGACTCAAGGCCTTAAGCTCCTGACCTCTAACAAATGCCCAGGCTGATATGACCCTCACCTCACAGCTCTGATGTTACAGCTCAGTTCCAGGAGACAGAGTCTGTTGTTTCTTCAGGAAAGAAACTGGCATCGTATTCTCTAAGAGCAAATCAGGTCTCATCTCCCAGGCTGGAGACTGAAGTGCATCGGCAGTGATGGCTGTGTGATTCAGGCCATGCTGGTAGTGCTGGCAGCAGCATCGAGGGGCAGGAGGCTCAGGCAGCCCCTCGAGCTCAAGCTATGATTCATTCCAGGAAGGAAGCCAGGGCTGAATGGGCAAAGACTGAGCCGAAAATGCTAATGAGAAGACTTGCCAGACTGCAAGAGCTGAAAGGCAACTATGCATTTCATCTTTCAAATCAAACCCCGAGGCATTCCACCAAAATAAAGAGATAAATCTCCATTTGAACAACTTTCATTGTAAAGCCATGGAAAGAGCAAAGTAGGGTTTGCTTTGACTAGAATAGCTGTCTGGAGACCCAAGACTTGCTGCTTGTTTAAGGCTGCACTGAGTAAGTTATTTCGCCCCAGCCTACAGTCCCTCACTAAGTGGGACTGCTGGAATGAGTCACCAACTCAGTCCTTTTCAGGACCCTGGACCAGCCACACAAGAATATAAATGAGAGTCCTGACCACCCATGTCCCAGCTTAGCTGAGTGGGAAGGTAGTCTTTGCCACATTTCCTAGGTTCATCTCTGAGTAGCCAAGGCCATGCACCACCTTGGGATTTCATAAGGCAGTCTAAGAGAATACACCATTAGCCACTTTTAACAGCAGAAGAGTTTCCACTGTCCTCCAGAAGTTTTGGAAATTATACAAATTCACAAAACTTTGGGGCTTGAAAAGTTAAGCAGAAAAGACAGTATGAAAAAAATCTACAAGCACTTTCTCTTTTAGCTAAAGGCTTGCAGAGTATATTTCTAACGGTGAAGAGAAATATCATTTCCTGAACAGAACTTCCAAGTGCTCTTCTTCTTCATTCTTTCTTCCTCTTCTAGCTCTTCCGTCTCCTTCTCAGTAATGTATAATATAGAAAGGCTTGCCACTTTCCGCATTGCTTTCACGTAGGCATCTCAAAATAACTTGTGGACTTTTCTAGTTAATATCATAGGAAATAGCCTATTCAACTACTGCTTCTCCAATCAATGGAAAAATATATTTTGATAATGAATAATGGCATTCCACAACAAGTTAGAATATAATTGGAAGCAGTAAAGAAAGTTCTCTTCTCCAAATTTAGTCACTGGTGTGCATACTTGATCAGAGGAACAGACTAACTTTTAAGAGTAAAATCAAAAGTTTCCTGGTGTTAGTTGCCTTTAAGAATGAGTGTGCAGTATTTTTTTCTGATAAATATTTTTTCTTATTTTAAAAATCATTATTGTTATCTCTGATAATAAAAGTGGCACATGACTGTAATAAAAATTACAAAGTGTATGCCAAAAAATAGTAGAACCCTCCTACACTGTTGGTGGGAATGCAAACTAGTACAGCCACTATGGAAAACAGTGTGGAGGTTCCTTAAAAAGCTGCAAATAGTCCTGCCATATGACCCAGCAATCCCACTGCTGGGCATATACACCGAGGAAACCAGAATTGAAAGAGCCACATGTACCCCAATGTTCATCGCTGCATTGTTTACAATAGCCAGGACATAGAAGCAACCTAGATGCCCATCAACTGAGGAATGGATAAGAAAGCTGTGGTACATATACACAATGGAATATTACTCAGCATTAAAAAAAAATTCATTTGAATCAATTCTACTCAGATGGACCGAACTGGAGCCCATTATCCAGAGTGAAGTAAGCCAGAAGCAAAAACAACAATACAGTATATTAACACATATATATGGAATTTAGAAGGACAGTAACGAGAACCCAACATGCGAGACAGCAAAAGGAACGCAAATGTATAGAATAGACTCGTGGACTCTGTGGATGAGGGAAAGGGTGGGATGATATGGGAGAATGGCATTGAAACATGTTAATTATCATATGTCTAATCAATCACCAGCCCAGGATTGATTCTCGGGGCTGGTGCATCGAGATTTCCCAGGGGGGAGGGAGGAGGGAGGGGGGAGGGAGGAGGGAGGGGGGAGGGAGGGGTTTCTGGAGGGGGAGCATATGTAAACCCATGGTGATATCATGGCATTGTATGGCAAAAACAATAAAAGGGAGAAAAAAAAAAAGAAAATACCCCCCCCAAAAAAACCAAAAAATAGTAGAAGTCCCTATAAACCCCAGAGATAAACACTGCTTGGTTTATACTTGTCCAAATATTTTTTTTTAGTGCATACTACTGCAGATCTTTAGAGTATATATAAATTGAAATAAGAACATACACAATGCCTTTTCCTTTTTACTTTTTTCAAAAACTTGGTTCTCAATCATAACCATCATTCCATGTCAATACATGTAGAGCTGCTTCTCTTTACACCACCATTGTGTCCCGTTGTACCAAAGTATCATGATTGTTTAATGCTATTGGCATGCATTTGGGTTGTTTCCAATCTTCCTAAATAGGAACAGTATTGAATAAAATTCTTGTACAATAATCTTTGTGCACATCTGCAAGTGTTTCTGCAAAAGGAATCCTAGACAAGGAATTGCTGTGTCAGGAATTATGCACGTCTTTCTTTGAACAGATACTGTCAAACCGTCTTCTAAAAGAATTGAAGCAATTTATACCCACCACCACTACTACATAAACGAGCCTGCCTTTTTCTCTCTCACTTTTGCTAACACTTGTACTCTCAATTTTTTTTTACAATCTAATATCCATAACTGCAAGGAGATCAAACCAGTCAATCCTAAAGGAAATCAATCCTAAATACTCATTGGAAGGACTGATGCTGAAGCTGAAACTCTAATACTTTGGCTACCTGATGGGAAGAGCTGATTCATTAGAAAACACCCTGATGCTGGGAAAGATTGAAGGCAGGGGACAAGGGGACAACAAAGGAGGAGATGGTTGGATGGCATCACTGACTCAAGGGATGTGAGTTTGAGATGAAGGACAGGGAAACCTGGTGTGCTGTAGTCCATAGGGTCGCAAAGAGTTGGTCAGACATGACTGAGCGACTGAACAACAGCAACAACAACATCTACAACTGTATATTAAGTTTCTGTTGAAGCAATTTTTTCTCTTTAGAATCACCCTCATTTCTGCCAAATAAAGACTACTTTACTTGCAAAATAAGTTTAGTCTTGTTACCCTTGGCTTGATTATTTACATAAGTCCAGCAAGAATAACAATTGACTAAATAAGCTCTTTTGAATCTGCTTACTGGAATTTTTCATAAGGAATTTCCAGATTGAACTTTTTAAATGCCTCTCAAGGCTGGGAAACCAGGCCAAGAACTTGCCATCAGGCTTGCCTGCAAGATACCACGCTCTTTTTCTAAGGGGCTTTATGGCTCCATAAAGTCAATCTAGTTACATAAGGCCATTTGGTCATATCTGATTATGTACATATTCTCAAATATGACATTCCTGTCAAAGCCATGGTAATGTTTATAATCAGTGTTTCCAATTGTGTCCTGTTACACCAAGAACAGATTCTTAGTAAATGTATGCAAATAACTATATTGGCATGAAAATAAGGGTAATTAAGTAAGAGTTTCTAAATTTTGGAGGGATTATGTAGGGAAAAAAATGTTTCAATTCTGCTTACAAAGGTATAGTTAAACAAATTGTTGTAAATCATAGTATAAGAGGAAACGTTTCCTTATATCTAGAAAACAAAGATAAGACAGCAATGTTTCAGATAAAATGTTATAAAATTTATAATCATATTCATCAGTTCATTAAGTTCTATCTAACTAATTCATGTTGAACCTGATCTTCTCTTAGCAGTTTTATGATGCCATCAGGTTTCCCATTAGAGTTCTGTCATTTCTTATCTAGTTCAGTGATACAATCTGAACATTATCAGAAACCTATATTTGCCAAAAAGCCCTTTCTACAAATCTTGAAGATGAAGTATTTTTGTAAAAGAATTAGATTAAAACAATAACTGCCTTCAAAAGACCAAAAATTAAAATGGTGTGGTTAAATGCCCAATTGCAATGCAATTTTTTTCCTAATTCAAGTGAGCTTAATAGTGACTCAAACCAAGAAGACACAAGAGACATTCTTACAAGAGAGTGCAAAGGATGCAGCCCTCACAAGATCCAGAACATCCACTCCCCAAAATAGCCTGATAAAACAAAGACCTTTGTTGCATCATTAACAAAGCAATCAATGTTGATATGACAAAGACACCGTAGAGACAGGGACCTCTTATGACTAAGAGATGCTTAGAATCCCAGTCTATCTGACTGGCTGCCAAATGCACACCACTTTGGGTACCTTCAGGATGACAGAGATTAGAAAGTTTTCTCATCAGTCAACAGGCCAAGCTCTTACAACATTGAACAAGATGAAAGGAAAACCTAATCAGACCAATGGTTTTCTTCCTTATGACAAATGACACAAAAGACAGAGACAAAGAGAAACAGAGACCATCTCTGGGAGGAAACAGATCCACAAACTAAGAGCACCCTGACAAACTTGAAACCGAGTCACCAAGTCTTAAGAAACTAGCCCTAAAAATATCAATATTTATCCTGCTAAATCTAATTTTTTTAGAAAAGAGAAAAACTCTTTTCAATAGGCTCTGCAGACAGACTGACATATATAGTAAGAATTCTCACCTCCTACTGGCTTTTTTCAGGCATCCCAAGGTCTCTTAACTGCAACAGCTTTGGGGCGAGGAATATCCAGCCAATAAAGTTGCATCATGTTCTGTTGCCAACTGTCAGGGAGGAAGAAATTTTTTCTACCTATCTAGGTTCTTCTGGCTGGCCTAAGGTTAAATGACATACACAGATTAGCAGGAGAAAATCAACCAAAAGTTTAATTATATGTATAAACAGGAGAGACCCAGGAAAACTGAGTCTCAAATTTAAAGCTTTACCAATCAGATAAACATGTCTTATTTAAATTCCTCACATTTGGATTTATTGCTATATAAGATAAAAAGGATATGTAAGGATTCACTAATAATAAATCATCAAATAATGAAGCTTCCCTGGGAGCTCAGATAGTGAAGCATCTGCCTGCATTGTGGGACACCCAGGTTCAATCTCTGGATAGGGAAGATCACCTAGAGAAGGGAATGGCTACCTACTCCAGTATTCTTGCCTGGAGAATTCCAAGGACAGAGGAGCCTGGTGGACCACAGTACATAAATAATAAACATAAATAAGTAAAGCAGTAATAAAAACATAGCATAATACTTTCTTAAGCTTATCTTTGAGTTTCTTAGGGTTTCTTTAAGCTTAGGCACATAAATTAATAAAGTATTAAATGAAAGTACCTATGACTCAAGTGGTAGTTATACATTGGAAGCACCATGAGCCCACTTCAGTTTCTCACACTTAGGAGGTTCCAGAATTGAGTGCTCTGGTCCTGCCATCTTCCGAGAAACCACTCATACCCTTGGGCCCACATATCTGGACATGCTCTACAGCAGCAGGCCCACACCCAGGGAGACAGGTGGGGCAAGGTGGCTAATAGCACATTTCAACAAGAGCATGAAGGGGAGATGTCTGCATGATTCTTCCTTCAAATTCTAATAGAACCCCAAGTTCAATGTCTGTTCTATCAGTGGACATTTGTTGTAGTTCAGTCACTCAGTCATGTCCGACTCTTAGTGACCCCATGAACTGCAGCACGCCAGGCTTCCCTCTCCTTCACTATCTCTTGGAGTTTGCTCAAACCCTTGTCCACTGAGTCGATGATACCATCCAACCATCTCATTCTCTGTCTCCATCTTCTCCTCCTGCCCTCAGTCTTTCCCAGCATCAGGATCTTTTCCAGTGAGTGGACATGGCTGGTCTTTAAAACGTGATGAGCTAGGTGGACTCAAAAAAGGTCTCTCTTTTACAGAAGCAATGTTGTTCATTCCTGGCAGCAGTGTTGCCTTGGAAAAGGGCCTATCTGTTGGATTTCTAATGTTTTCCCTAGTTGAGAAAGAAGTGCATGAACAGAGTCAAATAAGATTCAAATAGTATGAGATGAACTGATGAAAGTAAGCTTCTCAGTCCAGCTCTCCTGTCTTTCCACACCTGTTAATAATTTCTGGATTATGCTTCCGATAATTTCTTCTGCATACACACACATGTCAATTTTGGACATAAATGAAAGCATATTACACTGTTGTGTCCCTTGTTTTTTTCCAGCTGACATACTGTGTGATCTTCACATAGAATGGATATCAGTCTTCTCAATATCTGCACAGTTTATTTCGCCAGTGCTCTGCTGAAGAGGCCTGAGGCTGAACTCATCATTGGGTAAGATGTACACATAGCTCTTTGTGCATATATGCTTGTACATGCACAGGATCTATTCCTAAAATGGAACTGTCTTGTCATAGGATTTTTGAACTTTTAACTCGGCTAGATATTCCCAAAAGCTTTCCAAACTCCAGTTTTCCCATTTCACATTCCTGCCAACAGCATGCAGAAGGGCCTTTCTTCACTCCCTCAAAAGATGCTCTTTACGGATTAGCAATCCCACACATACTATACAAAATAAAAACATCCTCAGGAAAGGGATTTCTAAATGAAAGATTCAAATTACACAAATTGGAAACTGTCAGGACCCCTTGAAGGGGTCAAATGGGGTCCATTAACATGAGCCTCTCTTTATTTTTTAATTTTAAAGTCTTTATTGAGTTTGTTACAATATTGCTTCTGTTTTATGTTTTGTTTTTTTGGCCAAGAGGCATGTGGGATCTCAACTCCCTGACCAGAAATCAAACCTGCACCCCATGCATTGGCAGGCCAAGTCTTAACCCGTGGACCACCAGGAAAGTCACCGAGTCTCTCTTGATGATAACATTATTTGTCTCCATTTACTCTGGGGTCTTTGGGAATCACACCAGTTCTGCAATTTACCCATAAATCACCATCTCTGAAGGAGGTGATTGTCCCAACACCTCTTAAGTGCTCACCCTGAAACACTTTTCTAGCACATTCTTCCACTCTGAAGCTGGAACTTGTTCCCTACCCCCAAGCTATTGCCAGAATCATTCTCCGTTGCCCTTGAATATCCTCTGCTCTAACTGAGGCACTGACAGCCCAAGGAGAAGATGACCACCCTTACTGCCATTGATAATAATGCTGCCTTCAGATTATGTAGACCTTCTGCACCAACGTGTTCATAACATTTAAATATATGTTACCTCATCTATATATAGATGGTTATTTAGAATGGGATAAATAAAATAGACATTTATGTAATTAAAACAAGACTTGATATTACTACACTACTTAAAGTTGGCTTCCCTGGTAGCTCAAACTGTGAAGAATCTGCCTGCCAATGCAGGAGACCCAGGCTTGATCCTTGGATCTGAAAGATTCCCTGGAGAGGAAGGTAATGGCAACCCACTCCAGTGTTCTTGCCTAAAGAATTCCATGGCCAGAGGAACCTGGCAGGGTACAGTCCTTAGGGTGACAAAGAGTCAGACACGACTGGCTCTTTGTGACCCTAAGGACTGCAGACTTTCACTTCTTTTCACTTACCTCATTTATGGTCACATGCTCTTGCAAGGACTGGGAAAGGTATGGTTGAAGCTTTGTGGAGATAGAGGGAGGGATTATCTTGTTTTCCTCTGCAACAGCAATGAAAAGCCAAGGTCCCAGGATAAATTAAGGTGGATCCAAGGAAACTAAGTAACAAAACTTGAAAGAAATCCATTAAATGATGGTTCCGTTTTTAGTTTGATTTCCTCTGAATCTGTGAGTGACCTTTAAAACTGCAGAGTCAGGGGAAAGGGGGGGGGGGGCACTGAGATGCCAGACCTCCTTCCAGCAGGCATGAGTGTGTTGGCAGTCTTGTGCTTCAATCTGGCCCACTGGAGGGGACAAGTGCCAGGACTCTTTTAACCTCTGATAAAAGAATAAGGAAGTGCTGTGAGACAGTTAGGGAAGATGAACAAGTGGAAGTGGGAAGAACAAATTTGGCAGTTTCTATTCTGCTGCCAGTTCAACAGGTACCTGATTCTAGCATGATACAGTGGGGTCTTTTAGGTATCTTCAGTTCAGTTGCTCAGTCATGTCCGACTCTTTGCAACCCCATGGACTGCAGCATGCCAGGCTTCCCTGTCCATCACCAACTCCCAGAGCTTGCTCAAACTCATGTCTGTCAAGTTAGTGATGCCATCCAATCATCCCCTCCTCTGTTGTTCCCTTCTCCTCCTACCTTCAATCTTTCCCAGCATCAGGGTCTTTTGTAAGAGTCAGTTTTTCTCATCAGGTGGCCGAAGTATTGGAGTTTCAGCATCAGCATCAGTCTTTCCAATGAATATTCAGGACTGATTTCCTTTAGGATTGACTGGTTTGATCTCCTTGAAGTCCAAGGGACTCTCAAGAGTTTTCTCCAACACCATAGTTCAAGAGCATCAATTCTTTGGCGTTCAGATTTCTCTATAGTCCAACTCTCACATCCATACATGACTACTGGGAAAACCACAGCTTTGACTTGATGGACCTTTGTTGGCAAAGTAAAGTCTTGGTTTTTTAATATGCTGTCTGGGTTGGTCGTAGCTTTTCTTCCAAGGAGCAAGCATCTTCTAATTTCATGGCTACAGTCATCATCTGCAGTGATTGTGGAGCCCTCAAAAACAAAGTCTGTCACTGTTTCCATTGTTTCCCCATCTATTTGCCATGAAGTGATGGAACCATATGCCATGATCTTAATTTTCTGAATGTTGAGTTTTAAGCCAACTTTTTCACTCTCCTCTTTCACTTTCATCAAGTGCTCTTTAGTTCTTCTTCACTTTCTGCCATAAGTATGGTATCATCTGCATATCTGCTGCTGCTGTTGCTGCTAAGTCGCTTCAGTCATGTCCGACTCTGTGCAACCCCATAGATGGTTATTGATATTTCTCCCGGCAATCTTGATTCCAGCTTGTGCTTCACCCAGTCCAGCATTTCTCATGATGTACTCTGCATATAAGTTAAATAAGCAGGGTGACCATATACAGCCTTGATGTACTCCTTTCCCCATTTGGAACCAGTCTGTTGTTCCATGTCCAGTTCTAACTTGCTTCTTGACCTGCATACAGATTTCTCAGGAGGCAGGGAAGGTGGTCTGGTATTCTTATCTCTTTAAGAATTTTCCATAGTTTGTTGTGATCTACACAGTCACAGGCTTTGGCATAATCAATAAAGCAGAAGTTGATGTTTTTCTGATATTCCCTTGCTTGTTTGATGATCCAACGGATGTTTGCAGTTTGGTTTCTGGTTCTTCTGCCTTTTCTAAATCCAGCTTGAACATCTGGAAGTTCATGGTTCATGTACTATTGAGAGGTAAATTTACATTAGGATTTTTTAGAGTTCACAAAGATCAGTTCAGGTAGTGAGTGGTTATTTGGGTGAGAGAATCTCCACAGGTCTGAGAGGGACTGTATATCTCATCCAGGACCTAATTTATTTGGGAAAGTAATGTTTATGGTGGGATGCTTGGTTTTTAGAGAGAACCAGGAAGTGACCTGCTGGCTGCTCTGACCTCTCCAGTCCAGGAAACTGCAGACATCAGTTGTCTTTTGGAAGGCTCCACCAGCTTACCTGGATGTCCCAGGGCAGAGCCCAACTAGGGAATCCTCAGAGTCTCACTGGTCCCCAAGGCCACCATCACGAACTAGAACCAACCCCTGGCACAGGAGACTCAGCCAGAAATAGCATGACATCATCAATATCCTCAGATGTCCCATGGACTTCCCTCAGGCTTCCAGGAGAGGGCCAGGGGCGGGAATGGGAGGAAGAAGGGAGTTAACAGTTGTTACACCTACATTCTATGCCTGGAACTATGCTAGAAGCACACTTCAGTATTCACCAGTTCACTGGCGGTAGGTGCTAGTACAGACATTCTAAATGGGGAGACTCGAGGATCAGAGAGGTTCAATAACTTGCCTGGAGTCATAGAGCCCTTCAGTGTCTATGAGGACATATGCTAATTTGGCCGGCCCTGCATCCCTTCCTCCTTCTTAAGCAACAACACTATCTCTCCTGGGTTCAGATAGGACCATCCCCAGGGGGTGTACATGTAACTCAGAACCAGCCAATCAGCAACCTCACCCAGACCTGTTGAACCCCTTGGCAAAGACATTCTCTGTCTTCCACCCATCCTTGTGCTAAGGATCACATGATTATAGAGTTGCTGAGGAAGAGTCTCCTTAGAGTGAAGCCAGTGGAAAGATAATCAGAGCAGAAAGAGAGAAGGAGACAGATTTCCAATGACATCTTTGAGTGCTTGGATGTTATTGTATCTGAAAGCCGAACATCTCCCTAGACTTTTCAGTTACGTGACCAGTGGAGCCCTTGCTTATACTATTTTGATTAGTGCAGAAAAAAGCTGGAATTTGAACCAGTTTTGACTGACTCCAAAGCCAGTGCCATTTCCATTACACTACACAGTGCTAGTTTTCCCAAAAAGACAGCACTCGCTGAGCCAGCATTTTCTTACAGCTGATACTCACACCCAGTAACGCTCTTCAGAGTACATGTCCATTCTGGGCTCAAGGCCACATCTGTTCTGGCCCATTGCCAGACTCACCCCTCTTCAACAGACACATGCTCACATGCACGTATTTCTCTGGGGGTTGGTGGCTGGAAAAGTTTTCCTTGGTATCTGGTCCCCAGTCATACTCTGTGACCTCATGCTGTGTTGCAACCTACCCAAGCTGTGGTGGTGCCGGCTGAGACCTTGCTGTGCTTTGGGGAAATGGGGGCACCAGCAATCACAGTGTTCCTGGGAAACCATTGCCAGGAGATTGTCTCTGTCTGCTTGGGCTGCCATAACAAAATACCATAGACCACAAGGCCTAAACAATAGAAACTTATTTTCTCACAGTTTTGGAGGCTGGAAAGTCCAAGATCAAGGTGCCGGCAAAGTAAGTTTCATTCTGAGGCTTCTTTTCTTGGCTTGCAGGTGGCACCATCTTACCAGATGGATGCTTGTATGTTTTCTTCTTGCCTGTATGCAGTGGGGATGTGTGTCTGTGGTGGGGAGGGGTGTGTAGGTGGGGTGGGAGGACTAGGGAGAGTGTTCTCTGATGGTATATTTTCTTACAAGGACATTAATCCTATTGGATCTTATGACCTCATTTAACTTTAATTACTTACATAAATTATTTCCAAATACAATCATGTTAGGGCTTCAACCTATGAATTTGGGGCAAGACAGAAACATTCAGTCCATAACAGAGATGTACTGGAGGTTTTCAGGCCAAGGAGATGTGGAGAAAATGCAGAACAGAATATGCAAGAGAATTTGCAGGCAGTTGGTGCTACTTCGCAGGGTCCAGGAGTGGTACTTAGCAGTGCTCAGGATGAGTGGGTGGCTTCTGGACCTGAGCTTCTTTCCTGTCTCAATTCAAGATAAAATGTTGGCTTTTCTTCTCTTGTTCTGGTAGCAATATGTCGGGACTAGCTGGTTTCAAGATAAATCCACATCTTAAGGTTGTGGTATCCCAACTGGGAAAAGTAAATTAGTTAACTGAAAATGAAAAATAGGAAAATTAAACCAGCAAATTCTCCAAACATATTGGGCCAATTTAAAACCCAGGTTAACAGTGATTTATTGTTTTAATAAGATTCCTGTGTAAGGAAAAATGACTGGTCTGCAACATAAATAAGTACATGGGAATGTGTTCATTTGTCTGCAGTATACAAGAGCAACAGGCAAATGACTCCTCAAGCTTTATGTATTCTTTTCTTTATTTTTAAAGCCACTGGGCCTTAAAGCATTAACCTAAGACTAATGTCCACAGAATAATGTAAAAGACAGTTAATATTCTGTGTTCACTCTTCACCAAAAATGGTAAAGGTCTGAGAAAGCACTGGTCCAGGGCTTTCCAGCCAGGACAGCCTCATGGCCAAAAGAGAAGACACCACGTGGAGGGCTGCCCCCACCCTCAATGCCAGCCCAAACCAAGGCCATCCTACTGTCACAAGGTTGTCACTATAGTGCTGAGGCTTCAGGAGGCAGTGACACTCACTCCTCTTCAATAAGTCAAGTCCACCTCATTGTCTATCTCAAGTTCAGAGAGCTTAATAAGCTACTTTGGGCTTTCTGGCCACCATAATGCAGAACTGTGGGCAAGGGTTCTGGGCCCTCTCACTGTACACTCAGGAAGAGGTGGTCATGGAAAGCTGTGGGCACCTCCATCTGACAACAAGGTTAGAGGAAAAGTGCTCAAAAGTCACAGCCAAGGTCCAGACACTCCATGGCTAACCCACAGCCTGGAAAATCACATCATCATCTCTGATTCTTAACACAAAAGCCAGACACAAGAACCATTTCCAGACCTTGCAAAGGTGGGCAGAGCCAAGCATCCAGGTCCCTTGGGAAATAACCTCTTAGGAAGTAACAGACTCTGTCAAAAAGCCATGGAGCATACAATGGATTTAACCATGTTTCCAAAGTTTTATCTCTTGAACTGACCAGAGAATACATGGGTATTTCTTGTATTTTTCCTCATTCTCTTTTTCAAAATGTCTTAAATATTGTAGAATACATTACAAAGATAAAATTACATTAAGAAAAGAAGGCATTGAAGCAAGAAGTAGGAATATTTCTTGAACCTCAGAATGCTTAAGGAATCTGAAGTGGACTAAAGAATAGAGTCTCATAAGAAGTTCAGATAAGCTACATCCCATCTCAGGGCAGCAATGTTTTAAATTTTTGTCCAAGGAAAAAGAAATAGAGCACATCCGCTATTGAGTCAAACACTAAATGATTAGCCATAGACCACTCTGCTACTTGTTTGGACCCAATAGAATGGAAAAGCCACAACTTCCATCCTTTTACGTTCATTCCATTCTTACAAAGCCCATTTTCATTATGTAGTTTCACAGAGTCCCAGAAAGGCCTTTGGCCTTTTCACTGTGGAGGGTGAAGTTTGGGCACACTGTGTGAGGAGGGTGAGCACAACCTGCTAAGGAGCAGGGGCGTTGAACTCAGAAACAAAGGCGCTTTGCTCCACAGACCCCTCAATCCTCACCAAAGGCATTTTGCTCCTCACCAAAGGCACAAAGTCTCAGTTAGGCTCAATTCCTCTTGCCCCACCATTTGGCATTCTCACGTCTATCAGATTTTTAGAGAGCATTGATTGGAAATAGACATTTATCATTATTGATTTGTATTTGATAGATATTCATAATACTGCCTTATCAACAAACAGTAGAAGATAAAAAGGTTGAGGACTAATGGGGTGGGAGTTGGAAAGAGTTCATGAAAAGATGGAATCTCTGTCATGAGGCCCTGGCTCATATTTACAAGCCCATGAAATCGATTTCTGTGGAAAACACTATAGCTGAAAACCCAAGGTATTCTTTCAGAATCACTGCAACTTTTATCTTTTGGGGAATGTCTATACATATATAACTATTTGTGTGTTTTTAACTGAACTCTTTCTTGCTTTTGATGATAAGGAGGTCTAACTAAATAAGGCTTTGCTATATATAGTAAGCACATATCTCAAATAAGTTAAGTGTGGCTTCGGCTCCATTAAAAAGTGATAACTTCAATGTGGTTAGGTTGAATGAGTTACTAGTTGAGTCAATCAATGGAAATAAATGAACACGGTCATATATGAAGAATTGGTTGGGGGTGGTTAAAAAGAATATAAATGGAGCTATTTGATAAACTATACAGCCCTCATGCCCACTTGGAGAACTGTATCTCCAAAAAGTTTACAAGAAAACCTTCAGAACTGTAGTGTGATGTGGTAGATAGGAAGAGCATCAGCTCAGGAGTCAGGCTGATTTGGGTGGAATTTGGATCAACTTTTCACTAGATGTGTGACCTTAGGTGCCAAGCTCCTCAACGGTAAATGGAAATAATAAAAACCCCTGCCTAGGTATTGGTTGTGAGGGAAAGTAAAACCATGGATGGAAAGCTCCAAGCCCAGGGACTGGAACATAGCACTCAACGTAGAGTAATTTCCTCTTCCACCTCAGAAAAAAATGTGTCTATTTAGAAGAAGGAGTCTACGTTTGAATTCACTGTAGGGACAGTGAGAGAAAATGAAGGAATGGGATTCTATCTATGACTTCTATTCTATCTATGGATTCTATCTATTCTCTCATGGCTTCAAAACCCTTGTGAGAGTTTTTGATTACTGACATAAGTGACCGATATGCAGGGGTACAGCTTTTTTGGGTGTTAAATATGGAAATTCTTTGTTACTAGTTGCTAGGTTGCCTCTGAATCAAGTCTCTGCATTACCACCCCAACCACCTTGAAAGCCTAACCTTCCCTCAATCCAGCAACCAAAGGGTTAATGCCTACTTATTAGGGTGGGAGGTGAGAGAGTGCTGCTTCAGAAGCTTCTTTAGCATTCAGGTTAGTTGTTCATTCTGATACACAGGAATTATCACCATGTCCCAAAACTGAAAGTGTTAGTCACTCAGTCATATCTGACTCTGCAACCCCATAGACTGTAGCCCAATAGGTTCCTCTGTTCATGGAATTCTCCAGGCAAGAATTCTAGAATGGGTAGCCATTCCCTTCTCCAAGGAATCTTCCCAACCCAGGGATCAAACATGGGTCTTCTGCATTGCAGGCAGATTCTTTACCTCCTGAGCCACCAGGGAAGCCCTCACCTTGTCCTGTTGTTGTTTAGTCGCTAAGTCCTGTCTGACTCTCTGCGACCCTATGGACTGCTGTATGCCAGGCTTCCCTGTCCTTCACCATCTCTCGGAGCTTGCTCAAACTCATGTCCTATAAGTTTGTGATGCCATCCAATCATCTCATCTTCTGCTGACCCCTTCTCCTTTTCCCCTCAATCTTTCCCAGCATTAGGGTCCTAGTGGTTTCTAAATATTTCATCATTCTGGTTTCTAACCAGTTCTCTTTTCATTTGCCTGTTCTTTGGTTCCCAACTTGTTTGCAGGATAACACAGAGAACTTGCCATCACTGTCCCCTGAGGATGTCCCTTTGTGGACTAGGGCTGGCTGTCCTGGCTGCTGTTTCTTCTACTTGGATAGTTTTCCCACTTAGTTCCAGCTGCTGTGGGGGTCACTTTCCCTGGTAAGATTTGTAAGATAAACCAAAAGGGTGTAACTGGAATCCCAGCCTACAGGGTAGATTTATTTGTTTTGAAGGATTCTGAACCATGAAAGGGGAGAATCTCAACAATGTGGTTTCCTGTGGGTGGGCCTGCTCTGAACTGTGATCTTGCCAACCACCCCCTTCGCCCTGCTCCCCGAGGGCATCTCCATCCTTGCAGAGAGCTGATGGAGCTACTCGCAGACCTGGCCTATGCACACACAAACCAGGCAAGTCTGGGCCCATTTCCCTCCAGTGCGGCCCTTCCTAGGAGCCACCCTTTCTCTAGGGTGTCAAGTTCTTGTCAAGGGCCCATGAATCCATATTCACAACAAACACTGTCTTTATTCTTTCCATTAATCTTAAAGAGCACATACTTTGTACCCGGTACTACAGCAGACAATGTTCTGGCTGGTTTTTAAATGTTATTAGAGACTGTTGTGATTAATAAAACACAAGTTTATCCAAAACTTATTGCACTCAAATGCTTTTGGTGACATATTTTAAAAAGCAACCGTTACTTAAAGTACAACTACAGTACTATCCAGTGGGAAGGCTATAAAAGTTGACATTAACAAGAGGTTTGCATCCTAAAAAGGTGAACAGTGTTCTTGTAGCTCATTATGGAGATGAGAGGAAGGTAGAGAAGTTAATGATCAGCATATTAGCAAAGAGACATAAGAACACCAAATCACCACTCTTCTGCGTGGGAGGTCACTATTCAAGCCAGTGGGGTCTTCTTTGTTCTCTATAATTGCAGAATCAAGAGGAAGATTAGGGTAATTCCAGAAACTCAAATCTCAGGAAAGTGTGCCCACATCTAAATAGGACTTTTACAAGCAAGATCAGTGAGGGCTGCTGAAACAAGTATATCATCACCTCTGGGAGCCTGGAGATCTAAGGCGGCTGCAGGCCAGTGCAATTAGATTTGCATCTTCTCTTTCCTCCCACCTCAGCCCCCTGCCCCCCTGTTCCTCCCTCCTCTGGCTGGTCTTCAGAAAAGTGTTGGCAGGTAGCACCAGGCTAGGACAGCTGCCAGGTTTCTAGATGGAGGAGCTGAGTTGCAGCTGTGTTGGCAGAGAAAGGCATGGAGGAGCCAGGGTAAATGAGTTAAGTCCTGGTTCTCCTCAGGAGCCGCAGGACGTTTCGAACACACGGGGGCACCTGCTGGCCCCATCGCAACAGCTGGTACCAGCACATTGCTGCAGATGGACGGAAACACTGCAACAGTGGCCAAAATGAAGAATCACCATGCTAGAGCAATGCAGGGAGGGTTAAACTTTATTTTAAACTAAACCCCAACACAAATGATTTTTTTAAATTTCCTTTTTCTTATTATTTACTGCTGATGTTATAATACATCTTCAGTTAAGCCACACTATTTCAAGCAACCATCTCATAATCATTCTTCTCTAAGCCCAAATTGGCAGTGTTTTAGGGAGTGGCCAGTTTCCAAGGGCAATATGCCAGGTCTCTACAGAATTAAATAAAATGGAGAATTGGCAAAGTGAAGGCGACAAATGTATGTAGTCATCTCTGTGTCTCACATCCAAAAACACATTACTCTTTCCTCAAGAAATTAGACAAGTCGTGACTAAGCAATGGAGTGGGGAAGGGTTGTCTAGAATAATCTTAGCCAATCTTGAGAACTTCCTGGGGACTTAATTTCTAATACAAAGTGGATGAAATTATTTAACAAAGAATTTGTGAAATGGTTTATGCTTCAATAGCCTATGGCATCAGAATAATGCCCGTGTTATTGTTCAGTCACTCAATCATTTCCAACTCTCTGCAACCCCATGAACTGCAGCATGCCAGGCTTCCCTGTCTTTCACTGTCTCCCAGAGTTTGTTCAAACTCATGTCCAATGAGTCAGTGATGCCATCCAACCATCTCACACTCTGTCATCCCCATTTCTTCTTTCCCTCAATCTTTCTCAGCAACAGGGTCTTTTCCAATGAGTTGGCATTTCGCATTGGGTGGCCAAAGTAAAATGCCCTGCCACCACCAGATGTCCATGTCCCAGAACCAGTGCACATGTTTGCAGAGGGACTTGGTGTTTAGGAATCTCAAAATGGGAACATAATCCTGGATTTTCTGCATGGGCCTGATGTAATCACAAGGTGCTCCTACGTGGAAAAGAGAGACAGGACGGTCAATGTCAGTGATAGGATGTGGGAAAGACTGGACTGGCCATTACTGGCTTTGAAAATGGAAAGGGGCCATGAGCGAAGGAATGCAGGCAAGTCCTAGAATCTGGAAAATGCAAGAAAGCAGATTCTCTTTTAGAGTCTCCAAAATGGAACATAGCCTTACTTTAGCCCAGTGGGAGTGAAAGATAATAAATGTCTTATAAATAATAATAATGAAATAGTAATAAATCTTTATTTCTATAAACCACTAAACTTGTGGTCATGTGTTAGAGCAGTAATAAGAATCTAATACAATCACAGTCAAAACATGCTAGAGGAGAGCTAAAAATACCTGCATTTCATTTAGAATGAAAGACAGTCTATTTAATAGATCCTCTGACAATATTTAGTTACTAAACAAATAAATATGAAATATCTCAACTTTCATAAGATGCTATTTTCTTAGTTCCTCTTTTCAACAGGAGATGAGTATCAAACTTGAATTACTTTCTATAGTTGGGTAATATGGAACAAGGGATTTTCCCAAAACCTAAGGCACACAAAAAGTAGACCACAGAGAACAAGATGGCAGAGGAGGACGTGGACGTGCAGTATGTTTCTCTTCATTGATACATCAGGAATACACCTTCAGACACAGAAGTGCATACAGAACACCAGCTGAGAGTGGACAGGAGTGCCTGACCAGTGGAAAAGAATATACAGACCCATGCAGAACTTGTTAGGATGAAGGAGCTAGGGGGAAAAACAGGAGTGTTAGTAGGACTGGATCTGCCCTCAGCGGGTGGGTAACTGAAGCAGGGGTCCGATCCCCACATTGGGGCAATTGTCTGAGTCAGAGGAGAAACATTTAAGGCTGAGAGTGAAACAGCTGATCTGTGGCAGCCTAAATGGAATGAGAATCAGACAGTCCTTGCCGCAGCCATACATACCCCGGACGGGGATGTAGATCCCCTGGAAGGTGCAACAGCTGGGAGCTGGAGTTTAGGGGTTGTGGAGCAATCCCAGGGCGAGGGCTGCTGTTGACTGTGGAGAGACGGATCGAGGGGATGTGAGGATGGAGACTGTGGTGGGAAATGCCTGTGGAGGAAAGCTGGGCAGCCATGGAAGCAAGGCGATATTGCTGAGTCATGCATAGGGGGTGGAGCCATCACCATGGCCTCTCCCCCCTCACAGGCCAGCATGGGCAGCTGAACTACAGAGAGGCTGGCCCATCAAATGCCTGATGCATTGAACTACAGAGTAGGACCTCAGTCAGAGGGGCCCCTCTATGTGCCTCACATGTGGAACAACAGAGAAGGACCCCTCTACGTGCCTGAATGGGAGGAGCTATGGACAAAGACTGGCCCAAGAGGCCTTCTGATCGCCAGCTACAAGAGGCTACAAGAGTGATAGAGCCATCACTCCTGCAGCAGAGGCAGTCCGTGTCTCTGCACACTTGGCACTAGCAAGGTCCCTGCAAGCCAAGCAGCTGCGCCACGTTCATGTTCAACTCTTACTGGGGCAGAGCTGCCACAGGCAAAAAATGTCTTGTGTCTATGTACACAGGATCGCTTTAGTAGTGTTTGACTCTTCGCGCCCTGTAGACTGTGGCCTGCCAGGCTTTCTGTCAGAGAGGGGTTTCTCCAGGCAAGATTACTTGAGCATATTGGCCAATACCAGTTGCCATACTCTTCTAGAGGGCTATATTTCCTGCTACCCTAGCCGCCAGCTCCCCTGGGCACCTGGTGCTGCCAGAACCCCTGCGACTGAAGAAGCTGCACCACCTCCACACCTGGCCCTCTCAGGGCCAAACCCAAGTCCTTCAGGGCAGCCTCAGGAGCAAACCCCAGTGGGTAATCCACATGCAGAGGTGGAAATAAAACCACAATTGAAAACCAGGGGCAGTATGACTAGGAAGAAGACCTAAAACCTTCCTATCAGTTGTACAAGCTGCAGATTAAATCCACATGATCAACTAGGCAGACTCTGTGTCTATGGAATATATAAAAACTCTCACTAAGAGCTCCCACAAAAGAAAACACATTAGTTCTGATATCTGTGGACATTGGAGGCGAGAACACACACAGGAGTAGGACCAGATTAGAATCTGAGCTGCCTCCACAACAGGTTCAGAGATCAGCACAGTGTTGGAGGGCATCCTAGGGAGGTGAGGTGGACTCTGACTCACAGCAAGGGAAAGAACTCTGACAGCAGTGACTCAAGAAAAACATTTATTATTCTTATATTTTGACTTGTTCTGTAGATTATTTTGGATTTTTTTCTTTTCTTCCCTTTTTATCCCCCTCTGTTGTGGTTGTTGATTTTATTGGCACTATGAAATCTAATTAAGCTTTTGAGCTTTAAAAAATTTTTTTTAACCTATTATTATTTTTTCTACATTTATTCCTTTGTTTGCTTTTCCTACTGTTCTTTTCCCCCTGCAGTTAATATTTAATGTATATAAATCTTCATCTACATCTGTTTAACTTTGCATATCTATTCTTTCTTTTCTTATTTTTATTGCTTTATTCCCCAACTAGCACCTTGCTTTAATTTTGTTTTCCACTTTGTGCGTTAGTTATTTTTGCTCTGGTAGATATTATTTTGAGTTTCCTTTGTTTACCAGGTCAATCTATTGTACTTTATTTTTGTTGGACTGTTTTGATTTTGCTTATGGGTGTATATGTATATGTGTATATTCAGTTACACTTTTTATTTTTGTTATAAACCTCTGCATCTATGTTGGGCTTTTGCAATTCTGTGGAGTTTTCCTTTTCCCTGTTTTCCTTCTTCTTCCATTTTTTTTCTTTTCTCTTTTTTATAATGTTAACTTTCAATTTTTTTAAACATATTATTTTTTCTACATTTATTCCTTTGTTTGCCTTTCCTACTGTTCTTTTCCCCTTGCAGTTAATCTTTAATGTATATAAATCTTCTTCATTGACTTCTATTTAACTTTGCATATCTATTCTTTCTTTTGTTTCTTTTCCTCTAAACATATTTGTTAGTTTTCATTGCTTTATTCTCCACTTGGCACCTTGCTTTAGTTTTGTTTTCCATTTTGTTCTTTAGTTAGTTTTGTTCTTAACTGGTAAGTATAATTTTTGATTTCTTTGTTTGCCAAGTCAATCTATTGTACTTTATTTTTGTTGAACTCTTTTGCTTATGGGTGTATATGTATATATTCCATTATTTTAACTATTATTTGCCTGGTTTTGTAACTGCCATTTGTCTGGGGTTCATCTTTGGCTTCTCATTTTTGGATATTTGTTTTAGTCTCACTTAATGCCATAACAAACCACTTGTGGAACTTTTGTTCCTGACCAGAGAGCAAACCCTGAGATGATCAAAAACCTTGAAAACAAAATGGAGAAAATGCAAGAAACAATTAACAAAGACCTAGAGGAATTAAAGAATAAACATACAGAGACAAACAGTACAATTACTGAAATTAAAAATATGTTATAAGGAATCAATAGCAGAATATCTGAAGCAGAAGAACAAATCAGTGAGCTGGAAGATAAAATGGTGGAAATAACTTTTAAAGAGCAGAATAAACTAAAAAGAATGAAAAGTACTGAAGATAGTCTCAGAGACCTCTGGGACAATATCAAATGCACTGACATTTGAATTATAGGGGTCCCAGGAGAAAAAGAGAAAAAGAAAGGGTATGAGAAAAATTTTGAAGAGATTATAGATGAAGATTTCCCCAACATGGAAAAGGAAATAGTCGATCAAGTCCAAGAGGCACAGAGAGTCCCGTACAGGATATTGTCCCAAGGAGAAACATGCCAAGACATATACTAATCAAACTAACAAAGACTAAACACAAAGAAAGGATATTAAAAGCAGCAAGGGAGAAGCAACAAGTAACATATAAGGGAAACCCTATATGCTTAACAGCTGATCTTTCAGTAGAAACTCTGCAGGCCAGAAGGGAATGGCAGGATATATTTAAAGTACTGAAAGGGAAAAAAAATCTACAACCAAGATTACTGTACCCAGCAAGGATCTCATTCAAAATTGTGGAGAAATAAAAAGCTTTTCAGACAAGCAAAAGTTAAAAGAATTCAGTATCACCAAACCAGCTTTACAGCAAATGTGAAAAGGATTTATATAGTCAAGAAATACAAGAGAAGAAAGAAGATCTACAAAATCAACCCCAAACAATTAAGAAAATTTCAAAAGGAACATATATATCAATAATTACTTTAAATTTAAGTGGATTAAATGCTCCAACCAAAAGATACAGACTGGCTGAATGGATACAAAAACAAGACCCATATATATGCTGTCTACAAGAAACCCACTTCAGACCTGAAGACACATATAGACTGAAAGTGAGAGGATGGAAAAATATATTCCATGCAAATGGGAAGTAAAAGAAAGCTGGAGTAGCAATCCTCATATCAGACAAAATAGACCTTAAAATAAAGAAGATTACAAGAGATAGGAAGGACACTACATAATGATCAAGGGATCAATCCAAGAGGGAGACATAACAATTGTAAATATCTATGCACCCAACATAAGAGCAACTCAATACATAAGACAAACACTAACAGACATAAAAGGAGAAATTGACAGAAATTGACAGACACAATAATAGAGACTTTAACACCCCACTCATACCAATGGACAGATCATCAAAACAAAAAATTAATAAGGAAACACAAGTCTTAAATGATACATTAGATGAGACAGATCTCATTGGTATCTTCAGGACATTCCAGCCAAATGCAGAAGAATACAACTTCTTATCAAGAGCACATGGAACATTCTCCAGGATTGACCACATCTTGGATCACAAATCAAACCTCAGTAAATTTAAGAAAATTGAAATCATATCAAGCATCTTTTCTGACCACAACACTATGAGACTAGATATCAATTACAAGAAAAAAACTGTAAGAAACACAAACACATGGAAATTAAACAGCACATTTCTAAATAATCAGCAGGTTACTGAAGAAATCAAAAGGGAAATCAAAAATTTCTAGAAACAAGTGACAACGAAAACATGACAACTCAAAACCTATGGGATGTGGCAAAAGCAGTTCTAAAAGGGAAATTTATAGCAATACAATCCTATCTGAAGAAACAAGAAAAACATTGAATAGACAACCTAACTTTTCAATTAAAACAACTGGAAAAAGAAGAACAAAAAAACCCCAAAGTTAGTAGAAGGAAAGAAATCATAAAGATCTGAGCAGAAATAAATGTAAAAGAAAGAAAAGAAACAATAGTAAAGATTAATAAAACTAAAAGCTTGTTCTTTGAAAAGAAAAAAAAAATTGACAAACCTTTAGCCAGACTCATCAAGAAAAAGAGAGAAGAATCAAACCAACAAAATTAGAAATGAAAAAGGAGAGGTTACAACAGACAATGCAGAAAGACAAAGGATTATAAGAAACTATAATGAAAAACTATATGGGAATAAAATGAATAGCCTGGAAGAAATGGACAGATTCTTAGATAAGTTCAATCTTCCAAGACTGAACCAGGAAGAAATAGAAATTGTGAACAACCCAGTTACAAGCACTGAAATTAAAGCTGTGATAAAAAAATTCTCCCAAAACACAAAAGCCCAGGACCAGATGGCTTCACAGCAGAATTCTATGAAACATTTAGAGAAGAACTAATGCCTATCCTAAAACTCTTTCAAAAAATTGCAGAGGAAGGAACACTTCCAAACTCATCCTACGAGGCCACCATCACTCTGATACCAAAACCAGACAAAGACAACACAAGAAAAGAAAACTACAGGTCAATATCACTGATGAATATAGATGCAAAAATCCTCAACAAAATTTTAGCAAATAGAATTCAGCAACACATTGAAAAGATCAAGTTGGATTTATTCCAGGGATGCAAGGATTCTTCAGTATATACAAATCAATCAATGTGATACACCTTATTAACACATTGAAAGATAAAAAACATATGATACTCTCAATAGATGCAGAAAAAGCCTTTGACAAAATTCAACACTCATTTATGATTAAAACTCTTCAAAAAATGGGCATAGAAGGAACCTACCTCAACATAGTAAAGGCCATATATGATAAACCAACAGCAAACATTATTCTCAATGGTAAAACACTGAAAGTATTCCCCCTAAGATCAGGAATAAGACAAGAGTGTCCACTTTCACCACTATTTTTCAACATAATTCTGGAAACCCTAGCTATAGCAATCAGAGAAGAAAAAGAAATAAAAGGCATCCAGATTGGAAAAGAAGAAGTAAAGCTCTCACTGTTTTCAGATGACATGATGCTGTACATAGAAAACCCTAAAGATAGTATCGGAAAATTACTAGAACTAGTAAGTGAATTTAGCAAAGTTGCAGGATACAAAATCAATACACAGAAATCACTTGCATTTCCATATACTAACAATGAAAATTCATAAAGAGAAATTAAGGAATCATCCCATTTACCATTGTAATGAAAATAATTAAATATCTAGGAATAAACTTATTTAAGGAGAAAAAAGAACTGTACACAGAAAATTATAAGACACTGAGGAAAGAAATCAAAGATGACATAAACAGATGGAGAGGTATTCCATGTTCCTGGGTAGGAAGAATCAATATTGTGAAAATGACTATACTACCAAATGCAGTCTACAGATTCAATGCAATCCCTATCAAATTACCAATGGCATTTTTCACTGAACTTTCACAGAACAGAACAAAAAATTTCACAATTCATATGGAAACACTAAAGACTTCAAATAGCCAATGCAGTCTTGAGAAAGAAGAATGGAGCTGAAAGAATCAACCTTCCTGACTTCAGATTATACTACAAAGCTGCAATCATCAAGACAGTATGCTACTGGAACAAAAGCAGAAATATAGACCAATAGAACAAGACAGAAGGCCCAGAAATAAACCCATGCACCTATGGGTTTTTTGACAAATGTTTATTTTTGACCTATGTTTATTTTTGACAAAGGAGGCAAGAATATACAATGGGGCAAAGACAGCCTCTTCAATAAAAGGTGCTGGGAATACTGGACAGCTACGTGTAAAAGAATGAAATTAGAACACTTCCTAACACCATACCCAAAGATAAACTCAAAATGGAATAAAGAACTAAATATAAGACCAGAAACTATAAAACTCTTAGAGGAAAACATAGGCAGAACACTCGATGACACAAATGAAAGCAAGATCCTCTAGGACCCACCTCCTAGAGTAATGAAAATAAAAACAAAAGTAAAAAAGTGGGTCCTGATCAAACTTAAAAGCTTTTTCACAGCATAGAAAACTATGAGAAAGGTGAAAAGACAACTCTCAGAATGGGAGAAAAATCATAGCAAAGGTAACAACTGACAAATAATTAATTTCCAAAATATACAAGCAGCTCATGCAATTCAATGCCAGAAAAACAAACAACCCAATCAAAAAGTGGGCAAAAGACGTAAATAGACATTTCTCCAAAGAACACATACAGATGGCTAACAAACACATGAAAAGATGCTCAACATCATTCATTATTAGAGAAATTAAAATCAAAACCACAATGAGATATCACCTTACACCAGTCAAAGCGGCCATCATCAAAAAGTGTACAAATAATAAATGCTGGAGAGGGTGTGGAGAAAAGTGAACACTCATGCACTGTTGGTGGGAATGTAAATTGACATAGCCACTATGGAAGACAGTATGGAGATTCCTTAAAAAACTAGGAATAAAACCACCATATGAACCACTCCAGTGTTATTGCCTGGAGAATCCCAGGGATGGGGGAGTCTGGTGGGGTGCTGTCTATGGGGTCGCATACAACTGAAGTGACTTAGCAGCAGCAGCGGCATGACCCAGAAATCCCACTCCTAGGCAATCCCACTCCTGAGGAAACCAAAATTGAAAAAGACACATATATCCCATTGTTCATTGCAGCACTGTTTACAATAGCTAGAACATAGAAGCAACCTAAATGTCCATCAACAGATGAATGGATAATAAAGTTGTGGTACATATACACAATGGAATATTACTCAGCCATAAAAAGGAACACATTTGAGTCAGTTCTGATGAGGTGAATGAACCTAGAAACTATTATACTGAGTGAAATGACTCAGAAAAAGAAAGATAAATATTGTATTCTAATGCCCATATACAGAATCTAGAAAAATGGTACTGAAGAATTTATTTACAGGGCAGCAGTGGAGAAACAGACATAGAGAATAAACTTATAGACATAGGAAGAGGGAAGGAGAGGGTGAGATGTATGGAAAGAGTAACATGGAAACTTACATTACCATATGTAAAATAGTTAGCCAACAGGAATTTGCTGTATGGCTCAGGAATCTCAAACAGGGGCTCTGTATCGACCTCAAGGTGTGGAATGGTGAGGGAGATGGGAGGTTGAAAAGAGAAGGGATATATGTATACCTATGGCTGATTCATGTTGAGGTTTGACAGAAAACAACAAAATTCTGGAATTATCCTTCAAAAAAATTAATTAAAAAGAAAAAAAAAAAGAAAACTAGACCACGGACAGAAATGGTCCCTTAGGTTTCACATGAGTCACTGCCATGAGAACTCCTGCGCCTTACTAGTTTGGGAAATAAACAAATGTATTGATAAAACTCTCTTATTTTCCCTCCCCCTTAATTCTGAAATACATTAGAGATTCAGCCTTCAGAAGTGGTTAGCACATCAGTTAAGAGCCAGAATTTTATTGGCAGAAGATGAAGGTGTGAAACTTCTCCAAAATTACAGCCTTTACAAGAGGAAAAGGAAAAAGATAGCTCTTGCTTGAATTGTTCAGCCTAAGATATTATGTCCCAAGGTGCATTTCAGTGGCCTTTATGGGGTCAGGTGTGTATTTCCTGGGAAATGATCCCTGATTTCAGAAGGTTTGGGGCGGGAAAACAATGTGTCTATCATTGGCTTCTTGACATAACAGCCCGATCTAGTGTCTAGCTGAATAGGAAGAAGATACAAGCCTGAGTTGGACTGCACAAGAGCATATTTTCCAAGTTCTGTCCCCATTCTAATTTCTTTGCAAGTCTGTGTGGGTCAACTGCAAGTAATCCCAGGCCCCCAGTGGTGCCCTGCAATGGTTGGAGTAGTAAAAATAAGTTGGAATTGATAGGGGTCAGGACCAGAGGAATGATCCAGCTATAGCCCAGGCTTCTCAGGAAAAGGACCAGTCCTCTAAATGTAGTGAGTTAGGAACATGGGAGTTTGGTACCTCACCCCCCTGCCCTCCACAGGGTGGTATTACTATTCAAATATTCTAACTGGTGGGCAGTGTCTCTGAATGGAAAGACTATCCTGTAGCACATGGATAATCGCAGCGCCTTCTAAGAAGTGATGAAGTCCTTGTGATTGGAAGCAGAACAGCTTCAAGCTGGGGTGGAATGGAGGTGGGTAGGTGTGAAAACAGTATATGCAGTAATGTCGGAGGAGGCATTCAGCAGATGGCCATGGAGTGAACTAAGGGACTGGGTTCATGGCAGCTCTGGGTTACGGAGGAAAGAGGAGTTCACGAAGCAGGACGAAGGCTCCCTGCTACATGGAATACATGCAAAGGGAGTTATTTAAGAAAACTACAACTCCTTGAGCGGCAACTACCCAGTTTTTAAGAACTTAATTCTAAATTTCATGTGGGATGGGTGTGGACTCTGAATAAATTTCTTAGCTTGTTCAGATTGGCTTAGGAAATTGTTCTGGCTGAACCTTCCTGTTGAAAATCCTCGCAGCTGGGCCAAGCTGGGGGTGGGGTGGGAGGGACCTTTCTGATAATGTTGGCTTCATCCCAGCGAATCATTACATTTTTTCAGTAAGGAGCTGCAGGAATTTGAATGGCATATCCCTTCTCCAGTCTTAAAGCCCCTGAGTTCCCATTACATGGACCTTTTACAATTCAATTAAGTGAGCCAGAAATTTAAAATGGAAAAAGTTAAAACAAGTGACTGCCTCATTTAATCCCCAGGTGTGGTCCTGCATTTGCTTAGCTCAAAAGCAGAGTCAGGCAGCTCTAGAGGGGTGGGAGGTCACAGGATGGGAGCAAGGAAGGGAGGGAGTGAAGTGAACTCTTTGAACTGAATCAGAGTGAATGAGTCAAACAAAGCACGGGAGTTTAAAAAAGGTACAACAGGGAGTATGGAGTGGTGCTGTTCAGGGCTCTCTGAAGACGCCTGAAGGAAACCCAGCACCCAAAGAGGGCCAGTAGCAACCCAAACACAAAGTTGTTAACTACCCCAACTCTCCTGAGGCATCAGCTGCCCGGGGAACAGCATGTGCTTCTGCAGACAAAGAGGCAGAAGCAGAGTGTGAAGCGGTCAATGCTAGGTGTTACGAGAGTGTAAAGAAAAGGTTTTGGTTCACAAGTGAGGCCTTTTAGGTTTCAGACCTGACATCTTCCCAACACATGGGTGGCTAATTGTACGCTTTAGTGGAGTGGAAGACTTCACCAGGATTTCCCCAGAAGTCCCAAACAGTGTGGGCTCGTGGAAGGACAGCAGAACATTTGCACAGAACCTGGATGGATTTCATAGCTGATATGGCCGATTAGCAGTCTTCTTGTTAACCTTGGATTGCTGCCTGTTTATTCAATTTTCTTTCTCTTTCTTCTCATCACTCTTTAACACAAATCTGACATGTGAAGGATAGGGGGTGGGGCAGAGAAAGGCGAAGGTGGGTGCAGAGAAGGCTTGATGATCTTCTTGTCCGACTTCAGGCAACCCTTGGGGCACCCTTGGGTAAATGCTGATTGTGAAATTCAAGTCTAGACAGGTCCTGTGCCTCACGCAAGATTTGGCCTCTGAATTATTAGATGACAGGCTGAATAATAGCTCCTTTCTTTTCTTCGGGTTCCCTACTGGCTTAGCTTACATTAGCCTGCCTGTCAGACTAAAAGTGGTATGGAACTTTGTAAATGAAAATGCCAGTTATGAAAACGCATCTGGCAATTGTCGCAGGTGGGGTCTCCAGCAAACAGGATTTAAGATGGAGAGTGCATGCAGATCATTTACTGGGAAGTGCTTTCCGTGGAGGAGTAAAGGGGGCAGGATTGGGCAGTAGAAGGAGTTTGGCAGTGCAGTCATCAAAAAAGCCTCAGCTAATCCTACTGTGACTTTGGGGCTGGATGGTCCTGCAGAATTGTCCTGAAATGAGGTGATCGGGCCAGACTCTGGTACTTTCGCTTTGCCATTTTAATGGTTGTAGACTCGAGGTATACCCAGCTTCCTGGAGAATGGCTCCCCATCCTCACTGAGTATTCTCTCCCCAAGCTGATCCCTTTTCCTAGGATGCCCTTGTACTTAGTCTTTATTTTTCTCCTTTCGAGCCCCTGACCAATCAAGCATTCACCACTGTCTGAGTCTTCATGTATTCTAACCTCAAATCATTTTTCTTTCTTCCCAAAGTGAATAAGCAGATGAATTTTGCAAAGCTCTGCCCCTTGTGAGGATTTCCATTTTAAGCCTACATATTGAGCTGATCAGTCCATGAAGCTAGCTCGACTTTTACCCTCCATGGTCAGGTGGCCATGGAACTTGGAGAGAAGCTCCCATATATGAGTGGATGATGAGGGATTTGGGCTACTACTTCTTTATGCACCTGACTCGTGCCCTCTCATCCTATTTGTACTCATTCCAAATGTACTGTTGCTGTTATTGTTGTTCAGTCATAGAGTCAGTTGTGTCTGACTCTTTTGCAGCTCCATGGGCTATAGCCTGCCAGGTGCCTCTGTCCATGGGATTTCCCAGACAAGTATTCTGGAATGGGTTGCCATTTTCTTTGGGTATCTTTCCAACCCAGGGATCAAATCCCCATCTCCTGCATTGGCAGGCAGATTCTTTACCACTGAACCACCAGGCAAGCCCTCTAAATACACTTCTCCCACCTTATTTATGGCAGAGAATGGAAGAGTTCAAATGGCTCTGGGGAAAGACCCAGCATTTTCTAGTCAGTCCAAAGTGACTGAACTATTTCTGATCTTCCTTTCTGATCAGAATTTTAAAAACACATGTTCATAATAATAGCTACAGACCATTTACAAGGCCATGTTAATTTGTTGTAGCTAGGATGTTATGTGTGGCACAGTATCTGAAACTGGGGCTACTATTTTGTTAGTTTGCAACAATTCACTCTCATTTCTTCAAGACCCGTCTGGCTTTTGTAGGGGACAGACTGGTTGATTAATGGGAATATGATGGGGACACCCTCTGTCCCTGTACCCTTTAGGCCTTTAAGCATGGCACTAATCTTTACCATTCCTTCTTGGTTGTGAAGCTGTTTTGTATTTACTATCTTGGCCAGTGGGTAAAGGGGACAGCTTCTGTTTGGTCTTCTTCCCAGTGATTGCTCTTACCCCACGGCTAAGAAGCTGACCTTTAGTGTTCTGCCAACTACTGAGTGTTTCTTTTCCAACTACATGTTCCAGATCTGAGGACAAGACCACCCAATGTGTCTGTGCACCCAGTGGACTCACTGAGGATTAGACCTAACCAGAACATCATTTATTACCCAGACTCCACATCTGCTCTCAAACAGGGGGCCTAGAAGACACCTCCATTCCCTAGGACATCCAGATCAGCTCAGACCCTGTGTCCAAAGAGTGTCTAAAATGTTGGAGTCTTCCCTTTTGCCCATTGTGAATACCCAAGCTCTATAGGTAGCATATTCCAAGAACTTTCTGGCCTTACTTTGCATATCCACTCCACATGTCTGCTTCTCTGAGTCTTACGGTCTTGCCTTCTGCCATCTTCCATGGCACTTTTGGTATTTTTTTTCATAGAGCATGAGCCATCAATTTCTCCAAGTTCCAAGGGCCATCCTAGGAGTATGTTAAATGATTTCCCTGGAGTTCTTGTCAAGGTATTACATTCTCTATCCACTGTCAGTGTTCCCATAAGCTCTCAGTTATCCAAGTTCATTTTCTGGCCCCATTGATCCGGCATCTCAGGGCCAGTCCTACCAGGAGTATCCTAACTCTGTATTAGTCCATGTTAGCTAGGTCCTTCAGCTCCCCCAGAGTGTAGCCCTTTACTTTATTAGCAGATCCAGCATTTCCCCAACCCAATTATGGTGGGACTCAACCCTCATCATTGGTCTGTTGGTTAAGAGGAGAGCTGTGAGGGGTGTTTGGGGAGAAGGAGTGTGTTGTCTTGCACAGCAGGAGAGCTCTGTACCCGCTTCAGGTAGGGGAGGTGCAACTAGCCTTTAACAGGGAGGAATGGGCCACATCTGTGAACCCAGAGGGTTCAGAAGAAGCTGGGAATCCACATTTTCTAGATATACATATTATATATCTCAAGGCATTAGCACAGCCAACCTGTTGGGGCCAAGAACCCAACCTTCTCTGGAACTCTGTTCCTTTTATACCTAAGCCCTGAGTCTGTTCCTTAGCTTTTCTACTCTCCAACTGAAGAAGAGTCTCTTTATAAGCTGTCCCCGAGGCCCTCTGGCTTTCATACTTGAGTTCATGATTTTTCACTCTAAGTACCAACTGTTACAGGTCTGGTTCCCAGGGAAGCCAAATCCAAGACAGAGATTTGCCCATGGAAATAAAGATGTGGAAGAGCTCTCAGGATCAGCCTTTGTTGGGGGGTGGGCAGGGAAGAAAGGAAACAGAATTGCACAGAGGGAGAAGATGCACAGAGATGGAGTTGCAGCAAATACCTCAGCTGACCCCATGGGGAGCTCTAGGCCTGGGATGGCCCTGCAGGGTGGTCCCAAACTGGGATGAGGGCCCAGGCCTTTAGGCCCTGCATCAAACAATCACCCAGTAGGGGCTGTCCCTGGGAAGGAAGCAAGGTGACCTTGAGCAAAGTCTTCAGCCCAGAGCAAGTCCCAGCAAAGGACTTACCTGAGAGCAGCCAGTCTCTGGCATGGAGGGTAGAGGCGGGGAATAAGTGTTTGAGACTTCCAAGGAGATCTGAGTGATGATCATGACATCCGCCACACCAGCCTACCTGCTAACAAATATAAAGTTTTAGAAACCATAACTACATAATAAGTAGTGACTTTCAGATCCTCAGGTGAACCTGAGTGGTGAAATATGCCTTTGTCAATTACACAGGATTTAGGTTTTCCAGGAGTCCAGAGTTTCAAAACAAACCGAGATCTTTCTTTCTTTTTAACATAGACAACAAAAGGAGTCCATTTGGCATTTGGAGTAGACAACACCACTGATGGTTCTGCCACTGGTTCTATTAACAGAATTTCAATCCTGTTTTCTACTTTCTTTTCTTTGCTGCTTGGAGCTAAAAGCCACACCCACTGTCTAAGCAACTCAGAAGGTTAACAGCCTCATGGAATACACATATGTGTTCCCAGGACCATGCTGAGCCATGCCTTGAGGTCTTGAGCTCCCCAGAGCCATCCTCTATTTGCATTGTGTCTGCACAGCACACTGACTGCCCCTCCCTCCCCTCTCTCCCACGTCCAAAGAAGCAGTGTAACAAGCACGACCCATTCCTTAGCAAGGAAAGGCAGTTGAATTCTGTGTGCTGAAGACAAATTGGCTATAAACTCTGCAAGCCACAGAGGTTATTTCACTTACTAAATGATTAAAGTCTCTAATCTCTGGAGCGGTGATAAAGAACGCCAGAAAGGGGGGCTGGGTTTTTGATGTTTGGGGAAGGTACAGAACATCTCTATTGAGACCATGCCAGAGAAAGCCCACCCCATCAAAGAACCACAGATAAGTAAGACATCATTAATAAATCAATGACAGGAAAATGAAAACGGAAGCAGATGAATCAGCTAGTGGATCAGGTTGGAGATGAAAAACAGCACATCTGTTGCTACTGTTGGTGCATTAACAAATAAGTCTGCTGGATCAGACAGCCTTTCGGACTAATACTTGGAATAATGAAGCTTCAAGAGTGATTAAAGCATAAATCAATTTTTAAATGTATCTTGTACCTCCCCCAAACAACAGGAGGCATATTTTCCCTTGCTTTGAATTCCTTTTGGCAGGCAACGGGAGGTGCAGGCATAAAAAATGCTGCCTCACTTTGGCTCTGCTGTGAGGTACAGCACACAGCTAATTTAGTGTTTAGCCTCACACTTTGATTCTTACCAGCTGAAAGCACTGAGCTATGCTTAATCGATAATGTTAAATCCAAGCCAATGTGTTTCAGTTCCAGCAAGATCCCCCAGCCTCCTTGTCCAGGACAGCTTGATTTTAACTCCTTTCCTCCTTGTGCAGATAATGATTTACATTTAATTTTGTTTTTATTGAAGTCTTCAGCAGAATTAACCATTAAGGTGATGAAGCATTTTTCTTATTTCTTATTTCATATCTGATGAAAAACGTTGCTTCTCCCTAATGGCAAAATGGCCAGGTTTTAGGACATTAAAAATGGACACAAGCAATTGCTTTGATGAGTTGCACATCTACTTCCAAAGAGGGCAGCTGTACTTTACATATAATAATGTTTGATTTAGGGATGTTGGGGTAAAATGAGGCTAAAGGGACATGGCTCAGGTTGGGGGAAGGAGGAAGAGCCAGAAAGAACACAGGGCAACACAATCAAGAAAGAAAACTACATTTATGTCCCAGATTTCCCTGAAACACAGAAAGTTGGCTAATAAATGAGTTCTTGCTGAAGACAACACATGGGGAGGGTGTAAGAAGAAAGAAGGACAAAGAAAGAAAAGAAATAAGATGATTAGAAATGGTAAGGGGGTGAACCTCAGATGAAGGAGAGGAAAATCAAGCCATGTTTCTTTTCAGAACACAACCTTTACTCGCATTATAACCCAAATCAGCCAGAGGACAGTGGGACCCCAAGGAAGTAAACTCTCTTCCCTTCTTGCTCTCCCACTAGAAACACAGCAGTTTTTTCAGAAAACAAAAGCCGAGACACTCTTTTGTTCATCTTGACTGCCCTCAGGTCAACAGATTCGGTAGTTTGAATTCAGTTAGGACAGCCAGCATAACTCACATTTCCAAAGAAGACTCCAAAATATTGTAGCAAGTGAAAACTTGTCTACTGATTAATGAACAGCAAGCAGACATGAGCATCAAAGCTCATACAAACATTACCAGATGTAAGAACCAAGTTAGAAAGAGACTGAGTTTTTTTATCATCATAGGATCTGGCAGTACAAACTTTTCATATTAGGTGTTATCAACATATGATTAAGATACAAACCAGCTGGAAAATTCCAGAGCCACCTGATAACTTCAGATGAGGGTATCTAGAAAGTTTAGGGACCAATGATGTATTATAGAAAGTGTATATATATATATATATATATATATATAGAAAGTGCAGTGAAGTGAAAGTGCATGTCGCTCAGTCCTGTCCAACTCCAGGCCAGAATACTGGAGTGGGTAGCCGTTCCCTTCTCCAGGGGATTTTCCCAACCGAGGGATCGAACCCAGGACTCCTGCATTGAAGGTGGATTCTTTACCTGCTGAGCCACAAAGGATGCCCAGGATTACTGGGGTGGGTAGCCTATCCCTTTTCCAGTGGATCTTCCCAACCCAGGAATCGTTCTGGGGTCTCTTGTGTTGCAGGCAGGTTCTTTACAAACTGAGCTATCAGGGAAGCCCAAATCTATAGAGACAGAATGTAAACTTGAGGTTGCCAGAGGCTAGAGGTGGGATAGGTATGGAGGAAACCGGAAAGTGCCTGCTAATGGTACAGGATTTCTTTTTCAAGTGATAAAAATGTTTTAAAGTGATTATATTATTGGTGGTATAATTTATGGATATCTAAGTGTTTTGAAATATTATAAATGAGTGACTTGTATGGTATGCAAATTATATTTAGTAAAGCTGTTAATAAAAGAAAAAAAAAGCCCCCTTAAAGGATAAAGGGGAAAAAAGTGAGCATGGGAAATGTCTCTAACTAGACTACCATATTACTAGTTTTACAACTGAAGGAAGAAGGCAAGATGAGTATCTGTGGATAGTTATCACACTCTGCCACATGATCCAGCCTAGCTATGCTCTGCTCTCTGATAGCCTTCATGTGTGTAGGACTGGGCAGAAGTTCTCCAGGATATCCTTTAGCGGGGCTGGGGGACTATGTCACACTGTTAGCAAATGTGACCATTTCCCAGGAGGGCCTAATCCACTCCACTGCAGCTCGCTTAGCGCTGAGTTTAATTTTCAGAGATAGATTTCGTTTTATTCAAAATGAAAAAGATATAACCAAGACAACTCGTTTAGCCTGTAACTAACTTCCTGGCCTATGTAAAATTCCTCCAAGTTTCTAAGGTTTTCAACCACATGCCCAGGGGTAACTGATGCCAAATTCTCCATTTCTCGCCATCCCACACCCCACCTGAATGACCTTCCACCTGAAAGTGAGTTCTTTAGTATTCCATAGGGGTTGGGATGACCTCCAGCTTAACCCAAAAGACAGGAGCCTTCACCATCACATTATCCCTAGGGCCTGAGGGTTCTCATTATCAAAATCTCTTATTTCCAGTGGTGGGTCCTTCTGTAATCCTTGATACACTTGTAAAAGGAAATTTCAGTTCAGTTCAGTTGCTGAGTTGTGTCAAACTCTCTGTGACCCCATGGACTGCAGCATGCCAGGCTTCCCTGTCCATCACTAACTCCCAGAACTTGCTCAAACTCATGTCCATCGAGTCAATGATGCCATCCAACATCTCATCCTCTGTTGTCCCCTTCTCCTTCTGCCCCCAATCATTCCCAGCATCAGGGTCTTTTCCAAGAGTCAGCTCTTTGCATCAGGTGGCCAAGTATTGGAGTTTCAGCTTCAGCATCAGTCCTTCCAATGAATATTTAGGACTGATTTCCTTTAGGATTGACTGGTTCGATCTCCATGAAGTCCAAGGGACAATCAAGAGTCTTCTCAAACACCACAGCTCAAAAGCATCAATTCTTTGGTGCTCAGCTTTCTTTATAGTCCAACTCTCACATCCATACATGACTACTGGAAAGACCATAGCTTTGACTAGATGGGCCTTTGTCAGCAAAGTAATGTCTCAGCTTTTTAATAGGCTGTCTAGGTTGGTCATAGCTTTTCTTCCAAGGAGTAAGCATCTTTTAATTTCATGGCTGCAGTCACCATCTGCAGTGATTTTGGAGCCCAAGAAAATACAGTCTGTCACTGTTTCCATCATTTCTCCATCTATTTGCCATGAAGTGATGGGACCAGATGTCATGATCTTCGTTTTTTGAATGTTGAATTCTAAGCCAGCTTTTTCACTCTCCTCTTTCACTTTCATCAAGAGGCTCTTTAGCTTCTCTTCACTTTCTGCCATAAGGGTGGTGTCATCTGCATATATTAGGTTTTTTATATTTTTCCCAGCAATTCTGATTCCAGCTTGTGCTTCATCCAGCCCAACATTTCGCATGATGTATTCTGCATATAAGTTAAATAAGCAGGATGACAATATATAGCCTTGATGTACTCCTTTTCCAAACTGGAACCAGTCTGTTGTTCCGTGTCTGGTTCTAATGGTTGCTTCTTGACCTGCATTCATATTTCTCAAGGCCACCCTGACAGCTCAGTATGTAAAGAATCTGCCTGCAATGCAGGAGACCCTGTTTCAATTCCTGGGTCGGGAAGATCCACTGGAGAAGGGATAGGCTACCTACTCCAGTATTCTGGCCTAGAAAATTTCATGGACTGTATAGTCCATGGGGTTGCAAAGAGTTGGACATGACTGAGTGACTTTCAGTTTCAGTCACAGATTTCTCAGGAGGCAGGTCTCCTCCTGAACCCAGGTCTCCTGCATTGCAGGCAGATTCTTTACCAGCTGAGCCACAGGGAAGCTCAAAAGGAAATTTAGTAGGTATCAAATAAAAGCTTGTTGATCTTTTGAGTCATTCTCATCATAGAATTGATGAAAATTTAGCCTAAAAAGATGTGAAATTATGCTTAAAACCCACAGTACAGGGTGGCCTAGAGGGTATCACCAAGGTTCCTCAGCTTTCTCGTTTGGTATATGATGATGTTATTTTTGAAGTGTTGGAGCATTTTCAGACAAATGCTAATACAGAGGAAATGGGTTCAGCACCTGAGTATCTGAAAGTGGCAGGAGTTGAGAGAAAAGCCTTTTCTCCTTAGGCAGGCCACTCTATAACACAGGGGAGGCTTTCTTTAGCAAACTCAGGGAAAGAGCACAGAGAAGGAAAACCAAAGAGAGAGACCAGCTTGTGACTCAACAAATATCCTTTTTTTTGTTTTTGCTGGAGGATAATTGCCTCTGCCATACATCAGCATGAATCAGCCACAGGTATACATTTGTCCCTCCCTCCTGAGCCACCCCGCATCTCCCACCCCATCCCACCCCTCTAAGTTGTCACAAAACATTAGATTGAGCTCCCTGTGTCACACAGCAAATCCCCACCTGCTATCTATTTTACAGATAGTAATGTATATGTTTCCATGCTATTTTCTCAATTCATCCCACCCTTTCCCTCCCGTACTGTGGCCACAAGTCTGTTCAGCATCTCCATTGCTCCCCTGCAAATAGGTTCATTAGTGCCATCATTCTAGATTCCATACACATGCGTTAATATACAATATACAAAGTCAAAAACAGATATCCTTTTCCCTACCTATTTTCTCTCTCTTCTTACTCGAGCAAAGTTAAAGTTCAGTTTCCTTGCTGAGCAGGTTTTTCCAAAGTGTTAGGTAAACATGGTCCGTAATTGGGATACATTTGTCCATGTTAAATCTCACAAAATCAAGAAGTGGCTGGTTTCAAACTAAAGTAAGTGTGATATATAAAGGTCTTTAGTGGTCTTTAACCCAGACCATAATGAGATTCCCTTGAACACAGAAAAACTAGAACATTTCGATAAACTCATATCATGGTGTAAAGTCCACTGGCATTCCACATTCCAGCAGATCCAGGCCTGGGTGGGCTTTTCTTTTCTCTGCTTCTAAAATTCTTTATTTTCCCAGTAGCCTCTGTACTCATTAGAAGCTGTTGTTAACACATTACAGTGGCATTTATGAAGTGTCAAGGGGGTAGAGATTTGACCCATATTCACTCTTTTCATTCCTAAGGCTTATGCTCAGGCTTTCCTTCATGCCAGTTCACTTTCCAGGACACTCTGTTATTTTGGCAACAACACAGTCAGGACCAGCTTCTCAGAAGTAGAGCTTGTGCCATCACACAGGGCTCTCTGCTTAGAAGGACCTCACATTTATAAGGACCCCACACTTGGAAGGGCCCCACACTTGGTTAATGTTCTTCTGACACTGTCTTGAAACTCCTAATAATTTTTGATGAAGGGACCACAATTTGGAACTTGGCTCTGCAAACTATGTAGCTGGTACTGAAGTCTGAACTGAATACTTGGGATTTCAGATCTCAGCTTTGATCCTGCTTAGCTTTGTGATCTTGGATGAGTTTCTTAACCTTGCTCCCTCCATTGTTAAATTTAAAAAGAATAATATCTGTCTCACAGAGTTGTTAAAGGAATTAAATGAGATAGAAAACATGCCAGTGCCCGAGACATGGTTCTAGTAACTAACTCTTAGTTCATCACTAATCCTTATTAATTGCTTATTCCATGCCAAGTACTGTGCCTGGCAGTTTACAAAAATTAGGTCACTGTTCCTCACAACCATAGCAGATCAGCGAGCACACTCTGGTTTGCTAGGTTTTTGTAGTCAGTATCTATTCCCACTGGCCCAGCATCCAGGCTGGCTTGGCTGGGGATCATAATGTCTGAATGTTCTACACGGTCAACATTGTTTTGCAAATGAGGAAGCTGAGGCACAGACATACTGAGGAAACTGCCCATGTCCACACAACTATTAAGTAGACACTAGCTGTTAATGTCATAGCCTCTAGTAAAGGGCAGAGACTCTAGTAGAAGTGAGATCTTCTAACTTGAAGTTAATGTTTTTTCCTTGTGGCCCCTAAGTTCCTCTATCCTCAAGGAGTTACTAATTGAGTGAGAGTGATCAAGTAGATATAGACCTGGCTACCTGGCTGCTGCACAAGGCCATGTGCCCAACTTCACTTGCCAAACACACACACCTAAGATGCTTATAGTTGCCCTTTCAAGTGTTCAGGCTGTTGATTAAGTTTTTCCCTCATCTAGAGTCTCTTCCCTACTCTTAAGTCTTCATCACTCTACCGAGTTCCTCATTTTCCTTCAAGACTCAACTGAATTGCCTCACGTCTCAAAAAGGCCCCTTCTCTGAGACTCTGGATATTTGTAGCTCTCTCACAACACTTCTCACATAAATTCTAATTGGTGGCTTTCTAAATCTAAAAGATCTTTGGTGAGAAAAGATCATAGATACCAATGGGAATAGATACTGACTACAATCACCCATATTGCTCATCTGGGTGTCCCCAGCACTTAGGAAAACATGCCTGACACATAACCATGGTTTATTAAACAATTGATGCAGGGTGCTATTTTCCAAGGAATGCCAAATTCTTCTATTTGTTTAAAGGAGAGACAGGTGTACGCAACTAATAGATGGAAGCTTCATAGAGGAGATGGCCTGAATGTTAGGTCTTGAAAGGTGGGAAAGACTAAATGAAATAAGTAGTATTAGGGATAGAGGCAGGAAATCAGTCTTGACAGAAGGAACATCTTGAGCAAAAGTACAGGTAGAGAAAAGCTGAAGACAAAGCTTGTTTAAAGAACAGCAGGTAGACCACTGGGCCTGGAACTCAGGAGTTTCATTGAGTGAAAAATCCCAAGTTCAAATATTTATTGGAATCAGGCTTATAGAATAAAAAATAAATAAAGCATGGCCCCTGCAGTATAATAAAGAGGAGAAAGGACTGTGGCAAACTGGAAAATACACCCTATTTAAAGGGAGGTGGCTATTGGACCTTTCAATTTTCCCAGATAGTTTGGAAATTCAGAGGTGTGAAGTATTTCTTTAACTTTTCACTTAAAAATAATTTTAGACTTCTAGAAAAACTGAAAAATTAATATGGAGTTCACATACAAGCTCCACCCAGCTTTCACTAATGTTAATGACTTATAGACTCATAGAATAATGATTAAAAACTACAAAATTAAGATTGTTATTAGAGTACTAATGAAACTATAGCGCTTATTCAAATTTTACCAGTTTTTCTCCAATGCCCTTTTTTTCTGTTCCAGGATCTGATTTCTAGTAGTTGTGTTTCTTTAGTCTCCTCCAATCTGGGACAGTTCTTCAGTCTTTTCTTATCTTTCATGATCTTGACAGTTTGGATGATTACTGTTCAGTTATTTCATAAAGTTTCTGTCAATATGTGTTTGATCTTTTCTCATGGTTAAGGTGAGATGATGCATTTTTGGCAAAATGCTACAGAAGCGACACTGTGCCTTTTTCAGTGCATCATATCAAGTGTACATGATGTCAATATGTCTTATTACTGATGATATCCACTTTGGTAAAGACAATGTCTACCATGTTTTTCCATTGAAAAATAATCACCTTTTCCTATGTCAGTGATAAATATTTGGGAGATATTCTGGGAGCTCTATAAATGCCTCATTTCTTCTTAAATCTTTGTCCACTGATTTTAACATCCATCAATAGATCTTGCCTATAGCAATGATTATAGTGATGTTTGCCTAGTGGTGATTTTGTGTTTCCCTCATTCTATTTTTATTGGTTAGAATTCTTCTGTCAGGAAAAGTGCTCCCTATTCTCCCATTTAATTTCATTTATATTAGTATGGACTAATGGATATGATTTTATTTCATGGTATAATAGTATTATCCAATGCTATCATTATTTTGTTGCTCAAACTGCCCAGATTTGGCCACTGAGATCTTGTCCACATTAGTTCCTATATCTTTTTGACTTGCTCCCGTCTTTTTTTGAGCCCTTCCTTATTTTCTGATACTATATAATCTTCCAGGCTCATCTTGTATTTTCTTTGCTTGAAGCCTAGAATCAACCACTTCTTCAGGGACCTCTGGGTTTTTTTTCCCCCACTGGAGAATAAACATCTTGGCTTTCAAATGTAGAATAGGAATTCAAATGTTGTGAGTGTATACCTAGTTCATAGTCTTTCACTGTGTGATATCTGATGCAGAAGATCAGTTAGCTCAAAACAGGAGTCAAGGTTTGGGTCTGGGTAAGAAATGTCTTGAATGTCCAATGAGGAGTTCAGAATCCATGCATCCAGGGCATGAGGTTCTCTTGACAGGTTTTGAATAGAAATGTGATATGCTTTAAGATATATTTTGGGGAGATAAACAGGAAGACTTGCAAAGAGAAGTTTCTAGAAGCAAAAACCTGGAATATTTAAACATATAGCTGAGAAAAGAGGAGAAGCTAAAGGCAAAGGAGAAAAGGAAACGTATACCCATCTGAATGCAGAGTTCCCAAGAACAGCAAGAAGAGATAAGAAAGCTTTCCACAGTGATCAGTGCAAAAAAAAAAAAAGAGGAAAACAACAGAATGGGAAAGACTAGAGATCTCTTCAAGAAAATTAGAGATATCAGGGGAACATTTCATGCAAAATGGGCACAATAAAGGACAGAAATGGTATGGACCTAACAGAAGCAGAAGATATTAAGAAAAGGTGGCAAGAATACACAGAAGAAGTATATGACCCAGATAACCACAACGATGTGATCATTCACCTAGAGCCAGACATCCTGGAATGTGAAGTCAAATGGGCCTTAGAAAGCATCACTATGAACAAAGCTAGTGGAGGTGATAGAATTCCAGTTGACCTATTTCAAATCCTAAAAGATGATGCTGTGAAAGTGCCACACTCAATATGCCAGCAAATTTGGAAAATGCAGCAGTGGCCACAGACTGGAAAAGGTCAGTTTTCATTCCAGTTCTAAAGAAGGGCAATGCCAGAGAATGTTCAAACACCTGCACAATTGCACACGCTAGCAAAGTAATGCTCAAAATTATCCAAGCCAGGCTTCAACAGTACATGAACCATGAACTTCCAGATGTTCAAGCTGGATTTAGAAAAGGCAGGGGAACCAGAGATCAAATTGCCAACATCTGCTGGATCATCAAAAAAGTACGAGAGTTCTGGAAAAACATCTATTTCTGCTTTATTGACCAGCCAAAGCCTTTGACTGTGTGGATTACAATAAACTGTGGAAAATTCTGAAAGAGATAGAAATACCAGACCACCTTTCCTGCCTCTTGGGAAATCTGTATGCAGGTCAGGAAGCAACAGTTAGAACTGGACATGAAACAACAGACTGTTTCCAAATAGGAAAATGAGTACGTCAAGGCTGTATATTGTCACCCTGCTTTTTTAACTTATATGCAGAGTACATCATGGGAAATGCTGGGCTGGATGAAGTACAAGCTGGAATTAAGATTGCTGTGAGAAATATCAATAACCTCAGATATGCAGATGACACCACCCTTATGGCAGAAAGTGAAGAGGAACTAAAGAGCCTCTTGATGCAAATGAAAGAGGAGAGTGAAAAAGCTGGCTTAAAGCTCAACTTTCAGAAAACAAAGATCATGGCATCTGGTCCCATCACTTCATGGCAAATAGATGGGGAAACAATGGAAACATTGACAGACTGTATTTTCTTCAGCTCCAAAATCACTGCAGATGATGACTGCAGCCATGAAATTAAAAGATTCTTACTCCTTGGAAGAAAAGCTATGACCAACCTACACAGCATATTAAAAAGCAGAGACATTACTTTGCCAACAAAGGTCCTTCTAGTCAAGGCTATGGTTTTTCCAGTGGTCATGTATGGTTGTGAGAGTTGAACCATAAAGAAAGCTGAACATCAAAGAACTGATGATTTTGAATTGTGGTGTTGGAGAAGACTCTTGATTATCCCTTGGACTTCATGGAGATTGAACCAGTCAATCCTAAAGGAAATCAGTCCTGAATATTCATTGGTAGACTGATGTTATAGCTGAAATTCCAATACTTTGGCCACCTGATGTGAAGAACTGACTCACTTGAAAAGACCCTGATGCTGGAAAAGACTGAGGACAGGAGGAGAAGGGGACGACAGAGGATGAGATGGTTTAGTGGCATCACCGACTCGAGGGACGAGTTTGAGCAAGTTCTGGGAGTTGGTGATAGACAGGGAAGCCTAGCATGCTGCAGTCCATGGGTCGGAAAGAGTTGGATGCAACTAAGCGACTGAACTGAACTGAACTGATAAAATTCTTTTTTTTTAATTAAAGTGGTGAAATTATAAGTTAGAGCTACTCTCTGCTGTTCCCTCATGCTGGAGATCTTTTCTCTTGTTCTCCTCCAAACCAAATATCCTTACCTATCAAGGTCTCCTTCTCCAGAAAGTTTCCTGACTCTCTCCCAGAATTTACCCTTCTTTCTCAGGTACCCTTGGCCCAGGTTGCCTGGTACCTCCTCTGTAATGTATTCCATTCTGCCTTGTATGCTGGGGCTTTCTTTGAATGCTTGTTTTGCTCACTTGGTTACTAACTTCTTGCAGACAGAGAAGGTCTTAGTCATCTTTATCTCTTCTCTGGCCCTAACATAGTTCCTCTCATCCAGGAGAGATGCTCAACTCAGAACTGAACTGGTTATAGGAACCATTTGTAATTCACTTTGGGATTCTGAATAAATAAAAGCAAAATGCAAGGGTATGCAGATTTCTCTGAAGACATGCAATTTTTCAGTTGAAATTGCACTGCCTGAAAAATTACTCCAGCCTAACGTGTGAGGCAGCACATGTGACGGAGAACACAACAGTAAGACAATGCAAGACACACATATCTACACACACAGAACTTCTGAGTCCACAGTATAGGTCTTTTCTCAAGATGAATACTAGTCAGGTGTGTACTTAATACTGAGGGAGTTTAATAATAAAACGATATTCCTTATGGAGGAGACGAAAGCTGTCTTGAAAGGTCTATCTGGAAGGCACCTCTCAGGACTACCCTAAGCTTTTTGAAAACATGGTCAGAATGACCTTCCCTCTGTGAAAAAGAACATTCCTAAAGGCCTTGATAGGAGTGAACTCTGTGTTAATCATGTTTCCTCTTTAGAGCTGTGTTGTTACAGAGATAGCTTTCCCCTCAAAGCATGAATAAAAACTATGCTTCAAGTGCAGAAAACATTTAAAAAACAAATTTCAGCCCAAAAAATTTAAAGAAGAGAATTGACAATAGTCAACAAGGCAATTACCCTACAGAAAATAGGGTTCTGTGATGTTTGTCAAGGAGGAGGCATGAAGGTGTATGGCCTCTGCCGGACTCCTGCTGGATTTGCCATCCTCACTTCTGGCAGCAGCTACCTGTGTGACAGTTGATGCCTTGAGTAAAGAAGGAAGGGAAAGAAAAAAGGAGGCAGAGGCGAGGAAGGAGGAATGCCCAAATATACCACTGTTGACTGTTTCTTTTTCCACCAGGCAGCATCAGCCAGCCAGCATAGCATCAGGAGGGGAGGCAAGATTGTAAAGAAAGGCAGGTCTAAGGGATGCAGAGCAAGAAAATGTCAAAGAACAAGAGGACAGACGTGAGGCCTGTGAAGAAAGTAACCCTCAGCAATATGGGAACTGGGGAAGCAGAGGAAATGATTCAAGTATGCAAACAAAGCATCCTACCCAAGAGACTGGAGTGGGATAATGTTTTTGTCAAACTAACCCAAGTCCCCTTGTTCTGCTCCTAATTGCAGTGACTTTCTCTCTCTCCTGCCTCCTTTGTCAGCTGCATTCATTTGGATCAGGAGTGCCATTCATTGGCCCTAGAGTAGGGAAAGAATGAGGAAAAATGCAGATGTTGACTCTCTGCTTTTGAATTCCTAAAAATATATTCTAAACTTCTATCAGAGACTGAAGCTTCGAAGTCTTGGCCTCAGTGACTCAGAGTTAAGGTCCTGGCAGAGATATTAAACATAAATTAAGAATGTAGTACTCAAACACAGTCCAGCTGGCATGGTGCAGGAAAAATACAGGAGGAAAAATAGCCCTGTATTGTATTTCACAGACCTCTGACTCTCATGCACACATACAAGAAGTTTGCCTTGCTCCTAGGAGTGCTAAGGGGGTGATGGAGTGAAGGGTCAATGGACCCCAAGGGGCTTTTAACTGGGATGAGGGCTGGAGTGTGTGGTCATGGTAATCTGATGCCAGAGAGCGACTGAGGACACTGGGCTATAACCAGAGGCCATCTGGTGTGATGTCCAAAGACCAGATGGTACAAGCTACATCTCAGTGATCAGTGAATACCAAGCCACTCCTTCCCACTGCTTAGTGGCCTCAGTCTACCCCCAGCTTAGAATGTCTGTGGAGAAAGGGAGACATGGACCTTGATTAACTTAGGTCTGTAAAATTATGAAATAAAGTGAGTTACATTTTAGCATACTTGATAACTTGAGTTTCAGAAATCTTACCTGCTACAAAACTGTGAAGCTAAATAAATGCTAATATATTAAACTTACACTTAGGAGGTTAAGTTTATGTCTAATTTCAGACTTCTGGAGCATAAAAGGCAGTAGAGTTCTCTTGAAGGTTAGTAGAACCTTCTTTTTTTATTCTGGGTCTGTGTGTGTGTGTATATATGTGTATATGTGTGTATTCCAACCAGGGAAGGCCCTTCTCTTCACCCCAGGTTATCTTATTTAAAGTAGTTTTTCCAGTGTGTTGGGTCATGCCTAATTAGGTAAGAACTTTTTCTTTAGCCTCATGTGTTTAGAAGTCCACATCATCTAAGGTCAAGCCTCAAATGGAAAGAATGGAGAAGTGATGCAATTATACTGACTTCAGAGCAGATGGCTGTTTTCTGGAGGGAAACGGTGCATAAAACACACAAACAATGAAACACTTGAGAGAGAAATTCTCTACGGCAGTTGTGGCTATAAAATCAACACAAAGCAACTAGTTCCCAGGACTGGTGCAATGTTGAGAAGCATTAGGGGGAAATAAGAGATACTCACGCCCTGATGAGGCATCCTACCTGGACTTGAAAGAGAAAGGACATGGGATGGGGTGCATATAGTACACACAAATCTCAGATTGTAGACCCAGTTATGGACAAAGTAAGCTTATGTTTCTGTAAATGAAGTTAATACTTATATTGCACTGTGCTTAGTTGCTCAGTTGTGTCCGACTCTTTGCAGCCCCATGAACTGTTGCCCACCAGTCTCCTCTGTCCACAGAATTTTCCAGGCAAGAATACTGGAGTGAGTTGCCATTTCCTTCTCCAGGGGATCTTCCTAACCCAAGAATCGAACCCATGTTTCCTGAGTCTTCCGCATTGGCAGACGGATTCTTTACCACTGGTGCCACCAGGGAATATTTATAATAAATTCTCTTTGTTCCAGACAGTAGAAACTTAACTTCAGTCATTTCAGAGTTCCTGCTTTCTTTGTGATGGCTTTTAACTTTGAGGCTTTCATCATGCCCATGAATGAAGGTTAGGGGTAGGGGAAGTATCTCACCTGAGCTGGCATCACTCTTTACTAGCACAACTACTTAGATGGGATGTGAGCACTTACTGTTTACCGCTGACCAGCAGTGTATGGGCTATATCACAGCAACTTTGGGTCTGGCTCATGGAGAAGAGCCTGGCAGGCTACAGTCCATGGGGTTGCAAAGAGTTGGACATGACTGAGAAACTAACACTCACTTTCACTGGGTCAGCTAACTCTGGGGACCCTCCTGGGCACACAAGATAATCTTGACAGTTCCATGTCTTTCTGGCACTACACCTGGCAGGGCCATTCATAGCTATCTGTCATTTCCATGGCACTCTTGAGTACACAAGAATCATTCCACTTCCCCAGCACTACTCCCAACCCCTTCCATTCATAGCTCTACCCTGAGAATTTTTCAAACTCATCTGCCAGGACAGAGTAGACAGTTTTATTTCCCTGGTTCTTGCCTCCTTCCAAGAGTCTCCTTGGGAAAGTAAACAGTTTTCCTCTGTTTACTACTATTTCCTACTATTTCCGCTGTTTATTACTATTTACTATTATTTCCTCCTTTCTACTATTCCCAAATGTATCTGGAGTTTCTGCTATGGAACATTCTGTCTACTTCATCCTAGGGAAGGATCTTTTTCATCAAGGACTCATCATCTCTACTTAGTCTGCATGCATACATGCTCAGTCACTCATTTGTGTCCAGTTCTTTGTGACCCCATGGACTGTAGCCCACCAGGCTCCTCTGTCCATGGGATTTTCCAGGCAAGAATACTGGAGAGGGTTGCCATTCCCTTCTCCAGGGGATCTTCCCAACCCAAGGGTAGAACCCCCATTTCCTATGTCTCCTGCACTGGCAGGCAGGTTCTTTACCACCGAGCCACCTGGGATGCCATCTAGTTGGTCTACTCTCTGTCTTTTCCTGGTCGGTGGAAGGGGTGAGGGGAAAGCTGTAGCCTGGAGGGTGGGGAGCAGTATGGATGGGAAAGCTTCTTTATTATTACTCATCACTTCTTTTCCCACATCTATTGTGCATGCTTTAATTCTTTCTGTTCTCTTGAGGCCAAGATGTTAAAAACCTAAAAGCTAATAATTGACTCCTTTTGTGGCATTTGCTTTATGCAGAGTCATTCTTTGCTTGAGGCAGTGATACTAATTCATTGGCAAAAGGATTACAGCGTTAAAGGAAAAGTGAAAAGCTTTGTATAGCATCACTTGATATTAAACAAAGACTGGTTTCGGGACTCCTGCAGATACTAAAACCTGTAGGACCTTATATAAAATGGCCCTTACATAGTACTTTGCATATAACCTGTGCACATCCTCCCATTTACTTTGTCATCTCCAGGGCACTTATAATACCTAATGTAAATGCTACACAAATAGTTGCCAGCATACAGAAAATTCAAGTGTTGCTTTTTTGGAACTTTTTGGAATTTCTTTTTCCAAATATTTTTGATGCCCAGCTGGTTGAATTTACATATGTGGGACTCACGAATAGGGAGGACTTTCTGTAGTTCTATAATCCGACTCTATGTGTATAACTACTTTGTTTCCCTAGCCCAGATCTAAGATTAGTCACAACCCATAGAGAATGTTGAAAAAAATCAGACAATATGGTGTAAAGACTTAGCGCTGGATTAACTGTGGGCTCTGCTTAGGTGATCTTACCTTAGATTCTTTGGTTCATTCTCCAGTCTTCTTCTTGCAGAGGCTCTAGTTAGTATACTTTAGAGACGGTGACTTTATCAACCAGAAGTCATGCAAAAGTGAATTCAGTCTTTCTCTTGTCTCCTCCCACTTTGCTTCTTCCTCTTTCCCTCTTTTTCTTCCCACCTCTCCACTTTTCTCAGTCCACTCTGCTCTGACTATCCTCCCTCCCCAGTGGCAAGTCCAAAGGACGTGCTTCCAGAATCCTTGCAGGAGGCAACTGTTTGCCTCATTACTAAAATGACTGTGTTTCTTGCTTAAATCTGTGGCCCCAGCATCTTATCCAGATAGCGTCTCCCTTTGCCTTCAATCATGTTCAGATATGAATGATGAATTATATGGCTGCTCCAGTTATTAGAGACCAGCTTATTCTCAAAAACATTTGACCTCCACAGAGAACTGTTCAAATGCAATGAGGATTTAAATGAATACAAATACACAATTTAGGATATGTCAAAAGAGTCCCTATAGAGCTAGTAATATACAAACTGAGAGGGTCCAAGAGAAGCCTGGACCCTCAGTCAGAACTGAGAAACCTTGGTTATGATGTTGAAGTAGGAGTGTCAATGTCAGCAGGCTGGCCTTGGAGTCCTGCTCTGAGGCACGTGGATCTAGCTGGGAGTTTTGGGGGGTGAGTTGGAGTAGGGGCAAAAGAACAGAATGTTGGAGTATCTTCCAGTCTAAAACTTTAACAAATGGCAGGTCATGCAGGGAGAAAGCTGGAGTACTTTAGCCACCTGATGCAAAAAAGACCCTGATGCTAGGAAAGATTGAAAGCAGAAGGAGAAGGGGATGACAGAGGATGAGATGGTTTGATGGTATTACCGACTCAATGAGCATGAGTTTGAGCAAGCTCTGGGAGTTGGTGATAGACAGGGAAGCCTGGTGTGCTGCAGTCCATGGGTGGCAAAGAGTGGGACACAACTGAGCGACGGAACTGAACTAAACGATACCTTTCCAGTCATATTTAGCCTAAACTAACTGGGAGGTGGCAATCTGGCAGGGCCCTGAAAAATGGAGACTTTCAGCTTGGAATAAAAACTTTAGAAAATCCACGAAGTGAATCATAAAGGATTCTCTGTGTGTTAATTTCACTATCTTTCAGGTTATGGGCTCAATACAGAATATACAAAGGAAATTAATACTATTAAAACCATTAAAGAATTTTTCATAGTTTTATTAAAAACAGAGACTTGATCAGTATTGGAGAGCTTGTTTTGTGGCATCATTTCTTTTCTTGGCCAAGTGACACATCTTTTGAAGAGCAGAATAAGATGGACTTGGTACACTCAGCCTGCAACCATGGAATTGTGGAACTGACCAGGAAGACTGTTGGGGGAACTGACTTGGATTAGCCAAGATTCAAATCGAGTCATAGTCAGATGACCACGTAGAGACTACTTGTCACTAAACAATCAATGCTTCTAGAATCTGGTCAAAATACTCTCAATGACATAGTTTTTTGTGTGTGTTTTGCTTTGTAAACACAAAGATGATCCTGCTAGAAATGTAAAGAAAAGGGAAAAAGAAACTATGAGATTGTAGCTCAAACTTTGAGCATAAAAATCTGGGTGAGCATAAGAATCATCAGAAAGAGTGAAAATCGCTTAGTTGTGTCCAGCTCTTTGTGACCCCATGGCCTATACAGTCCATGGAATTCTCTAGGCCATAATACTGGAGTGGGTAGCCTTTGCCTTCTCCAGGGGATCTTCCCAACCCAGGAATCAAGCCCAGGTCTCCCACATTGCAGGCGGATTCTTTACCAGCTGAGCCACAAGGGAAGCCCAAGAATCACCAGAGCCCTTGTAAACAGGCACTTTCCTTGACACTGCGTGCCGAGAGTCTGACACAGTGCATCTGCAGTAGGCCTGGGAACCTGCGCCTGAAGCTGGCGCTCTACTGTCTGTAGACTGGATGCCAAATGCAGATTCCTATGGTTTGGGGCTGGAGGAGAGAGAAGAGGCTTTTGAAACCTCAGGCCTTATTAGTTGATAATGCCATGGTAATGCCCTACCTGGCCTCCAGGCTTTGGTCAGGGCTGAGACAACACTGTCTGTCTAAAAGAGAAAAAAAGAAAAGACCCACATATTTAGAGAACAAGTGAGTTGTAAACAGGGGGGAGAGGGAAGGAGGGGGGGCGAGATAGAGGTAAGGGATTAAGAGGAACAAGCTACTGTGTATAAAATATATAAGCTATAAGGATATATTGTGCACACAGGGAAGATAACCAATATCTTAGAATAAGTATAAATGGAGTATATAACCTTTACAAATTGTGAATCACTATGTTGTATACCTGAAATTTATATAATATGGTAACTCAATTATACCTCAATTTAAAAAATATATATATGTAAAGAAGAATGAATGAACAATTTTGTAGCTAAGTGGGCAGCAACAGTCATATTGTCCACCCAGAGCTTTGTCAGGGAAGGAAAAGAAAAGCTCCTGACCACAAGTGTGGGGGCTGCATTTGTAGCCATCATCCCTGAAACTGAGAAATCACCCTCTCTTGACAAACATCAGCAAACGCAGCTAAATCTGAGCCCTTCATTAAACCTAGTCTTGCCTCTTCCTATATGGTTCCCATGTGAGCCCAATTCATTATCTAGTTCATTTAAACCAGAGGCTTTTATAATTCAGAGCTGAGTGGAAGATCTCTGGGTGAGCAAAGAAAGTACTATTTTTGGATCTTGTTTATTTGATGATTTTGCATACAAAGAGTAGGCAGCCAGAAACATAAATGATCTATTTTTTTTCCCTCTATTCTCTTCCTCCAACAGAATTCACATTAAAGCTGGAGCAATGTTGTTTTAAAAATCACCAAGGATGGCACAGCCCATAGGCAGTGTGAAGTGGCATAAACACCCCCACCAACATAGGCCATGTGGCATGTACCCATTACACCACACACCCTCAAACTGCCCTATATTGCTTTTAAAAATACCCTCCTTTTGTTTTTTCCCACACATACATTCTCATGTTCTCTTGCTCCCAATTTTGGTAAAGACTTTACTTTTTGATTTGTTCAGGCTCTTGAGGATCCTAGCTACCAAAAGTGATGAGATCTAATCCTATGAGATGCTGCAAATGCAGAAACTTGGGTAATCTCAACACAAACAAAAAGATCTCAACACAAACAAAAGAGAAGCAGCTGCCGATTAGTGAGCCGCACTGCTAACGGTCTCTGTGGGCTGAAGGCAGAAGGTTCAGGTTGAGGACCTTGGAATGTACAAATTGGCTAAACAAACAACAATTTGTCTACAAAAGTGCCTCTGAATTACAAATGAGTAAAATCAAGTTGTCTTGGGATCTGAGTTATTTGGCTTTAAACTTGCCTAGCAGTTCCATTAACGATTGATCTGTTAATTTATGATGGTTTAGAACAAGACTCTGATGGAAGCTACTAGACCCTTGACTAGAAAGTCAATAAGTCTTTTATAAAACAACCTTTGCCATGTATTATACATATGCTCATTGGCAAGACTTCATCTGGGGCATTTCTCAATGAGGCTTGGATTTACTGACTATTCATAATATTGAAAATCTACTATTAAACCCAGACCATTTAAATTTCTGATTAACTGACCATTAGACATTGCCATTGCCTTCGTACTGATGACTCAGTACTCTGTCACTCTCTCATGTGCTAATAAAAATAGATTGTGAATCATTTTCATATGTTTCCTTTTCTGAGAGATGAATCAGAGACTCTTGCTCCAATGTTTGTGTTCGAAGTTTATTTCAAAACTCAAGTAATTGAAAACATTTTTCTGTACAGAAAATCTAATGCAAATGTTCTTAAGCTAGAGCAGACACATGGGTAAGCCTAATGGGGTAATGGGGCAGGGGATGGGCGACCAGAGTGGCTTGAAATTGCAGAAGCCAGGAGCAAGCAGGGAGAAATGGAGCTGCGCTCATGTACACCAAGTCTGTAGCTCATTTCTGTCCTCTGTCAACCTTCACCTTCACGAGTCTTATTTTCCTTTTGGCCACCAGACTTCCTGTCTCCATGTTGAGAGACAGTCGTCCCCAAGGTCTAGTTTTCTGTACAAACAGTCCTGAAAGATTGACTTCTATCATTACCATATATTGGATAGGAGCCCATCTCTTTGAGCCCAAGACACTTTGCAAGATGGAGGAATATTTGCATGAAACTGAGTGGCAGGTCTACTTTCCAGCATGACCTTAACTGTTCCCTAGACTCCTTGCCCTGCTCAGTCCAGCCTGCAAATGACTCGCTAATCTCTGAAAAATCTTTCCAGATAAGTGAGGAAAAAAACCACGCAAATTATTAGCAACCTTATGAATAATAAACGTGATCTCATCAGTAATTAAAGAACACCAAATTCCAACAAAATTAAGATGCTATTTTTGTGTGTGAATTAATTTGCGAAAGGTTTTTTAGTAATTATAATGCTGGTGTTCCCATTAAAATGCTTTTAGGCAATAATAACAAAACAACCAAATCAAACTTCTTAAATAACATGTATAATATATGATTTCAAGTGAAAATAAGTCCCAAGGCAGTGTGGCTCCTCTGTTGATTAATTCAGGGCTTCCATAGAATTCTCAAGTCCCCCTCCTTCACAGGTTTTTTTCCTAGGCTGGCATGGTTACATGCAGACATGACAATGTCCAGTGAAAGAAAGCAAACTGTTTATTCATTGTCTCTCTCTCTCTTTTTTGATACTTTTATTTAAGAAGAAATGAAGAGGATGAATCATTTTCAGGCAACCCTCTATATAGCTAAGGATACTATGTTTTTTAAAATTATTGAAATATAGTTGATTTACAATGTAGTGGTAGTTCAGGTATACAACAAAGTAATTCAGTTATATATATTATATATATTTTTTGGATTCATTTCCATTACAGTTTATTACATGATACTGAGTATAATTCCCTATGCTACACTGTAGGTCCTTGTTGTTTTTCTATTTTATACATAATACTGTGTATCTGTTAATCCCAAACTCTTAATATATCCTCCCCACTCTGCCTTTCCTCTTTGGTAACCATAGTTTGTTTTCTATGTCTGTGAGTCTATTTCTGTTCTATAAATAAGTTTATTTGTATCATTTTGTTTTGGATTCCACATATAAATGATATCATGTGACATTTGTCTTTCTCTGTCTGACTTGCTTCATTTAGCAAAATAATCTCTAGGTCCACCCATGTTGCTTCAAATGAGAATGAAAAATACCCAGTAAGCCTCATAGCCCATCTCTTTAGCCAGGACTGGATCATATGCCTACCTCTAGCCCAATCACTGGCAAGAGAAAGGAAATAACCAATATTGGTCTAGACTAATCTGGATTTATCCCCTGAGGAAGCATGAACACCTCGACCAACTAAGGCTCTATCAACAGGGCAAAAGGGAAAGTAGTAGTCCTTGGGCAGACAACCCAAATGGTATTTGCTCTGTCTGCCAAGGAGACAGGCCACACACATGGCTCATAGGAGCTGTGGAAAGAAATTTGGCACTATATACCAAGACTCTTAAATGTGTCCTTACAATTGGGCATAGTAATTCCGTTTCTATGAACAAAGCCCATGGAAAGTGTGCCTAAATACAGACAAAGTATTATGCTCAAAGATTTTCGCTATAGCACCCTTTATAACAGAATAAAGAAAGAACAACAAAATCAAACTTAAGGGTCCCCAAATAAAGAAACAGTTATATAATTGCAATACAAACATATGACTGACTACTTCCTAGCATTTAAAAATGATGTTTACAAAAAGTTTTGAAGACTATGAGAAGATGCTCATATTATGGTGTTAAATGGGAAAAGCAGATATCAGATTGCATATATAACATAACTCTGTCTATATAAAGTATTCATAACAACTATCTCCTCAAATCTGCTATGTGCTAGTAACCTACACACAACCGCTGATCCCAACAGCTCTGAAAGTGCTGTTCTTATGCGCATTGGACAACTAAGGTAACCGAGGCTCAGAGATGTTCAGCAGGTTTCCCAGAATCACCCAGCTAGTAAAAAGGTAGGACAGGGATTCGAGTCTAAGTCTCTCTGACTGTTTGAATCATGGCTTCACAATGTAGGAGCAATTCTCTTTCTTTCACCCTTTTTTCTGTTCTCTCTTCTCCACTGTGGATGAATAAGGCATTTATGAGTTTTAGCTACATGAATGAGCCATGCTTCAGAGGTATAGATAGACACCCCAATATTCAGTGAAGTGGAATAGAATAAGGACAATGGGAAATGGGGGGTGGTGCTTGTGGCAGAAAGACAGAAGTAAGAGAGTAAGAAGTAAGGAGTAAGAAGAAAGAGAGGATGGGATGACAGTATTGAGAACCAGGAAGTGACTGTTTACCAAGCCAACCACCATTCTTTGATTTCCTTTTTAATTGAAATTGTTTTCCTACTGCCTCATCAGTACAGAGGCCTTCATCATGGGTGGTGATGGTGTTAATCACTAAGTAGTGTCCGACTCTTGTGACCCCCATGGACTGTGGCCCACCAGGCACCTCTGTCCTCGGGATTTCCTAGGTAAGAATGCTAGAGTGGCTTGCCAGTTTCTTCCCCGAAGGATCTTCCTGAGCCAGGGCTCAAACCCTCATCTCCTGCATTGCAGGCAGATTCTTTACTGCTGAGCTACCTGGGAAGTCCTCTGTCATGGATGGTTTACACCAACTCACCAAGAGCCTGTTTCAGTCTCCAGATGCCTCTTTAGATGTTGGTTGCTGTTCAGTCTCAGTCATGTCTGACTGTTTGCTACCCCATGGACTGCAGCATGCCAGATTTCCTTGTCCTTCACCATCTCCTGGAGTATGCTCAAACTCATGTCTGATGAGTTGGTGATGCCATCCAGCCATCTCATCCTCTATTGTCCCCTTCTCCTCCTACCTTCAATCTTTCCCAGCATCAGGGTCTTTTCCAATGAGTCAGTTCTTCTCATCAGGTGGCAACAGTATCGGAGCTTCAGCTTCAGCATCAGTCCTTCCAATGAATATTCAGGGTTGATTTCCTTTAGGATTGACTGGTTTGATCTCCTTGCAGTCCAAGGGGCTTTCAAGTCTTTTCCAACACCACAGTTTGAGTGCCAGCACCACAGTTAGATGTTGGATCCTTGTCTCATTTAATTAGAAATTCCTCCTACCGTGGCTAGCCAGGTCAGGAGAGGATGGTGCACATGTGATCCCAGGGATAAAGGTATTGATAAATCTGTGAAAGATGGGGCTGGGGAGTCAATACATTGGAGATCACACATTATTTGTCTTAGAACCACACTCCCAGCCCCAAGCTGGGTGGTACACATACAGCTAATAAATGAAAATTATTGAATTAAGAAGGGGAACAAAGGAAAGACAATCCTCTGGACATCTGGCTCTGTTGTTTTTCACATCCGTGCTGTCTCTGCTAACCCATTTCTACATTGGAACCCCATTATGCACATTGACCAAAGACACAATCTGTTGCTGCAAAATTGATCTAAATGTAGGCCAAATTTGTTTCAGCATTTATCCAATGACCAAGAAGACCCTCAATCAGGCCTCAGTGCTATATTTGTGCTACCACTTCCATATTGGAGTTGAAAGCCGTGTTTTCACGGTGTGAGGGTTATAAAATGATTAGCATCCCCAGGTCCCTTGGCTCCCTTGTTTGTTTGAAAAATTCAAGAGTAAAACAACCATGCAAGAATAATGAGCATCATGTCTGATTTCAGAAAGCCTATTAAAATAACAAGTCAGAAATTTCTCCAATAAAAATAGCTGGAGATAAAAATCACGCAAAGACTGGCTCTTTTGGAGAGAAGAATGTATGCTGCTGTAGGGTTTTGTTTTTAATGCTGAGGTTTCTAACAGCAGATTTTCTCTTTCATTTAATGTTCTCAGAATTATTTAGTATGTCTGATGCTTTGTAGCAAACAATGCATATAAAATGGGAAGAGAAGAAATTCTTGTGCTGCAGAATCATCCCATTGGACACCTTTACACGATAATGTCATGTGTAAATTTCCCATCAGTCCTGAGCAGGCAGTATGCCACCCTGAGAGCCTGGGTCCTTTCCTTGAGAGCACTTATGTCCAAAGCCCTTCATAGTCGTCAACCCAGACATTATGAGAAGTGGCACAACAGCCTAGGGGCTACCTCCCACAAGTCCAAGGGCTTTCCAGGTGGCTCAGTGGGTAAAGAATCTGCCTGCAGTGTAGGAGATGCAGGAGACCCGGGATCGATCCCTGGCTGGGAAGATCCCCTGGCGGAGGACCTGGCAACTCACTCCAGTATTCTTGCCTATAGAATCCCATGGACAGAGGAACCTGGTGGGCTATAGCCCATGGGATAGCAGAGTCAGACATGACTGAAACAACTGAGCACACAGCACCTACAAGTCCAAAGGAAAATTCTTTGGCACTGGGCAGAGTAAGATTATTTCTGAGCTTCAAATTCTAGAGACGTCCCTTTTTTTGATTCAAGGTGGTGACTAGAAGGGCTGGAAGGAGATCAGGGCAGAGAATTAAGCACAAATCACGTTTGAGGGACTTGTCAAAGGAGAATAGGGGAGGCCAGCTCTGCCTTCAGATCCAAGGGCCATGTTTAGGGCCAGAAACAGGAGAAAGGGTAAAAGGTCAAGAGTTACTGGGTAATCACTGTGGTGGAGCAGGAGAGGAGGGAAAATGGAAGCAGGAATCCTAGGGTTCAGGGCTCGCGTTGCTAATATCTTTCTTACCATACTCCGCTCACAAGGAGTGGGAGTGAGTCCTGCTGATTTAAAAGCCCCATATTCTGGAAGAAAACTTTTAAAATACACACAGCACAGATAGTGTTCCAGAGAAGACGGCCATGGCTACTCTCATTCAGAAGTTGTCATCTTTAACTTTATACTTCTAGTCTCCCTGATACAGCCCTGAAAGAAAAATGTATTAAGTAAATGAGCTTGCTTAATAGAAGAGAGCTTTAAAGAGCATGTTTAGGGCTTGAGTTGAATAAATATTCTATCAACTGTTTCCTAGGTTAATGGTCCCCATCATTGACATTTTTGACGTTTCTGCTTCAGAAAGGTATGTGAGCATAAATAATCACATCCTTTCTGTGCTCTAGATTGAGAGTGAATGGAATTACCAGGTGTGCAATTTGAGAGCCTGTGTCAGTCTTCAACGGGTAGAGGCTAGAGAACCACCCCTTTCCCCTGGTATTTCTATCCCTATGGGATTTGTTAAAAAGGAGCACTGAGGGCTGTCTTGACAACACACAGGGTTAAGAGACATGTATAGAGAAGGGAAGAAAGGCTGGAAGTCAGAGGGGAGAGGCTTTATATTCTTATCTTCCGCAGTCAGCCCCAGAGAAGCCTGCAATTGTTATTCCAATTTCCCTCTCTCCACTCTTAGCTTTGAGGAGCATTTATCTTTGTCGGCCAAATTCTGGCATTTTTGATACTGGATCAGAAGTAATAGGAAAACCCCAGAGAGTTAGAACTAATCTCAGCCACTTGTACCTTTGGGTCTCAGTTTCCTCACCTGTAAATAGGGAAGGATAGATAGGGCCAGTGTTTCTAAATTACATTCTGTAGGAACTTAATTAAAAATATCCAGGAGGATGTATCACAAGTCAAACCTATTTTGGAAACTGAGTTAAACATGTTTAGACCAGCTTGTTATCTCAAGGGCTCTGAGAGTCTTTGAAATTTAGCCAATGTAACATGGGAATTTCACATTACTGTTTCCCAAAGTTGTCTGATTGTTGTTATGGGCTAAAACTATGTCTTTCTTCACATTTATATGTTGAAATCCTAACCCCCAGTACCTCAGAATGTGACTGTATTTTGAGATAAGGTCCTTAAAGAGTTTAAGTAAAATGAGGTCATTAGGGTGGGCCCTAATCCAATTTGTCTGATATGTTTAAAAGAAGAGGCAATTATTGCTAGAGACTGTCTTCCTCTGTATAATTTCACTTACATGTGGAATCTAAAAAATTAAACAATGAACAAACATAACAAAACAGAAACAGAACTGTAGATATAGAGAACAAACTGGTGGTTGTCAGAGGATGGGGCGGCTGTGGGGAAGGAAAGAAATAGATGAGGGGAGATTAAGAGATAGAAACTTCCAGTTGCAAAATAAATGAATCATGGGTATGAAATGTACAGTGTGGGCAATGTAGTCAATAGATATGTAATATCTTTATATGGTAAGAGATTGAAACTTGACTTGTTGTGGTGATCATTTTGAAATGTATAGAAAAATCAAATCGCTGTGTCATGTAACAGGAACTAACATACTTTTGAGGGTCAATTATACTTTAGGAACAAACAAACCCATAGAAAAGAGCTCCAACTTGTGGTTACCAGAGATGGGGGTTAGGGAGAGAGGAAATTGGTTGAAAGTGACTGTTGTACACTATAAATGAAAGTTAGGAAATTAAATACTAAGAGTTCTCATCGTAAGGAAATTGTTTTCTTTTCCTTTAATTTTGTATCTATATGAGATGACAGAAGTTTTCTAAATTTATTGTGATAATCATTTCATGATATACATAAGTCAGATCATTATGCTGTGCACCTTAAACTTGTACAGTATATGTACAAGTCAATTATATTGCAATTAAACTGGGGGGGAAAATGGAAGAAGAAAAAGAAGAGGCAGTTAGGACACAGGCACATAGAAGATGATGTGAAAGACATGGGGTGAAGATGGGTGTCCGCAAGTCAAGGAGAGAGATCTCCTTGACACAAGAGACCAACCCTCCTGCTGCCTTAGTGTTGAACGTCTAGTCTCTAACAATAAAAATACATGTTTATTCTTTAGGGCTCCCAGTCTAGGGTGTTTTGTTTTTGCAGCTCTAAAACTTAATATAGTTGTGGAATCATTTCTACAGAAGATCTCTCTTCTGAACAGGCTTTCTTAGTTTATACTTTGGATAAATCCTGAGCTAGATGTTCAGTAAGTTTTTGTTTTGGTTTTTTTTCCCAGCTCTAAAAGGCCATGATTTATTGAAAAATCATGTCCATTGATGTAGGCCATCATGAAATTGATCTGTTAAGAGAATGTATCTTCCGAGTGGTCAGAAAAGTTAGGGATTACTGGTGCCTGAGTTTGTAGCTGGGCTTCCTGAAGCTGGCAGAGAAGAGGGCTTGGAAGGAAAGGTAGGCAGGGAGGGCTACAGGGGATTCTGGCAAGTCGATCATTCTCCCAGAGAAGTTGAATTCACTTGTCTTTGCAGAGGCCAGAATGTGCATGTGCGATTTGCTGTTGTTGTTAACCCTGGTCATGAACACCAGAGCTTTTCTCTGGACAGTGGCTATCAGGTAAAGGAGGACTATATCTTTTAGGCTTGGGAGGTTTGCCACCGAGACCTTCATCCACAGGTGAGCAATGAATAAGACATTTCAGATGCTGCAGAACACAGACGGTTGAAAGTTCTTTTCTTTTTTTAAAAAAGAGAAACTTGAATTCCCTTACCTTCTCTCTGTGGGAGCTTTCTTCATTCTTTGAAAATTCACTGCAGGAATAAAGGAGACTTGGGAACACTGGAATTTCTAGGTCCAGAATCAAACCTTCACAAGATGACTGACGTAAATGGATTACAGTGACATTTATTCCCTGTGGGACATCAGAGCTTCGTATTGGCAGATCTAAAGAACAGGAAATATACAAGGAAACAACCAAATCAGGGTGGACATTGGCATGTGCTGCTCGATGCCCTTCCTACTGATGCTTCTTTCCCTTTCCTTGAGGCGATGCCACAAGGAAAGATAAGCCAGTTTCCAGATGTCTGTCCCAGAGTTAGTTTTCACTTACTGAAATAACTTCTTATCAAAAATAATTTTTTTAGAGCATGTTTTATGTAGTTTCTCAGTTGGAAAATCTGGCCAGATAATCAGACAGAGTTACTCTCTTCATTGGCTGTGTGGAAAGATCTTGTTTCCAGCATGCCGAGGGCCTCCCTGAGCCTAACAGCACATCATAAACTCTACCATCCTCCTACACTGGCTCGTCCTTAAGGACAGAAACTCCATAACAACATTAAAACAGAAACTGGGAGCAGAGCCCCGAGGCCGAGACTCACCCAACCAGATTGCACTGCTATTTTTATCCCCCAAGCTGAGCATATTGACAGAATACAGAATTACTTTTGTGATTAAACGTGGCCAAAAACCTTGTGAGTGTTAATCTCTGGAAATCTGTTACAAATTGGATGGCAAGCACCAGCAAACTGCTATTTTTTATATCTAAAAATAATTCTTGGTGCTCTTGTGTGTAAGTAATGTGGCAGGAAGAATAGAAATTTTAATTTAATTGGATTGAGCAGTTCAATTTTTAGCAGTCAATTCCTAAGTATAATGGTGGGTATGATTCTCTGAAGGCCCCCAGGTGGAGAGAAGGTCAGTTGCTGAGGGGATGAGCAGAGGCCCCAGCAGCTCTTTGCATCGGCACATCTTAGTCAGTCTGGCCCAGACAGCGTGGCTCTATAATCACAAGTCTTCCAGTTCCACTGTTTTTGAGAATTTATGTGATTGTCATGAGAATAGGATCAGATGTGAGCAAAAAGGTGATGGAGGATCCACTGTCCAGGTACCACTGTTTGAACTAGTGATGAAAGTATGAGCCATACAAAGCCAGGATTGGCTCCGTTTCCTCTGATTTCCTTTGGAAATCAGGCTCTTTTGGTTCTGTCACAGAAGGTTATGGGGTTTCCAATCAGGGTTTATGTAGAGTGGCTGGTGCCAAACCAACTAGGGCATAGTCACCTCCAGACCCAGTGAGACAGCGCAATCCTTCAGCCACCCAAACCCAGGCCCTTCAAATGCCTTTTAGAAGACTCCGGAGCTCAGTCCTACATCCACTCTTCATTCCCTGTCCACTTCAAGAAGCCCAGTTTCCTTCTGGCTCGGGTCAAGACTGTAAATACTCTCAGGACTACTGATGTCTTCCTCCTCCCCCTTTCACCACATACAGTATACCTGGTCTGTATTTCTGGGTCTCAGTTCTATTCCTATCATACTTCGGTTCTATGCCTGCATTTCCCTTCCAATTGGGACCAGAAAATCTGCCTAAATTTTGCTAGCCTTCTCTCTCCAGAGCTAGGAACCATCTTCTCATTCCATCTTCCATCAGGAATCCTCCTCAGACTGGATAGACTATGTTGGGGTCTAAGGATAAGGACCTCCATGGCCAGAACTTCTGATGCTAGGCTTGATCTGTCAGATCACATCCATAGGAAAGCAATATCCTTCCAGGACAGCACAGCAGTGAGAGCATGGACTTTATAGTTATCCTGCCTTTCCTGTATCGAGTGTATTTTAGGGCTTCTAACTAGTTGACAAGGTCAAGTTTTTCTTTATAGAGTTCCAGCTAATAATTGCATAAGGAATAGTGGAATTAGAAGTTATGCTTTGGAACACCCTATGAAACAATGGGTTTCTTCTAGGCAATGATCAATGTTCACTGAAAGCATTAAATAAAATTTTGATGAAGAATTTTATAATGGATGGATCAAGTTGACCATACCTGATTTGACTGTTCAGTCTTAAAGGCATTAATGGAAAGACAGCCAGACATTATCAGCCTTCTGATGCTATTTAATGGGAAGTTCATAGCCCCACCTATGTGGTGTCCTTTAAGAAAATTGAACCTGAATCTAATCAAACCTTTTGTTGTAAATACCAGTTTATAAAATTACAGGGAGGAGAGGAAAATGTTAAATGATATCATACAGACTCATCAAATATAGCTTGTGGGGTTCTACCACAGGGTGAATGACCCAGTTTCTTAAAACAATCAGACAATAAAGACAAACAAAAACCCAAGGGTTAACTGTTATAGATTTAAAATTACTTAAGACCATATCAACCAAATGGAACACATGGGTGAAAATTCTTTGTAAATGGCCAAGTTGTTAAACATTAGGTATTAATATTATGACTGTTGCCCTATCTCTCAGCTCTAGATCCTTAAGTCTGGTAAATCCATTATCAAAATAAAAAACTGTAAACTTTATTTGCCAAAGCTTGTGTCTGGAATATTTGAAGGACTTCAGACAGACGAGGAAAACACAATTTCCTAATGGGCAAAAAGAAGCTATGACAGACAGGTGATATAATACCTAGCTTGAATCATTAAACAATGGCAAAACTGAATGTCTAATCAGATTGTAAGATATAAACCTTCCCATATTTTTAAAAACCTTCTGGTCACAGAAAGATTTAGCTTGAGCGGGTATATATACTCATATGTACTCACTTTAACAGTATGACAATGTTATATGCTTATATATGTACACACATATGTCGACAAAATTTACTAACATATGTTCGTATATACACATACCTTGAAGCAATGAATAGATAACAAACCTTTTCGTTTTTCTCTCTCCCAGCTAAAAACTCTCATAGTAAGACACTGACTATGGGACACTCATGGGAAATAAATTCATCTGGATACATGAAGAGTTCAAAACAAATCAAGATTTTATCTCTTAAGTTGCCAGTTTTAGTTTTTGTCTTTCTGAACAGTAACCTTTCTAAAATATGCTTCATCATTTCCTGCATCTTGAAAAGAGAATTCCAAATACCTTCTTGGTACCTTAGGGCTGTCAGTAGGAACAAGATTATACTAAGAAATAATATATATTCACAGGAATATAGGTGCTGGCTGTTTTCCAGTATGTGGTATGAGCTCAGTCCCCTGGGCTCTTTGGATTCTTATTTCTACATTTTATAGCATTTATTTCTATTTCTGTGTTTCCACGTGCATCTGTAGTAGCTACTTTCTAATTCCTTCTAATTGCTGCTTCCAATCTGTTTTATAATCAGATAATCAAACTCATTGATTTGTGGACAAAATAAGAGTGGAGAGGCTCTGCTGAGTGCCTAAGAGATTCTTTTGTAGGTAAAGTTCATGGCCTTGAGCATCTGGATTTTGTGAACATTATTTTACTGCTAAGAGGCCTTTTTTTTGTTGCCTATCAATTTCTTAACTCTCTTTCACATGGGTGAGAGAGTCTGCCAAAAAAAGTGATTGTTCAGAAACACAAGATAAAAATGTATCCTTGGAGTGTACTTGAGTTGGAGGTTTCCATTAACTCCTTTTAGGGAAAATATGACTTATTCCCACGGAAAGTGAATACTGCTTTTCTTAAATTCACAATGAACCTCTATCACACCATCATACTGAAACCCAAACTCAGATTATAAATTACCTTTTTAAAGCAAAGACATATTTATCTTCCTGAGATCTTAATAAATTCATTGTACATACTAAGACCCCTGACAAATGAAAGTTTACAGTGACTATATTTAGAACTCTTTCACATACAAATACCTGGCAGTCATCTGAGCATTTAATACTCTTGAATGCTTTTCTGATTAAAGAGAATTTTCCAGACCCAGCTGGAGTGATGCTCAGATACAGTTAGGGTAGGCCTGTGAAATTGATTTTTATGAAGTACCAGATTGAAGTGTACTAGTCTAGCCCTCTCGCCGTGTATGACTCTCACTCTCTCATTCTCTCCTTCCTCCAATGAATGAATCAACCTAGGTCCCCAGTGTGATTACCACATAATGTCCTCAATCCCAAACACTTTCAATTAGATCTTGGGTGCCCTCCATTCATCCAGACTGTATAAATAGTTTAAGTGCTTAGAAATAACCAGAATTCTTCAGGTCCTCCCCATAATATCCACTAGTGATTTCTGCTTCATCAGACTGCAGTGATCATCCCAATTACAACAGGCTGACCTTGTTTCTTGAAATTTGGAGTGTCTATGACTTTAGCGTGTGCATGGAGCAATGGACGTATGGCTTAAGAGCCCTGGATAGGTAATCCCAAGGCTTTTCTGAGCTCAGCAGCTCAAATGAACTCAGAATCATGACTACATTACTGCATAAATGAAGTATTTCCCTCTAAAATGAGATGCCCATTAGCACATCCTCATTAGCACTCTTTCTTCTCTGCGAGACTGGAGACATCACAGGAGGAAGCTCAGCTGATTTTTTTTTTCTTTTCTTTTTTTTTTTTTATTATTGTTTTTGCCATACATTGTCATGATATCACCATGGGTTTACATATGCTTCCCCTCCGGAACCCCCCTCCCTCCTCCCTCCCCCCTGGGAAATCTCGCTGCACCAGTCCCGAGAATCAATCCTGGGCTGGCGATTGATTAGACACATGACAATTAACATGCTTCAATGCCCTTCTCCCATATCATCCCACCCTTACCCTCATCCACAAAGTCCACGAGTCTATTCTATACATCTGCGTTCCTTTTGTTGTCTCCCATGTTGGGTTCTCATTACTGTCTTTCTAAATTCCATATATATGTGTTAATATACTGTATTGTTGTTTTTGCTTCTGGCTTACTTCACTCTGGATAATGGGCTCCAGTTTCGTCCATCTGAGTAGAATTGCTTCAAATGAATTTTTTTTTAATGCTGAGTAATATTCCATTGTGTACCAATATCACTTTTTTTAAATGACATTTTTAATTGAAATATACTTGATTTACAATGTTTTGGGTGTATAGCAAAGTGATTAGTTATATATATACATACACGTATATATATTTTTCAGGCTTCCCTGGGAACTCAGATGGTAGAGAGCCCACCTGCGATGTGGGAGACCTGGATTTGATTCCTGGATTGGGAAGATCCCCTGGAGGAGGGCATGACAACCCACTCCAGTATTCTTGCCTGGAAAATTCCCATGGACAGGGGAGCCTGGCAGTCTACAGTCCATGGGGTCACAAAGAGTCGGACATGACTGAACGACTAAGCACAGCACATTATATATTTTTCATATTCTTTTCTATTATAGATTATTACAGATATTGAATATAGTTCCCTGTGCTATACAGTAGGTTCTTTTTTATTTTATGTTTAGTAGTGTGTATCTGTTGATCCCAAATTCCCAATATATCCCCTCCCTCCAAATTCCTCTCAACTATGGTAAAATTATGGTGAAATCTAGCTGCTATTGCAGCTTCCCAGTTGGCACAGTGGTAAAGAATCTGCCTGCCAGAGCAGGAGATACAAGAGATGTAGCTTTGATCCCTGGGTCAGAAAGATTCCCCGGAGTAGCAAATGGCAACCCACTCCAGTATTCTTGCTTGGAAAATCCCACAGACAGAAGAGCATGGTGGGCTAGACAGTCCATGGGGGTCACAAAGTCAGACACAACTTAGTGACTAAACGACAGCTAGCTGCTATTGATACTTGAGTGATGTATAGTAGCCACCATTCACAAGTTCTTTTTCTTAAAAGGACAAATATCTTTATGGGCACAAACTGTTTCTGACTTGGGAAAATAAGAATTCTCAAAACATATCTTTTGTATCATTTGCTTGCCTCTAGGATAGTTTGCTTCTACTCATATTTTAATGAAGTATCAGTGGGGATGGGTTATGGAAATACAAAAGCACAAAAGTATCCTGTCTTCCAGATCAAGAGTATCTTCATTATTTCAATTTCAAAAAGAATTTGCAGCCTATCACCTGTCTGCATATATCATACAAAGTTCATTGAATTTACTTTTTAAGATCTATAGAAAACTCAGATCTGGTAGAGTGATTTTGGGAGGTTTGAGTTACCTCGTTCAGAGCATCTTGGTTAATGAAAAGTTTGACCTCAGAAGAGCCAATAGGCATAGTCTTGACTCACTGATTCTGAAAGCATATATTCTTTCATTGATGGACTAGTCTTAGAACTACCCTTGAATATTAATAACTGAACAGTCTATATGACTATGCTCTGATTTCAGGTCGACAGCAGGAAGCAATAAAGTGTGGTGGTGAAGTCTAAGGCCTTAGATTCTGTTACACCAGGGTTCAGATCCAGCTCTTCCATTCCACGTTCAGTCACTTTGATACTTAACATCGTTATTTGCTTCGCCTATAAAATGAAGATGATAAATAGTATACATGAGTTTAATGCAGAAAAAACACTCCAGGCATTTCAAGAAGAAATGGATCTAATACAGAGAAGTAATGCCCACAAATGTGTAGGATGGACTGGAGCAGTGGAATCACAGGAGCCACAAATGGGCCATAGACTTTGAGAGCATCCACCATTGTTGGGTTCTAGAGGCCACAAAGTTGCTGTTTCTGGGGCCACTGCTGCTTCTCACCTCTACAAAACTGGTGACCAGACACTGAAGTGTGGAATTCTCTGGGGCAAACACTCACAGCCATCCAACTCTACTTGACTAGCACTAACAATAGCAAGCAAATAGTCACCACTTCACTTTCACCTTCCCAATCTGGGGCCATTGCCTCTCACAGGTTCTTGCATCCAGAACCCTAGCTTCAAGGGAATCTAGGAAAGTAGTTTTTAGATCTCCCAAACAGAGTAGCCATCATAGTCAACAAAAGAGTCTGAAATGCAGTACTTGGATGCAACCTCAATGGATGGAATCTCAATGCATGAGTTTGAGTAAACTCTGGGAGTTGGCGATGGACAGGGAGGCCTGGCATGCTACAGTCCGTGGGGTAGCAAAGAGTTGGACATGACTGAGTGACTGAACTGAACCAGCAATACAGGAAGGTACCTAGAAAGAAATGTGAATGATGCTAAATCCTAGTGCAGGACACCGACCTCTTCGGGTTGTTACCAAGATTACATGAGACCATATGGGTGAAACACTTAGCACAGTGTCTGGAATATAAAAAGTACACAATACTTAAATGGCTGTTTATATTTATGTGGTTATTTTATTGTTGAAATTGAGATACCAGCTGGGCACTGAATGTCCCTTACTATACAATTCTTCCCTAAAAGCAGGGACAATTTTCCAGCTCAGTTCATAGGTGTCCAAGGGTCTGTCTCAAATTTTTCTCATTCTGTCCTGGCCCCAACCTTCCTCAGGCTTTCCCCAATTCCCAGTTTTACCCCATCTTTATCCCTCAACATACCCTCACCTGAACAGGTATTCTCTTGTTCTTTACCAATGGAATTCATATTATTAGCAACCAATCGGAGAAACAGATGAAAAGTGATCCTTCTTTCTTCTGGTAGAGAGAGCTTAATCTTCAAACATTTTCAGGGTAAAGGGAAATATTCACTTTCCATCTGTCTAATGCAGGAAAGAAGAGGGAGAAAAATAAAATAGTAACTTATCTCTATTGAAGAAGACAGAAAGGTCACATCCTGACAAATCTCAAATTGTTAATTATTTCCAAGGTTTCAAAATCAGAATTTTAACCATATTTTTCTCTCTTAAGATTGTAAGGCCCTGAGATCATTAAGAGTTCAGATGATATATCCCAAGTCAAGATGGTAAATTGTTCATATATGATTTCCTTCTTGCTCTCTCATGATTGGCATGACAGAAGTGAACAAAAATAAAACTATGATGGTACTCAAAACAGTAAGAGTATCATTAGCAGATCAGAACATTTTAAAATAAATTTCCTGAAGAGAAAATCAATGGGGATTGTATGGACCGATAGATTGGAGGCCTACCAGGGAGGACACTTGGAAAGTTGTCCAGAGGCAGAGTAGGGATCTGTCATTTTGTGTTTGCTTCTTTTTGGCAGAGCCAGGCCTTGACATCTGCCTCCTCCCTTCTCTCCTCCTGGCCAGAGCAGAGACCTGCAGGAAGTAATGGGAGGTCTTCGTGGACAGGGACATGGCAAGAGTCAGAGGGACCCCGAGGTTACTCTAGATCTCCACAACACAGGAAGAAAGAGATGAAAGCTCTGTCTAGACGGAAACACACAGAACTTTTCACACCTCCAGCACAAGTATAAAGTCTACTTTGCCTTGGTAACTGTGGAGATGTTCTCTATCCATGCTTCCTAAATGGAGGTGATTTGTTCACATGACCTCTCCATTTTCATGGAATCCATAGTCAGCCCAACCATAGCATGAGAAGCCGGAGAGCAGACAGTCAGACAAAGGATCCCTGCATACTAACATGGCCATTCAAAGGTCATCAGACATTAGAGGAAAACCAACAGCATTGATTAAGAGGAAATATTAAGGTTAAAAAATTAAAAAGAAGGAAGCAGAAAAGGAAATAGGAAAGGAGAGGAAGGGGAAGGGGAAACAAAGACCTATTCTGGAGAAAATAGACACAGACACTAAACAAGAATATGCTGCTATGAAAAAGGAGCAATGATAGAACAAAGATATTTTTAGAAATGAATCATTATTACTAAAATAAAATGATTTATTAGAAAGTTTAGAAGGATATCACCTTCCAAATACACAAAGAAATGTAAAATATGAGAGAAAGCAATAAACATTGTAGATTAATCTAGGAGCTCCAACTTTCTATTCGTAAGAGTTTAAAGAAATATATAATAGAAAATTAGGGGGATAATTATTTTTGAAAATAATACAAGAACATTTTCCAGAGTTGAAGGTCTTGGAGAATTTTATTCCATCAGAAACATGGCCAGCTTGGACTGACTGAGACAGAGAGAGGATAACATGAATGTTGTCAGACACCCACATTGTAACCTTCAGGATCTTGTGATTTTTTATAATGCTGTTATTTCTGTATTTAAGGATCACCTTAAATACAGGTTTTATATTTTTCCTTTTAAACTCAAACTTAAATAAGACAGTTTAGATACACCCAATGCTGTGAGTTTTATTCCTGGGACCCTGAAAAACACCTGCCTTTCTCAGGGATACTATTGACTTAAGGATGCTTCCCGAAGGCTGATGTCACCTCCACAGTTAACATACCAATCATCTGTGCCTGCTCCATGCTTTACTTGTTTTTCTAGTTGGAAGAAGGGTCCCCTTCAGATCTGCACCTATTTACCTAAATCTAAGGGAAACTAGCTCTTGCCTTCAACGTTGGGTGGCCTGACCTGTAACCAATTCCAAATCTCTCTAGATCTTCTAAGTCTCGCCTTATCCTTTTGGTTTACTGTGTCTCTTCAGAGAAGTATTTCAGGGTTAGACTGAGAGATAGCTGAGAAAAAGCATCCTGCATCCCAGCTGATTCTGAACCTCTGTTCCATCACAGGATTCAGGCATTCTAATCTCTCTACTGAGTTGTAAATTTCCTGCCAACTAGGTTGCTTAATTAATTCTTACCTACTCCCAACCCCCAACTACAAAAACAAATTAAGTCCCAGAGATGCTGAATGAGTATCCAAAATGTGGAAAAAATTTCCAAACATAAAAATAAAGCCAGTCCAGCGATGCTGACTCCCAAGCCCACATTCTTAAAGGCTGTCATTTCACAAGGCAAGTAAGGAGTTTTGGCACTTCAGGAAGCCATCGTGCTGGGTTGTTGGCCCTCTGAACCTCATATTTACTGCCACCTGCAGTTAATGCATCACATTCTTTCAGGTCTCAGCCTTGAATAATTTTTTTTTTTAATTTTAATATATTTGGCTGTGCTGAGTCTTCACGGCTGTGCTTGAGCTTCTCATTGTGGTGGCTGCTCTTCTTGCTGCACACAGGCTCTAGGTGCTTGGGTTCAGTTGCTGTGGCTCGTGGACTGTATGTGAGCTAAGTAGTTGTGCACTGGCTTAGCTGCTCCACAGCATGTGGAATCTTCCTGGACCAAGGACTGAACTTGTGTCCCCTGCATTGGCAGGCGGATTCTTAACCACTGGACTACCAGAGAAGCCCCAAATAATCTTTTTTAAATCAAAATGTAAAGGGTTACATTGGAAGAGACTGAGACCCAGAGCTGCAATACTGATGGCTGGGAGGATGCTACACCCAATGCCCTTTGCTCAGCAGGACATACTGGCTAAGGGCTTAGACTCTGGGCAGGCAGCCTTGAGTTAAATTCTTGCCTCCTATTTTTAAGCTGTAAGATTTGGGGTGAATCACCTAGTTTCTATGAGCCTCCTTTTCCCCACCTGTAAAATAGAGGTTAGTAATAGCATCTATTTCACAAATTTTTTAAATGAGGATTAAATGGAGTGATGTTTTTGTATGCATATAAAGTAGCTGGCATATATTCAAACTGAATGTCAGCTCTCAATATAAAAATGTTATTTTTGTTGTTATTACAAGCGACATACTGATTAATCAGATTGACTAAATCACCCAGGAGAGAGAAGTGAATGCATAAGCTCCTATTAGAAAGAGGGAGAGTTAAATCCAAAAATTGATCCCTTCAAGGAGGAAAGCACCTCAATGCAGATGGTTTGGAAAGAGCACTTTGTCATTTGGATCACACCCAACTTTCCTTTCCATAATCACAGTGACTTTGCATGGGTCATAACAAGGACAACCCAAATCAAAATTGAGAAATACCAACTCTAACAAAAGCCAGGGGAGGTAGCTCATCGCACTGAATGCCCTCTCAGGGGTTAACCACCCTGGGGGCAGAGCAAACAACATGGCAGCTTCCCAAGCAGCTATTTTTATTTTGTGTTTTGAGCATCTGACTCAAGCTGGGTAAAAGTGTTCATTTTCTCACTTGGAAAGTTTTCAAAACACCAAAAGGATTAGGTCAAGAGGGAAATATACCCACTCCAGCCAAATTTTTACAGTGGTCAAAAAAAAAAAAAAAAGAAGCCAGCAAAAAATTTAATCACAAATCTGCTTCAGGCAATACATGGACCCATTCAGGGAAGTTGTCATTTGTTTATCAGTAGCAAACAGCAGCTTCTTGCAACCAACAGCAGCTGTCACCCTGCAAAAGGACATCTTTCCATTTTCATGAAGAGTAATGAAAAATTTTAAGGCAAAGCAAATGACAAAATATTTGCTGCATTTATCTGCCTTTTGGCTGTTTTTACCCTGTGCCAGGCACATGCCTTCCAGACTTCCCAGACAACATCTTATTTTTTAGCCAAGTCTTGCTTTGTAGCCAAGGCACAAGTCTTGTCATTTACATATTACAGACAGAGATGCTGAGATCCTAAAGCTCAAGTCAGGTGAACACAGTGGGGCCAGGCAGAGCCAGAAGCTGCATCACAGGTGACTTAGAACCACCCCAAGTCCCAAGGGAGAGACAGTGGCCAACAGGGAAACAGGAAACCACACTGATTCAATGAATGCCAACTTGGGGCAGGATAAAGTCGTATATGTGGTGACCTAGAAAAATATAGAGTCTAATGGATGCTTTCTTCCCCAGTGGAAAAACTTAACATATAATGTTCATAGCATCATCTGTACAAATTGTGTTTTCTGAGCTAAAAATAAAGCATGAGAGCCTGTGCTTATTGGTGCAGGATCTCCCCATAGGGCTTTCCCTGGTGGCTCAGATGGTGAAGAATCTGCCTGCAATGCAGGAGACCTGGGTTCAATCCCTGGGTCTGGAAGATCCCCTGGAGAAGGGAATGGTAAACCACTCTACTATTCTTGCCTGGAGAATCCTATGTACAGAAGAGCCTTGCAGGCTACAGTCCATAGGGTCGCAAAGAGTCAGACATGAATGAGCGACTAACATACACACACTGTCCATAATTCCTTTTTTACATATTCATAATGTGGGTAATATTTTCTACATATTTCTTCCAGGATATGGAATGGGTTTTTTTTCCCCATCTAGAATTACTATAATTATTTTGCTAAAATATCAGAACCTACCCATTAATTCATTGATCTTATACCAAGTTCTTGCTATAAGGCACAGGCCTGGGAACATGGGGACACAGATAAATGAATCTTAGTTCCTGCCATCAAGGGATTCACAGTCTGTAAGGGGGAACTGACATGGAAACAAGAGGGCAGATTTGTAAAGAAATATTCTGGGAGCTGTGGGCCAGGAAAGGCTTTCCTTTCTCTTGGGCACCCTTACTTGTCTCATTTTGCCCTCTCCTCTCTGCCCTGTCCCCTCTGCCCATGTGCCCCTTGGTACTGCTATTTCTTTTTACATCTTCTCATTGCACTTCAGATCAGACCCTCCAATATTCCTTCAAGATACTATTCCAAGCACAGGAGACAGGTTTGTGCATATAATACAGATTTTTCCAGATGTCGTGCTTATAAACAGTGCTTTAATAGAGTAAATCATTCCTAATTCTTTAAAGCTAGGCCACATTAAAGTCCTTATTTTTCCTGGAACACGTTCCAAAGATTATGATCTACAAAGAACACCAAAATGAGAATGGATCCCTAGGTTTTTTTTTGTTCCTAATTTTTATTCGTCTGATTTGTGGAGTTGATAGGTAAGCCAATGCCCTCCTCATCTCTGGACTGAAGCTGTGCTGACAGCTCCATCCATCAAGCAAGTTGTAAGAGCACAATGCTTCACAGAGATTGTTAAACAGAGGTCCAGCTGGCTAACACTTCCAGGAGATGAGAAAGAAGAAAGTTAATCTTAGTGCCCATAGAAAAGTATTTCATTAACCTGGCAGAGAAATGGATAGAGCCGTAGAATCTTTAGGCACAGGTATTAGAATTTAAAGACAAATCTCTTATATATGTCTGCTTCTTTTATGATCCTGGAATCAATCCCTGCTTGAAACACATTGATGAATAATCAGCCAACAATGGTGATATCACTGAGATATGGATCCATCTTCATTAACAAACTTAAAGACTATTTGTGTCTATAACTATGGGTCAGAGCAGATAGAGATTTGCACAGCTTTAGTCATCCACTGAAGAGCTGGACTGCAGCTGGATGCCTTAAACAATTAGGGAAGGACAGTGGCCATTTACACAGTCACATGAATAGTTTGATTGGTGATCATTTTACTGTGCCTTGAAGATTTTTAAGCACATGCAAAACATCAAAGAGACATATTTTAGCAGCTAGGTTTTGTATATTTTCTTCCTATTCTTCCAACACCTTCAAGATCTCTGAACAGTTTTAGACCTTTTTGAGTTTTAGATCATCGAAGTTCCTCAAGGATAAAGAGAAGTTCCATAAGGGCATGAGAGAGACTCATAAAACAACCTCTTCTGAAGTCTAGTTCAGGGAGACAGCTTACCTGAACAGCCTCCTTTGTTTGAAGTCTTGGCCCAGAGAACAGCTTCTAGAATGGAGCCAATGCAAGAATAATACTAAATGGCTCCCAGCCAAGAGGTGGAACTGCAGTCCTTGGCAATTTGTGCTTTGTGGGTGTTCTCTAATGATGACCTTTGTTCATTGCTCTAACCAAAAGGATTATCATTCCCTTTGTCTTCACTGTCCTCCTTTGACTGCTGAGTCATTTCATGCTGTGTCATGGAACTCTGTGCTGCAGCAGGAGACTAAAATGTAGCTCTAAGTCCTTTGTGGTTGGCTGGCAGGTTACTTCATCTAGAAGCAGGCTGTCATACCCAAAAGCCACAGTAGGAGTGGTGGTGGGGGAAAATCTATTGTCTGTTCACGAGGCTAGTCCAGATCTGAGGGTGATGTAGCTAAGAGTGGACTTCAGCCTCTCAAAGTGTTTGAGGGCTCTGAAGTGCAGCCCCTGCCCTCTCCTGGTTGAGAAAGATCCCAGTGTCCATAGTTCATCTCCAAGTGCATCCTCTTCCCCAGAAAAGACTCCGTCTGCATACTGTATCTTCAAGTGCACTTCCCCAGCCTCCCCAAGAAAAGGCTCCACATGTTTATATTGTATCTCCTCCGCTCCCTCCCCAAAGCTGTAGGTGTTCGCATTGCTTCAGAGTGACAGGTGGCACTCAGAGCCCTTCTGTGATCTACCTGTTAGAGCTCAGAAAGAGAAGAAGGTAACTCACCATCTCATACCTGTTCCTGGACTAATGATGTGGAGAGGAAGGAACTCCCAAAAGAATGGACCACACTCTCCCCGAAGGCAAGCATCCTCTTCTAAAGAGAACCTCTACTGGAGTCTACATCAGGGTGAGGTAGTGGTTGAAAAAGTGATACATTTTTACACCTCCCTCATGCTAAAGAGGAATTATCCTAAAGAGAACTTCCTGTTGCTAAAATGGGGCATTGGATTGATTCAGGTGGGAGGGCCCCTAAATTATTCTACACGATAATAGGAAGGAAGAGACTAACAAAAACAAGTGGAGGGGTGGGAGGACAGGGGAGAGGAGATGACTAAGGTGGAGATTTTGATGAAGTTTTGCTGTGCAGTGTGTGATGTAATCTCTTTTCCATTTTGCCGTGAAACACCTATAAAATCAACATTACCGAATAATGCTTTTGCAGTTTTATTGAAGATGGAGGAGTGGAATCTACAGAAGGACTCAGTCTTTAGAAAGTGCCTATGAGTAATCCAGGACCACCAAACAGGCTAAGCCTGAGCTGGACAGAATAATACAATTAACAAAGGGTAGGGATGCCACTTGGGTCACTTGTTGCAGTGGCCAATGGCCAAAGTAATTTTCAGGTGATAGGGACACCATCAGATGAGAGACATCACAAAGCTCCTGGAGAAATGACATCTCTCAACCACCTCTGCTACTCTGTCAGTGATCTGAGAGCAGAAGACCCTTTCAGGCTTAAAGCAACGTTTCACAAAAAGTGTTTGTCTTTATTAAGACAGTTTATTAGCTCTAAGGGCTTCTCCGATGGCTCAGTGGTAAAGAATCCATGTGTAATGCAGGAGGCACTGGTTCAGTCCCTGAGTTGGGAAGGTCCCCTGGAGAAGGAAATGGCAAACCACTCTAGTATTCTTGTCTGGAAAATCCCATGGGCAGAGGAGCCTGGCAGGCTATAGTACATGGAGTTGCTAAGAGTCAGACACGACTTAGCAAGTTAACAACAAAAATTTTTAATAGCTCTAAGTGTGACTCAACTCAGATATCTGCTTAGTGGCTCTGTAAGTGTGGACCCTGTACCATAACTTCAGAATTGCTAGGAAAAACTTGACAGAAGTTCCAATTCTCAGGCCTCACTCAGATCTACTGAATCAGACACTAGGAGGTAGGTCCCAGGGACTTGGTTAAGTGTGTTCTCTGGGTGATTCCAGTACCCCTGACAAGTGAAAAGAACTTCAACGAAGATTCTCAATGTTTGGTGGCATCTGGACCCCCAGTGGAGCTTGTTAAATACAGAATCACAGAGTTGCTGGCACAGATACCAGGGATACGGCTGTAGGTCTGAGGTAAGCCTGGCACCCTAGGTTTAACAAGCTGTGCAGATGGTTTGTATGCCTATCCAAGTCTGAGAACCACTAGCATAATGGGCTCCTGGAGGAGGAAATGGCAACCCACACCAGTATTCTTGTGTGGGAAATCCCTCGGACAGAGGAGCCTGGCAGGCTACCGTCCACAGGTTGCAAAGAGTCGGACACAACTGAGAGACTCAGCAGTACAGGGGCTAAGAAGAAATTGAGCCCTAAAATCTGAAATCACAAGCCAATGTTCCTGTCAAATTTAAACAACTAATAAGTTACTAAGAAACAAGCCCATGGAAGGTGGAAACTTTGGAGATCACACACAGGGAAGAATTCTTCATCCACCAGCTCAAAGCTCCACCCAAGAGAGCTTGAGCAGCTTTGGGATGAGTGACCGCCCCAGGGTTTCCCAGGCAAGAGCTTTGGTCCAAGTTGTCCCATCCAGATAGGGCCAGACACTGTGTTTTCTCCAGGCAGGATCCAGAGGTCAATTGCTCAAAGAGGAGTCCTCAGAATCTCCTTGGAGTTTTTGTTGGAGTTATAATTCCTGGGCCTACCTGGTCTGCTGAATTGAATTGGGGACCAAGAATCTAAATTCTTAATGAGCATTTTGGATATCTCTTGTGCACATTCAAGCTTAAGAAACACTGATCCCCAAGTCTGGAAAAATGGGTATAAAAAGTCTGGTTAACATCAATTACATTTTAGTAAAAGGCAGGGAGAATCACTAAAGTTCTAGGATCTAAGGTTGTGTGACCTGGGTGGAGTAGCAAAGTGGATCCCTGTTTCACGTTCCCACCTTAGGAAGCACAAAGGGTCATTGGCTGTAGGTGAGGTCACGTATGAATTGTTGGTTTCCATGTGTAGACCATTCACTTAAAATCTGAGATATGTACTATACAGTACTCCAAGTATATTCAGCTTAATAGAACTCTGTGGTAAGAGTACTTGTCTTGTATTTAAAATATTGCCAAGAGTGCTGAGAATGGAAGAAACTGCCTACCAGCAATATACCATAAAATTTCCCGGGGTATTTGCTCTGATATAGCTCTAAGTATAAGATTTCCCATAGGATTAATTTCCTCATTTCTCATTCTTTTTGTTAGTTCCATTTTCCTTGTGATGTCTAGTTGAAAAACCTTCTATGTAATTAAAAAGAGGTCAACAAGTACATGTTTTGAGAACAGCAAGGAAGGGGTAGAGTTAGGGAAGCTGCAGAATCACCTTCCATTCTGCAGAGGGTGTAAGAGGAAGAGCAATGGGAAAGGGGTCAGGAAGGTGAGCCTGTCCCAGGGACACTCCAAGAGTGGCTATGGGAGAAACTGACAAAGCATCTCCATGTTATTCCCTCAGGGTCCTTCAATTGTGCTGGTAATTCCACAGTTCAAATTTCTATCATGATTGACACTTCTGTAACAGTGGGTGTTCTAATATACATGTCTGTCCATATACAAGGTTTCAGAAGTAACCGTACACCTCATACATATTGTTTCCCCTAAATATTTAGATTTCTACTTCTATAGTATAGACTTATAATGTCTTTTTAAAAACCTATTCCCCCAAGTGCAGCTTCGTTAAAAGTCAGCTGGCCTTCTGACTAGCATTTCAGACTCTGATTATTACACCAAAATCCATTAAGCACATAAAATCTCTTATTGGAACCTCCAATTAAACCTCAAGTCTCATAAAAGAGAATGGAGTGATTAGAGGAAAGTGATCTAACACTGTGCCAAGTGTCAGGAATACTAATGCTGGGGATTTATGCAGTGCCTTTTGTCCAAGGAACTAAAAGAATTTCCTAACCTCTGTCTAGTGGAGTAGGTTTTGATTCCTATTTTGCTCATTAGTTGGCCTTGCCTATGTCTAAGTTTCTCTACTTGTAAAATGTGGATAAGGAAAACTGCCTACCCCAACACCCAGAGATAATGGATGTTAAATGTTTTACATAGTGTCAGGGGACAGTCATTGTTGCCCTAATAGAAACCAAGATATGACTGTTCCTTTATTGGTAAGCACCTAGATCTTGTAGTGTGTTCAGGGGCACCATTTAGGCCTAATAGGGTATTGGTCAGCGTTCATGCCCAGCAGGGCAAGGGTCTTCACATTTAACTGTGTCTAAGAACCACCTGGAGATCCTGTTTAAAATGCAGATTCTAGGGACCTGCCTTCAGAGATGTTTATTTAATGGTTTTGGATTGGGCTGAAGAAATGAATTCATCCAGAAACTGTGTGCTAATCACTGTTAAACACACAAGGGGAAGCAAGGGAACAGACAGACAGAAACCTGCTCTTGGTGGCTCAGCATTTGTAACAGGCCTCCAGATGATGCTGAGATTGACACTCTCCCAAAGGCCACACCTTGAGCAGCAGCACACCTCAACTGGAGATAAGTCTCGTTTCTGCCATACTGATGGAAGTTTAACACATTTCCATACTCTGATTCTTCTTCTCCACTGGTACCTACTCCTTGACCATAATCTTCTAGAATCTTTTTATTTAGGAACAATAGGCCCTTTTGGACCTTCTTGGCAAGCATGTGTGTTATAAGTTTGTGGCTTAGAACTTAGTATCACACATCATTTGCACTGATTTCTCAAGGGATCTCCTTAGAATCAACATCTTTAAGCAGAATCAGGAAACATATGATTGTTCCAGTGATTCTGGTAACAGGACGGATCACAAATATGTCTGATTTGACCTCCTAGGGTCAGAAGACAAATTGATTTTGTCTAGTTCCAACCCAACCTAGGGGCTTCCCTGGTGGCTCAGACAGTAAAGAATCTGCCTGCAATGCAAGAAACCCAGGTTTGATCCCTAGGTCAGGAAGATCCCCTGGAGAAGGGACTACCCACTCCAGTGTTCTTACCTGGAGAATCCTAAGGACAGAGGAGGCTAGTGGGCTACAGTCCATAAGGTCACAAAGAGTTAAACACAACTGAGCCACTAACATTTTCAACTTTTTTTTTCAACCTAACCTAAGAGTTTACCTTGAATGTAAATTAGTCTTGGGCTGGACTTACTCCAAGTCATTTCATTTTCATTTCTATGTTATAGAATTTTGAAATGGGGAGAATTAGCTTTTATTAATGACCCACACTTCCTCTGGAATGAAGGCTCCATTCTGGAATGCAGTTGATTAATTTCTTTAAGTCCTTTGATGCATCAATACTAAAGATGTATTGGCTTCTTAGCTGACCCAGACCAACAGAGCAAATGAAGCACAGATGGCATGGCACTGCACTTAAAAAATACTCTTTTTATGTGCAAATCTACCTTTAAAAATATCTGTTAAGAAGCAGAGCTGAAGTATAAAAAATTCATTTCACTCTAGCAAACCTCAAGTGCCCAAAGCTGAGAACAAATGATTCAGTGAGTAAACTAAACGTAGAACAAAGCAACACAGGCAAATAAGAGTTGAAGTTAGTGAAGAAAAAGAAGAACTGAAAAATATCTAATAGATTTCAGGTTCATTGGAAAATGCATCTAGGGAGATTTCTGAAGTAATATTTCATTTAGCTCATATTTTATTTGTTATTTATGTCCTGCTTCCTTCCCAAAGGATTTGGTCTGCCATTTCCTCCCCTCCTTACCTGGTGTAAGATAACATTGTAAAGGAAAAGCTGACATGATCATCTCTTCGTCTTCTCCCTCTTCTTAAGTTGTTCAATCACTTAGGAATTTCAGACAGGATAAGGAAAGCACATTATTTATCCAGTAATAAGTTTTCCAACATCTAGTATAATCTCTGTCATTTTAATATCTAATTTTTGTTCACCTTAGTGGCCTTCCCCAGCTCCCCAAAACTATGAGTGTTTGGGTATGTATTATGTTTGTAATTGATGGCACAGGTAAATGCCTTGCTTTATTCCCATTTTTAAAAGATTAACTGCAAAACTTTTAAAAAGAAGTCCACAGTTTTGGAAAATAATTTTTCTTTTCCAAGTCCTTCAGGTCTTGTCCTCCTGCATACATGTTTTACATGCATCTATGCAACTGTTTCACTCATATTATAAATATTTTTTTCATTGTTACACATTTTAACTTTAAAAGTTACCATTTTTAATGGTAAAGTAATAGTCTAGAGAGTTGTTCTTTCCTTATAACACAGGAAAAAGGAGATATTTGAGCAGATGGCTACAACATAGTTCGGGAAATGAACCTCACCACTGTTATTTATAGCGTCCTACAGCATTAATATTCCAGGGACAGAAGTTTCATATCAAAGAGCTCATTTACAGGGAGGGTTTATGTATCAGACATGCAGAAGATGAGAGCTGTCTTGGTCTCAGTTTTGTTTTGAAACCCTTCTTTATTCATTTCCTGTATTAAGATCCTTCAAGGGACAACAAGTTCTGCAGAAAGTAGAGAGAACAGCAGAAATGAAATAACTCACCCCTGCCTTCTGCACAGTGGCTGGGAGGTGAGGTTTTGGTGCCTTCTGACACCCTAACACAGACACACCCCACTTCAGGGAAGCGACAGTGTAAAGAGTACAGCATACAAGGTGACTATGAGTGAATCCTCTGCAGCCAGACTTTGTCCTTGTGTTTGTGGACGTGAAACATTTTCATCCATAAAAATGAGGACATAATACTAGCGCTTAACTCCCTAGAGTTGTTGTGGGGATTATGTAAAGAACAGGGCTGGGCGCATGGTAAACATCACGTCAGTGTTCATTATTATCATTACTTTTCCACTCACTTTTGAAGGAGAGCATAGCAGAGATCAAAGTGCCAGGTCACTAACTGGGCAGCCACCGCATCAGTAATAGTAAAGGGCAAACTATCCAGGGCAACCCTGGGACCTTTTTCTTGAATCAAGTTGTTTTACAAGAATTTTAACCCAGAGGTAATAGCTAAGACTTTGTTTGTGCATTTTAAACTCAGAATTGAAGAAAAATCCTGGAAATTTAGCCTTAGTTTCAACTTCACACACTTTGTCTGAACAAAGACAGCATTTAGTTGGTTCAAGACTCTTGCATCACCTTTACTAGTTGCCATTTATTCATTATCTACTACATGCCAAGACTCTATCAGCACTTCATATATCTAGTGTTCCCAACAATCTTACGGGATAGTGTTGTTGTTATTATAGGTCCCATTTTATAGATGTTGGAACTTGTGGCCAGAAAGATAAAAGTGATTTGCCTAAAGCCAGTGGACTCAGAATTTAAATTCAGTTCTGTATAATTCCATTTATTCTTTTTTCACTGCATCTACTCTTGTGCATTGTGATATGTACACAAAGCTGATGAGTCCAGAGGGCCTGGTGTTGGCTGAGTAAATACACTGGTTAATGCCCACAGTTGCCCTGCTGAACTTTCAATCTTCCCACACATCCTAGGCTCAATGCCAGCCCTAAAAATCCCTGTGCATCTCCCCATACCCACACCTGCATTTCAGACTCAGCATCTCTGTTCCTTACCCTGGCCTGCAAGGGATCCTTCATCCTGCTAATGAGAAGAGTTCTGTGTAGTTGACATAGAGATAATCAGATCAAACCTGCTGGCTCTGGTCCTACCTGTCTGTCACCTCCCCCTCTGTTCTCATGTCTGGTGACCTCTATATCTCGGTAGCCCACTCTTTTCTCTCTTCTTTTTGTTGAAGAGCAGGCTTTGTGGTAGCAAAGGAGCATGATGGAGAGCCCCTCCTCTCATTTCTCCTTAATCCCCAGCTGGCACTGGGCACACAGATCCCTGATTACACTCACTGAAGTAAGAATACACAGACCAACCACGGGATGAAAGCTACCAGAAGGTGAAATGAGGGATAGGCAGATGACTCATACTGAATTGCTTTCTGGAACCTCAGACATAAAAGGCTCTCACTCAAGGCCCATGCTAAGGTCACAGGATCAGTATGAACTGCCATTAGGGGCTGAATTGTGTCCCCTCAAAAGTCATGCAGTCCCAACCCCCAGGACCTCAGAATGTGACCTTATTTGGATACAGGGTCATCACAGATGTAACTAGTTAAGAGGAGATCATACAGGAGTAGCCTAATTTGATAACTAGTCCCAGATGGTTCAGGGGTAAAACCTCTCCCTGCCAATACAGGAGACACAGGTTCAATTCTTGGGTCAGAAAGATCCCCTGGTGAAGGAAATGACAACCCACTCCAGTATTCTTGCCTGGGAAATCCAATGGACAGAGGAGCCTGGAGGGCTACAGTCCATAAGATCGCAAAGAGTCAGACACAACTGAGCAAAAGAGCAGGCAACAACATGCAGCACGACCTATGAAAAGGGGAAATTTGGACACAGATGTGCTCTTAGATCACCATGTGACACTGACAGTAGAGATCAGGGTGAGGCTGCTACAAGTCAGGGACCAAAGATCACCAGCAAACCACAAGAAACTAGGAGAGAGGCCTGGCACGGAGTTGTCCTCATAGCCCTGAGAAGGAGCCAACTCTTCCGACAGCTGGATTTGTGCTTCTAGCCTCCAGGACTGTATGGAAGTAAATTTCAGTCATATGAGTCCCCCAGTTTGTAGGACTTGTTAATGGCAGCCCTAGGAGACTACTAAGCTGGAGGGATAACTGAAGGAGTCATCTGAAAGCTACTGCAAACCCCATTAATGGGTCAGGTGGGTGTTCTTGGAGTCAAGGTTGTGGGAGCACTGCCTGAACAGGCTACAGGTGTGGTTCACAAACAGCCCCAGTCCTTCCCTGAGGTTCTCTGGAGACAGTTCTAGGCTAAGACTGATTCACCCTTGCCAGATGTCACAGGCCCTCTCTGTACCTGTCTGTGGGGATGGAAGATGTTAGATTTTAATTAAGCACAGTGTTATCGCCACCATAGGGATACTTTATAACTTCCATGGGCCTTTGGCACTTTGGTTATTGTGAGCTCCTTACTCCATTAAAAAAAAAAAAGGATAAAATATTTGACAACGTCAGGGACTTCCCTGGCAGTCCAGTGGTTAAGACTTCACTTAACCACTGGGTATAGGTTCAATCCGTGGTCAAGGAGTTAAGATACCACATGCATCATAGCCAAAAAAATCAAAACATAACACAGAAGCAGTGTTGTAACAAATTCAATAAAGATTTTTAAAAATATCCACACCAAAAAATCTTTAAAAAAATATTTCACAACTTCAGTGGTGCAAAGACAAGTATAATCTATGCTGGATCCATCATTCTTTATTCCTTCCAACTATATTAATTTGCTTCATATTTTAAAAGAAATTATAATTGAAACATTTATCTTGGCCTAAAACCATTAGGAGCCCCCAACACTTAGCCTCTGTTGGATAAGTCAGTTCTTCTCCATGGATGAAATGAATGAGCCATTGGGAAATCAAAACCTCCCTTCACTGGGAGATGCTGCCATCAAGAAATGACCTTGGAGAGATCTGTGGACAAGTGTGTTATGTCTAAGCAATTTCTCCATCCTTTAAAAGTTATACATTTGCTACCCAGGCTGCATTTCTGTGTCAATAAGTCCACAGTTTGTCTTGTACTTTTCCTTTACCTCCGGATGAACCAAAAAATAAATACTCCCAGGTATAGACAGAGAGCTAGGCTACATATTAGCTGCCACCACCTGCAAGTGTGGGACCATAAATCCACACCGCCCCCCTCCACCAAGGCAGCCATTGTAGGCTGTCAGAACCATACATAAAACATGCCCTCTGCACTGTTTTATTGGCCTTCCTGATTTACTGTACATACAGTCTCCAAGTTAAACACCAACAGAAGCACCCAAAAATATATTCTACTGCAGCCCCTGTCTGAAAACCGCATTGCCCAAATAATGTCTGCCCATTCATCATTTCCTTCCTAATACCTGAGTGTCGTTCTGGGAATTCATCCCTACAGCAGAGCCCCATGAAATCTGTGATCACAGAAAAGGGGAGGCAGATCTCCAGAGTGAAGGCCCAAGCATTTTAAAAGTGAGCATTTCAAAAATTAGACTAAGCAATTGGAACAGTTGGTATCTGACTCCCCTTCAATGGGGCTTTTACTGACTTCTCTTAATGTAATATCTGAATCTATCTTTAATGCATACCTCCTAGCAATAGGAGCAGTGATAACAAATTGAATAAATAAACCCATGCTAAATAGTTCTTCCTGGAGACCATTAGGGAATGTCTGTGTTTATGCAGAATTCCAATTAGTCTCTGTGGAGGACCCAGGGGCACTGGCTTCTAGGCAGTGATGATCCACTGGAACATAAGTATCAGGAGGCAGAAAGCAATCCCCAGACACAGGTTATCAGTATGAGAATGGGAGGGCCAGGGTGGAAGTGCTGCAGTTTTGAGCTGAGTTTGAACATCAGCTTTGCACCAACTACATGCTGATACCTTGGAGTACCCAATTCCTTACCTACAAAATGAAGATGATGCCAGTGGGAGATAGTGCTGACTGCGAATTCAACTTCCATCCACTCCTTGATTTTGTTTAGGTAGCTTCCTATCCAGGGCCAGCTTCACGGATGTGACCTGTGCAGTCACACCGGGCATCATGCTCAGAGGGCTCCTTGCTTGGTTACATGCTCTGCTATCACCATCTTCACATTCTTAGTAGTTGTATATTTGAATTTGTGACTTGTAAGTAAAGTCTGATGGGACAGTGGGAAGTGGACTGTGCATGTGAACAGAGGAGATGCAACATTATACGCCAGTCTATTCACAACTTCTGTGATTAAGGGTCATTCTGTCCTCCTTGGTGGTGAATGGTTCAGGCTAGGTATGCCACTCAAATCAGATCAAGGAAAAGATTTCTAGGGGCTTCTGGAAAATTTCTGTCTCCTGCTTCCAGAACAGTCTCTATTCTAGACTGCTTTTGACTGTCTCTATTCCATCTTTCTGCAAGAATAAGGATGAAGCTCATGTTCAGAGCAGGACAGCATTAAGAGAATCACATAAAAACAGAGCTAGATCTTCTGGGCTAAGCAACCCACATATTGGCTCTCCCTGTGGACTTCCAGGAATGTGACCCAACCATTCTGTTGTTGCTAAATCCAGTTTCAGATGGATTTCCTGTAACTGGATTCTGAAAGCATACCAATAATTGTCTTCTGACTAAGTGGACAGATGTGTACAGCAGTGAAAAAGCAGAAGTCATCCCTGGCTCTGGACCGGCCAACAAAAACCTCACGGCTCTTGAGGGAGTGGGTGATCTGATGGCTGAAAAGCAGGGGAGAGGCCATCCTGGAAGGAAGGGGCACCAGGGTATATCCAAGGGCATGAGGCAAACACAAGGGAACTGAGAGGGACACAGTTCCCTCAGTTGCAACGATTCATACAGGGACAGTGGGTACCATGGAGTAGCTGCTCTGGATTTTTGAGGGTCCAGGGTTTTCTCGAGGTGCTGCAGACCCTGTGCTAGAGAATAGTTCGTAATGGTCTGTACAATCTGTGGTCATGCAACCATGGTAAAATCTTTAGCACTACTTTCCTATCACCTCATAGGAGGCAAAGGCACTTGACCAAAGCATTAATAGCTCAGTTTTGGTGTCCAACCATCTGGACTTGAAACCCTACTAATAGTATCTCCTGAACAGGTTATTCTATCATTCTGTGTGAAATACAGGCAGAATGAAGGTATTAGTAGTATCTACCTCTAGCTTTTTTATGAGGATTATGAGGTCATCCAGTGTTTGGTACTTGGCAAGAGTTCCTTGGATGATTATCATTGTTTTTAATACTCCTTTAATTGCCCTATGGTCTTCCCTGGTGGCTCAGTGGTAAAGAATCTGCCTGTAGTGCAGAAGACATGGGTTCAGTTCCTGGATGGGGAAGATCCCCTGGAGAAGGAAATGGCAACTTGCCTGGGAAATCCCATGGATAGAGGAGCCTGGCAGGCTATAGTCCATGGGGTTGCAAAAGAGTTTAACATGACTTAGTGAGTAAACAACAACATGCCCTACATGGCTCCTTGCAAGGGATATAACCTTGGGGTCCCACCACCCCACAGGCTCCTCTCCTCTCCCTCACCTTGAAATGTTTGGAGCCTGCCATCAGTGATTGAAAACTCCTCTTCCACCTTCCTGGCATCTTCTACAGTGGCCTCCAAGCTGCAGGATGAATGCCTTCTGGGCACTGGACTCAGTGTGTCTGTTTCTGCCTCCTTGACATTTAGGTTGGAGAAGGATGCTTAAGAGGCTCTTTGGACCAAGTTCAACAACAGCCAGGCAACCTCTCTGGCTATACCCAGGCATCAAGGGAATGTCCTGAATGACTTGAGCCCTGGCCCACTTCAAATGCATAGAAGAAAAGCCAAAATTTACACAAGAAATACTTATTTGACTGACTTAGCTTAATTTATAAGTTTCTAAAATGAATAAAACATATTTTCACCATGCTGTAGTTGTTGTTCTGTTGCTAAGTCGTGTCCAACTCTTTGCAACCCCATGAACTGCAGCACATCAGACTTCCCTGTCCTTCACTATCTTCCGGAGTTTGTTCAAACTCATGTCCATTGAGTCAATGATGCTATCTAACCATCTCATCCTCAGCCACCCCATTATCCTCTTGCCCTTAATCTTTCCCAGCATCAGGGTCTTTTCCAATGAGTCAGCTCTTTGCATCAGGTGGCTAAAGTATTGGAGCTTCAGCTTGAGCATCAGTCCTTCCAGTGAATATTCAGGGTTGATTTCCTTTAGGATTCAATGGTTTGATCTCCTTGCAGTCTAAGAGATTTTCAAGAGTCTTTTCCAGTACCCACAATTCAAAAGTATCATTTCTTCGGTGCTCAATCTTATCTATGATCCAACTCTTACATCTTTCTGTACATGACTACTAGAAAAACCATAGCTTTGACCATATGGACCTTTGTTGGCAAAGTGATATCTCTGCTTTTTAATACACTGTCTAGGTTTGTCATTGCTTTTCTTCCAAGGAGCAAGCATCTTTTAATTTCATGGCTGTAGTCACCATCTGCAGTTATTTTGGAGCCCAGGAAAATAAAATCTGTCACTGCTTCCACTTTTCCCTCATCTATTTGCCATGAAGTGATGGAACTGGATGCCATGATATTAGTTTTTTGAATGTTGAGTTTTAAACCAGCTCTTTCACTCTCCTCTTTCACACTCATCAGGAGGTCCTTTCTGCCATTTTGTGGAGTGCTGCCCAATTTAGTTATCTGCTTCCCCAGAGTGTATCTGGCCACATTTTGTGTTTTTTTTTTTCACTTGGTTACAGGAATCATATATGACCCCATTAGGTACTGCATATTTTCTTTAGTTTATTCATTTATCAGGTATTTATTTAATACAAATTACATGCCAGGTACAATCTGGTGAACTGCTTTAATAGTTAACTGCATTCTATATATTATGTATGATATAACTGATGATGTTATATGTATCACATATATTCTTTTGTATTTTCAAATACTTAGAATAAAACTTCAGAGGAAATATGCAATTTAAACCACAAACTCCCCTTAAAAATATTCCTTCAAAACTTCAGCCCAGAAAAGGACAGTCAGAAACTCAGCTGATTTCTGGGCTCTGGATTACTATAATCCTTCTGAGGTTGATGTAGGAATGTAGTTCCACTCAACACATCATTACTACTAATATTTACAGCTTGCTTTCTAAAAGTAAACAAATCAAGCAAAATCAGAAAAATTCAACGCCACCATGTTCCATACTTTCCATGGATCTTGTTTATCATGAAATGGTGATAAAAAAACAAATAAAAATTCATAGATATAGTTCAATACCAGGAGATGATTTTTGAATCTGACATATACAAAGTTTTAAAAATTCTTTTTAAATGAATATGCAGAATTAATCATGCTCTATGTCTGGGCACAAAAATCCTGTATGTTATCAATTATTTGAAACACAGAGTACACATAGCCAACAAACACATAGAACCTGCCAATGTTGTTGGTAAGATTATGGGGATGGGGAGAGATTGCTTGCAGCTGTTATGTTAATTAAAGGACAAAATGACTCATCTACCACAGCATCTCTGTCAGTCTACCAGGCCTTTTACTGCTTGGCTCTGAGTTGATATGGAGTTAGAAAGCTGATGCCTGATCTCTGGCTCCAGTCAGTTTCCATATAGAGCAGATCTTGAAGAGGAAGTTCTGGCAGGCTGAATTGCAGCTTCTCATCTGGCTAATTCTCAATCACATGTAGGTTTGGATGCCCGGATTGCCTTCTCCCACATGGATGTGGGTAAGGTTGGGTATCAAGACCAGGCTGGGCTGGAGTCTGCAGAGGCAGTCCCTTAACAAGAGTGAACAGGGCTGAGCAGAGAGGCAGAGTTGGGGAGGAGGGGGTATTTTGAACTCCCTTTGCAGTTGTCTTGCTTTGTTCTGCATAATTTGCTGTAGCATTAACTCCATATAGGATGCAGCATAGCCACCAATACCGTCAGCTTTGCCTGCAAGATTTGAGTGCAGTTTGGGGTAGGTTTCTCTTTGGTACGTTTCTGAGGGCCAAAAATCAGACATGATGTATAACCCTTTCTGATAACTTTTGAGACATAAATCATAACACAGATTGAACATATGTTACAAAAAAATGATGCTTCTCATGCATCCAGTCTTTGCTTATGAGGAAGTGACACCTTTGTCACTTTTCTATGGCCTTATGTTCCCTAATGGTGGTGACAATCATTCTGTCAACCGATGCAAGTCAAAGATGAACACAAGAGTAGAAAAAAATTCTAAATGCATTATGTTCATTGCCATGATTAAACCATTAATGTGTGTCGAAAGTCTTTGATAAAGTAAATATACTGTTGTTTTTCAAAGTCAGTGAAAATCATGTTATCCTTCTTTTTGCTTTTCCTATTCCACTTTCTGGATGTGCTAAAAAGCAATCGAATGCTAGGAAGATAGTGAAACTTGAAGAGGGAAGATTCATCAAGTACCTGTTGTGTTGTGGCCATAGTTCTCTAATCACAGTGCCTCTTGGTTACAAACATTTCCTCCTTCCTGATGCTGAAGGCCAATAGAGTTATTTTTCCTTCTAGCCCTGGTGATGGGATGAATTAACAGTCACCGTCTTGTATCCTTCCACTGCCCCCTCCACCATGACTACTCCAAAGGGATACAAAAGTTTCTTCTCCAGAGGTACATAGAGGAAGCTCCACTCACCCAGGAATGGATAGATAGAAAGACAACCATGGACAACTAAATGATTTCTCTAAAGAGAGCAGTTTCAGTTCAGTTCAGTTGCTCAGTCATGTCCAACTCTTTGCAATCCCATGGACTGCAGCATGCCAGGCCTCCCTGTTCATCATCAACACCCACAGTTTACTCAAACTCATGTCCATTGAGTCGGTGATGCCATCCAACCATCTCATCCTCTGTCATCCCCTTCTGTTCCTGCCTTCAATCTTTCCCAGCATCAGAGTCTTTTCAAATGAGTCAGTTCTTCACATGAGGTGGCCAAAGTATTGGAGTTTCAGCTTCAACATCAGTCCTTCCAATGAATATTCAGGACTGATTTCCTTTACAATGGGCTGGTTGGATCTCCTTGTAGTCCAAGGGACCCTCAAGAGTCTTCTCCAACACCACAGTTGAGAAGCATCAATTCTTTGGCACTTAGCTTTCATTATAGTCCAACTCTCACATCCATCCATGACTGGAAAAACCATAGTTTTGACTAGATGGACCTTTGTTGGCAAAACAATGTCTCTGCTTTTTAATTTGCTTTCTAGGTTGGTCATAACTTTTCTTCCAAGGAGCAAGTGTCTTTTAATTTCATGGCTGCAGTCACCATCTGCACTGATTTTGGAGCCCAAGAAAATAAAGTCTGACACTGTTTCCACTGGTTTCCCATCTATTTGCCATGAAGTGATGGGACCAGATGCCATGATTTCATTTTCTGAATGTTGAGTTTTAAGCCAGCTTTTTCATTCTCCTCTTTCACTTTCATCAAGAGGCTCTTTAGTTTCTCTGCTTTTTGCCATAAGGGTGGTGTCATCTGCATATCTGAGGTTATTGATATCTCTCTCAGCAATCTTGATTCCAGCTTGCGCATCATCCAGTCCAGCATTTCTCATGATTTACTCTGCCTATAAGTTAAATAAGCAGGGTGACAATATACAGCCTTGACATACTCCTTTCCCTATTTGGAACCAGTCTGTTATTCCATGTCCAATTCTAACTGTTGCTTCCTGACCTACATACAGATTTCTCAAGAGGCAGGTGAGGTGGTCTGGTATTCCCATCTCTTGAAGAATTTTCCAGTTTGTTGTGGTCCACACAGTCAAAAGCTTTGGCATAGTCAACAAAGCAGAAATAGATGTTTTTCTGGAACTCTCTTGCTTTTTTGATAATCCAGCGGATGTTGGCAATTTGATCTCTGGTTCCTCTGCCTTTTTTAAATCCAGCTTGGACATCTGGAAGTTCACAGTTCACAGTTTCATGAACTGAAAGAGTCATCAGAGCTCGGAGTAAAAAAAGGGTCATGTGGTGGGGCTATTCTATCAGAAGGGAAAGACCACATTCATGGCCATGGAGGAAAGTTTCTCTGAGATGAAATTAGGTTGTTCACTTTAAGAAAAAAATTAATGTTCATCTGTTTCCCTTAGCTGCAACTCTCTTAGGTGAAAAGCTGGTCTAGGATTGGAGTGCGCCATTGCATCCATGTTTTGGACTCATCGCTGTTTTCCTCCAGAGGTTGCAAAACCCAAGAAGAGAAAGCATCAACAAAGACTGTTGAGATGCCAAGGCATTGACTCAAGCTGCAAGTCAGAGGAAGGTGTTGAAAACCTACTCCTCTTTCAGAGGAGGGGTATAGATTTCTCAGGGAAGAGGATAGGCTACACTCTGTGGGTGTCAGGGTTGGAGAAGGTGCTAGGACCAAAGAGCAGAGAGGAGTGAGGGACTCTACCTAGAGAAGCAGGAGTCATGAGGGTCTTTGTTTAGGTAGTTCTTCTCATTTGTGCCACAAGAGGACAGCTAAGGAGTTGCCATTGTTGGTTGTGTCTCCTTCCACCAAAGCATCTCTACCTCTAAGTTATTACCACCCCAACCCAGTTTTGGATGGAGGCAGTGAAACATATACCAGCATCCTAGAGGTCCCTGGGATAAAATGTCCACAAAGTAGAGACATGATGATACAACTTCTTTATTGTTTCTGCAGATTAGTGAAGATTCGTGTAATAGTGACTTATGTGACCCAAAACGTATTCACCTTAACCAGCAAATAACATGGCAACCCAAGATGTTATGAAATTTTTCCTAAATTTCTTTGAAATAAAAATCTTATAAAACCATCCAAACTGAAAGATGAGAAGGCATGTGGAAAACTTGAATCAAGAGCTCACAGTAGAGGACTTCCCTGGTAGTCCAGTGGTTAAGAATCTGCCTGCTAATGCAAGAGACATGGGTTCGATCCCTGGTCTGGGAAGATCCCACATATTGAGGGGAACTACCTGTGTACCCCAACTACTGAGCCAACATACTGCAACTACTAAAGCCCTCAAGCTCTACAGCCCATGCTCTGCCGTAAGAGAAGCCACTGCAATGAGAAGCCCATACACTGCAACTAGAGAAAGCCTGTATGCAACACTGAAGACCCAGAACAGCCAAAATTAAATAAATAATGTTTTTTAAAAGAGAGCTTACAGCAGAGAAAGCCCAAAGTAAGATGCAAGAATGTGATGAGAACACACAAGCCCAACTTGGTAAGGAGGCCAGGATGCTCAATCCTTTTATACTAGAATCACTGTAAAAATGTAAACAATGATGAAGAGAATTCATTGAGTGCTTACAAAGTAGCAGGCACTGTCCTAAGTGCTTTCCACGTAATAACTCATTTAATGAACAAATGTTTGCAATCAAGTTCAAACAGAAGAAGAAAATTCCTAATGTTTCCCTCAAAAAACATACTAAAGTTTAAATGGTCTTCCTTGATACAGTTCATTATTCACTAAGTATTAATAGCATCTTTAGGTGACAAGCAAGCAGAGACCAATATGACAAGTCCAACTTTACTAGATTTTCCAATGATGAGTTTCCCATCAGAGGTACCTGCTATTTCAGACTGTTACAGAAGTGGGTACCAGTCTTTTTGTTGTAAAGATTCCAGTTGAAATAAGACCCAGTCTTCTGTGCAACATAAATTGAATCAGCATTAGCTTAATAAATAAACTATCTTTTAATCAAAACTAATTTAACTACCTTTTTCTGTTTATAATTCATTAATTTTTAAAATGTGTTATTATACAAAACATACAAGTCATTAATTAAAATCCCTGTAATCAAATTAGACTCTGTGAGTCTGGAAACTTTAACATAATGTATAGGGGTTGGCATGGCAATGCAGGAAGTTGTAATTATGTACCTTCCAGGGCAAAGACCTAAAAAGGAGAAGACAAACAATTTGTGGGAGATACTAGCACCAAAAATCAAAAATCAAGTTAATCTGTGACTTAAGCCCTCTGTAATTTTGTTTGCCAGCAATTCACCATGTGAGGATGGGGGGTGGGGGGTGGATAGTAAGAAGGCATAAAAGATCATATTTCAAAGCTCCCTATAATTGCCAATTTCACTCTATTCCACTCTCTAAAATTGCCATTTCCTATTCTGGGCAGAGTAGGAAGGGGGAAGAGAATGCAGGGAGATAATGGTATCATAAAATGATGAGCCTGAAGGAGAAAGTGGAATCATCACTTCTGAATGGCAGGAAGCAGGTGCTTCCCTCAGGGGAAAGATTCTATCGAATCCGGGGATTAGAACCCATCCTCCACTCATTGTTAAGGGCCAATTACCAAGCTAGAACAACGCAGAAGTCACAGGCACCAAACCCACAGTCTGCATATATACCTCCCTTCCCAATCCTGGAGGACTGGAATTTATCAGGCGCTTAGTTCTTACTATCCTCCAGGGTAGCTCATCATATATTGGAGGTCATAGGGCTGACCATCAACTCTCATCCCCCTGCCTTTTGTGAAGCAGGGCATAATCAATGAAAACTTTATAGTCTTTTTGTATAATTCTTCACTTTCTCTCTTGCCTTATTCAAACTCCATTGAATCAGCTTCTTTGAGACAGTCTCTCCCCAGCCCCACCACCACATCAGTCCCAGTTTCTCTGTTTGAAATGAAAACTGATGGATTATAAAATCTAGTTACTGGGCAGATAACTTGCCTGATGACAGGAAATGTAAACAATAACCACAATAACCTCGAGGACATTACTAATGGCAGGGGATGTAAAGTACTTTGCTTTTAAAACTCCAAAAGGTTAGCAACAGTGGAATCAATTGCATGACTGTAGTCAATAGTGCTGGTCCTGTGTTATGTTATTTGCAGTGGAGGCAACTCCTCCCCTCTCTGGGGACATTGGGGAAGGGGCTCTTTCCCAAGTCAGTGACTTTAGAACTGGGACAAGAGTAGGGGCCAAAGAAGCATTCTCTTCTTAGATGATGCTAAGTGTGATGTGTGTGTCTAGAACACAGCTACAGATAACATATTGGTAAATAAAGTAAATGGTTTCTAAGTTACCAAGACAATTCCAGTTTTCATTGGAGCTACACTGGAGACAATTTCACTTATGAGGAGCTGATTCACAAGAAGAATTCATTCACATCTTAACTTTGTACTGAAACGTTGTTTATGAAACAACTAATGGGGACTGGGGAGGGACCTCCCTGCTAAGTTAGCCGGCCACACTTGAGTCCAGGGTTTTGGGACAGTCTACTTAGCAACACAAACCACATGCTAATAAACCACGATGGTAATAAAAGGCTGTGCTGTTGTATAAATGGCATTTGTCAGTTGCTATAATGTGGCATGAAGAGGACACCTGAGCTTCTTTGCTTGTAATGGACCCCTTTCCATCCTTGTTTCCACAGAACTACCTCTAGCCCCCTCTCAACCGCATTCACCAAAGGAAAACACTTGCCTGAAATTAGCCTGATAATGTGTGATGGCTACACAGCTTTGTGAATGTGCTTAATGCTGCTAAATTTCACACTTAAAAATGGCTTTATATAGTAGTAAAGAACTAGACTGCTAATGCAGGAGATATAAGAGACGTGAGCTCGATCCCTGGATTGGGAAGAGCCTCTGGAGGAGGGTATGGTAACCCACTCCAGTGTTCCTATCTGGAGAATCCTATGGACAGAGGAGCCAGATGGGTTCCTACAGTCCATAGGGTTGCAAAGAGTCAGACACAACTGAAGCAATTTAGCATGCACACATATATATGAGTATATATATATACATACTGCTAAGATATATACGTATGTATGTATGTGTATGAGAAATAGAATGAGTTATGTAGTATGGTGGTAGGATTTCCTAAGCAGACATGAATGTGGTAAGTGGGTAGCATTTGCGGTGTTTGGCTTCAACATCTGAAATCCCCTCTGCTCTGGAGGGATCTCAAAATGGAAGATGAAGGCTGGCAAGGGTTTTCCCTACCTGCTCTCTAGTGGTCAAGGAATAAAACAAGCAGAAACTACCCAGTAGAATGTTCACACCCAGAACTTTAAGTCTTGAGGGAGGAACCTAATGATGGTCCCTACACACACCCACCAGGCTCCCCTGTCCATAGGATTCTCCAGACCTGGTTCTGCCAGATCCGCCACGGGGCTGAGTAGAGGGCTGGTGAGTGACAGGGTGGCACTGCCAGTGCTGCATCCTAAACCAAATGAGGACCGCTCGATCGTGTCTTGTCTCCTTTAGTTCCTGCCCCTTTTCCTGGTTTCTCCAGCCCTCCTATTAATTCTGCACTAAAATCCTTCTAGTAAATTCCTTTTCTGCTTCAGTTACCCTGTGTTAATTTCTGTAGTTTGCAATTTTTAGTGATAAAAAGAAAAAAATTCCATTTCTTTCATATTCTAAAGTAATAGTTGAAGTTTAAGTCAAATGAGAATTCAATTTTTTTAACTGAGAATCTTTTTAGAATTTAATTTTAAATTTTATTGAAGTATAATTGATATAAAAATTGTGAGATACTTAAAGTGTATATCCATCAGAGTCATTTGATACACATATTCTATTTTTGAAAGGATTCCCCTCATAAGGTTAATTAACACATCCATACTTCAAATATTTATCTTTGTATTTTTCTATTTTTTGGTGAGAAAGTTCTCATAGCAAGTTTCAGTGGTACAATAGTATTATCACCTATAGTCACTATATTTTACATTAGATCCTCAGACCTTATTCATCTTATAGCTGAAAGTCTGTACCCTTGTACCTCTCCCTATTCCCCCATTCCCAGCCTCTGACAACCACTCTTGTACTCTGTTTTTATAAGTTGGACTTTTTGTTTTTCTGATTGCACACATAAGCAATACCATGTAGTATTTGTCCTTCTCTTATTTCACTTAGCACCATGCTGTGAAAGTTCATAGATGTCACAAGTGGCAGGATTCATTTTTGTCAGGGCTGAGTAATATTTATATATTACTCATTTATATATATAATATATATATATACATATATAATATATATATATATATACATATATATATATATATACACATATATAAATGGGGGGGGGTAGGGATTTGTCATTGTTTAGTCCCTCAGTTGTGTTCTTGTGTCTGACTCTTTGTGACCTGATGGACTGCAGCACACCAGGCTTCCCGGTCCTTCCCTGTGTCCCAGAGTTTGTTCAAATTCATGTTCATTAAGTCATTGATGCTATCTAACCATCTCATCATCTGTCACCCCCTTCTCCTCCTTCCCTCAATCTTTCTCAGCATCAGGGTCTTTTCTAATGAGTCATCTCTTTGCACCAGGTGGCCAAAGTATTGGAACTTCAGCTTCAGCATCAATCCTTCCAATGAATATTCAGAATTGATTTCCTATAGGACTGACTGGTTTAATCTCCTTGCAGTTCAGTGGACTCTCTAGAGTCTTCTCCAGTACCACAATTCAAAAATGTCAATTCTTCGGTGCTCAGCCTTCTTTATCATCCAGCTCTTACATCTGTACATGACTACTGGAAAAACCACAGCTTTGACTATATGGACCTTTGTCAGCAAATTGATGTCTCTGCTTTTAATATGCTGTCTAGGCTTGTCATAGCTTTTCTTCCAAGGAGCAAGTGTCTTAATTTCATGGCTGCAGTCACTGTCCACAGTGATTCTGGATCCCAAGAAAATAAAATCTGTCACTGCTTCCACTTTTTCCCCTTCTATTTGCCATGAAGTGATGGGACCGGATGCCATGATCTTTGTTTTTTGAATGTTGAGTTTCAAGAAGCTTTTTCACTCTCCTCTTTCACCCTTATCAAGAGACTCTCTAGTTCCTCTTCACTTTCTGCCATTAGAGTGTTATCATCTGCACATCTGAGGTTGTCGATATTTCCCCTAGAAATCTTGATTCTAGCTTGTGATTCATCCAGCACAGCATTTTGCATGACATGTTCTGCATAGAAGATAAGCAGGGTGACAATAATGAGCCTTGTTGTACTCTTTTCCCAATTTTGAACCAGTCAGTCGTTGCATGTCTGGTTCTAATTGTTGCTTTTTGACTTACATACAGGTTCTCAGGAGATAGGTAAGGTGGTCTGGTATTCCCATCTCTTGAAGAATTTTTGACAGTTTGTTGTGATCCACACAATCAAAGACTTTAGTGTAGTCAATGAAGCAGAAGTAGATGTTTTTCTGGAATTCTCTTGCTTTCTCTATGAGCCAACGAATATTGGCAATTTGATCTCTTGTTCCTCTACTTTTTCTCAACACAGTTTGTACATCTAGAAGTTCTTGGTTCACTTTGTGCTAAAGGCTAGCTTGAAGGATTTTGAGCATAACCTTACTAGAATGTGAAATGAGCAGAAATGTATAGTAGTTTCAGCATTCTTTAGCATTGTTCTTCTTTGGGATTAGAATGCAAACTGACCTTTTCCAGTGTGGATAGATATAGATAGATATAGATATACCTATACATAAATATGGGCTTCCCAGGTGGCACTAGTAGTAAAGAACCAGTCTGCCAATGCAGGAGACATAAGGGACACATGTTCAATCCCTTGGTAGGGGAGATCCTCTAGAGGAGGGCATGGTAATCCATTCCAGTATTTTTGCCTGGAGAATCCCATGGACAGAAGAGCCTGGTGGGCTGTAGTCCATAGGGTCACAAAGAGTCAGACACAACTAAAGCAACTTAGGATGCATGTATGTATACATAAATATAATATATATATATATATATATATATAGACATAGATATATCACATCTTTATCCATGCATCTGTTGATAGACACTTCTGTTACTTTCATGTCTCGACTACTGTGAATAATGCTGCAGTGACTATGGAAATACAGACATCTTCTAGATCCTGACTTCAGTTGTTTCAGATATAGGCCAAGAAATGAAATTGCTGGGTCATATAATAGTTCTATTTTAAACTTTTTAGGAATTTTCATACTGTTTTCCACAGTGGCTACATCAATTTACATTCCCAACAATAGTGCATAAGGATTTCCTTTTCTCCATATTCTCATTAACACTTGGTATTTATTGTCTTTTTGATAAGGTGATATCTCATTGTGGTTTTGATTTGCATTTCTCTATGATTAATGATGTTGAGCATCTTTTTATGTGTCTATTGGCTATCTGTAAGTCTTCTTGGGAAAAAGTCTATTCAGGTCCTCAGCCCATTTTCAAATTAGATTGTTTGGGTTTTGACTTTTGAGTTGTATGCATTCTCTCTATATTTTGGATATTAACCCCTTATCAGATATATCATTTTCAAATAAATTCTCCAATTCTGTAAGTTGCCTTTTCATTTTGTTGATGGTTTCAGGTGAGATTTTTAGCTAAATCTATAGCCACAAGTCTTCTGTTGTCACAAAACCATTCCACCCTGCCAATTTGCAGTCAAGCAGGGGCTCAGATGATTAAGAAATCGTTTTTCTGTTCTGTCACAAAGCACAAATTCCCTGGAAGACCGGTAGGACTGATCTCATGTGCTCTGGGTTTTTGCTAGCTGCCTCAAAGGTTGCAGCTGTGCACGTGTGTTAGTTGTGTACGACTCTTCACGATCTTACGGGCTGCAGCCTGCCAGGCTCTTCTGTTCATGGGACTTCCTAGGCAAGAATACTGGAGTGGGTTACCACTTCCTTCTCCAGAGGATCTTCCTGACTCAGGGATCAAACCCAGATCTCCTGCATTGCAGATGATCTCCTGCATTACAGGGGGATTCTTAACTAATTGAGCCACCAGGGACTAGAAAAGAGACAACAAATGGAAATTAGGAAGGTGAATGACTTAGAGGTGAGCCTGTTACTCTCTGAGAAGTTTAAAAACATGTACCAAGGTAGAAATAATCATGTCTGTGTGTAACAGGGGTGGTGGTTTTCTTTCCAAAAGGGATTCTGAGCATCAGGCTGTTATGACTGGTTTCCTTGCGTTATTTTCTCTCTACCTGATTATTCTACTGAAGAAATTATGTGGGCTATCAAAGAGAAAGAGGAAAAACGCAATACCACTGGCTTTTCAGAAATTAAAATAACAGTAAAAATATCAATAATTACATGAACGCCAAAATAGATGTGTTGGGGTTGTTTGATATTCTTGTAATAGTTTAAGTCCTTTGGGTAATCGGATTAAATCACATGAAAAGTAACTCCAGAGCTAAAAGCTAGTGTCATTCCAGGAAAGAGACCAGCATGAGCACACAAATTAATTCCTTGGTAAACCAGAGAGAAAGGAGTTAAGGATTTGATCCAAGACTTAAGATTTTCAAATCATCTCCCAGTTCAATTAAAGAGCTATCTCCTGAAGGAATCACTGGAAACCGGTGTAGACCTTGTGCTCCTTTCGTTACCACTAAGTGTCCCAGAGAAGAAAGCATGCTCTTGCAGTTGCTGACCTGCCAAGTGAGAAAAAGTGCTCTGTGGGAAGGGTGTGAAGGAGTTTGCTGTTTTCTCCCCTTCGTGACCTTGGGCAAATGACTTCAGCACCTTTGAGCAGGGCGCTGCCTTTCCGATGCTGTGAAAATGGCTGTTATGTCTATGGATCATGCAGAGGTGCCACAAGGCTTAATTTATTAGTTAATGTTTGTGTTACACTCTGCAGCTCTTAGATGAGAGGTGTTATAGAAATGCAAAGCAGCAATATATTATCTAAACATCTGCCTCCTCAAATAGCTCTCTAGAAAGTCTTCATTGCTTCAGCAAAAATGATTCCTCCCTAAATGGATAATTCTGTCCAGGTCTTTCTTGGTCTATAAATTGTTTCCTCCTCCTTTCAGTACACAGTGTCTCTGTGCAGGATACACTCTGGTGGCTGCACTTTCCATCCTGTCCTTGGAATGTTCACAGCCGGTGCTGCTTCCTTGTGTGTGTGTATGTGTGCCCTGTAATTTCTCACAGGTCCAGCTTTTCCTCACCATGTCTGCCCTCTTCATTCTTTATTCCAAAGAGCCATTATAATTAGGCTTTTCTTTTGATGCTTAATTTTACACATGGGCATGTGACCTCTAACCCAAGGGCGTGGTGTTTGAAAATTTGGCAGTAAAATCAAGAAAAACTACTTAAAAGCTCTCAAAAATAAAAGAAAATACAAAAAAAGATTGGTCCAAGTTTGAACATGTTTTGGTGAGATTAACTGCTGAATTGTGAAAGATTACATTGGAGATTATTTCTGCTAAAATCAATTCTGTCCATAATTTTAAAACTCTGCCAAGTATCCTACAGCAAATAGATATTTATTTCCATAGAATTCCATACTTCATATATGTGTATATATATATATATATATATATATATATATATATACATACTTACATTTTGTTGTTGTTGTTTAGTCATGAAGTCATGTCTGACTCTTTTGCAACCCCATAGATTATAGCCTACCAGGCTCCTCTGTCCATGGGATTTCTGAGGCAAAAATACTGGAATGGGTTGCCATTCCCAGGGGAGCTTACCAGACCCAGAGATTGAACCCACATCTTCTGCTTGGAAGTCAGGTTCTTTACCACTGAGCCACCTGGGAAGCCCATACTTAAATTTAGGTAACTTCTTTTCAAATGCAACTAGAGAGATAAAATGAGTAATAAATTATATCAACCTACTATATTCAAAGGTTTTCCTCTTCCCACATTTTTACTTCAATTTTGAGAGTATTTTTTTCTTCTTCACATGCTATTCCTCAGCCCTGTTGTTTGTGGTTATGGGAATGTCCTATAATGTCCCTGGGATTTGTTTTAATCAGGTATAAAAAGATGACAGAGACAATTGACTTTGAAAGAAGAGTTTATACAGTTCCCAAGAGAAAAGGGAATGCTGTGACCACCAGGGGAAGCACCCAAGTCATTCGGGAAGCAGGAGTTAACAAAAAAGCATGACCTGGGCCTCTACTGTGGTCTGTGGAAGAAGGGATGGGTGAGGCAGGGTTGGCAAGGTTGAACGGGCTTAGGATTGGACAGCCTCTGGGCTATGAGGATGCTCTTTAGTTGTCCATTCCCAGACCCCAGGGTGATACGAGGCAGGGAAAATATTGGCTTGCTGTGTGAGCATTTGATAAAGGAGGTGGTTGGGGGCGTGCACGTTGGATTGATTTATTTGTATATGAAAGTTGTGCTCACAGACAAGGTGTTCGTTATCTCAAAGAATTAGCCAGCTCTGGGAGGGTGGTCTCTCCCCCGGTTCACAAGGCCTCCACGATGTCACATTATAAAATATAGACAATGAAAAACATGGTAACACAGGGGGATCTTCTCTGAAATCTTCCAAGAAAATCCTCAAAATAAATAAGAGTTTGGCCACACAGATCTCTTACTTTTTGTTAGTGATAAAATACATGCATTATAAAGAAGAAAATTTGTGAAAATAATCATGAAAATAGCTATCACTGATGAAAGCTTACTAGGTATAGCAACTAGTGAACTACTACATACACTGTCATTTGAAGTCTTCAACCAAGAATGCTAAAATAAGGAGCAGTTACCTTCCTGCTCTTATTCATTTGTTGTGTTGTAGTGAAGTATCTCAGCATGAGGTTTGTGAGAGGCTGCTCCAGGGGGGTTTTGAAAGAGGCAAATCAGCATTTTCTTCCTTCTTAACACAGATGAATCAGCCTCTCAGCACTCATCTATGGTGTTGTAAAACTGCTCGCTTAAGTGCCTAACCTGGCATGTTGGTCATTTGAGTTATTTCCAGCATTGTTTGGGAGCTCCGTTCTGACACATGGCTCTAATTGAAAATCTCTCCATCTATAATGTCCTCGGTTTGTGGATAAGTGTTCTGAGAGTGGCATCACAGAGGCAGTTATTACCTGGCGTACAGGCCACTATTCTCCAGACCATACTCATGAGTGGTATTGTTTTGTCTGAGCCAGGATGCAACCTTGGAATCTCTCAACATAGCATTCTAGGAATTCATAACCTATTTTCCTAGGTTACATGAGATATAAGGCATATTTAATGTATTTGCCATCTCTACATGAAAGAATGAAGATCTTGTCTCTATCTACGGTTACAATTAAATTTTAGAATTGTTGATTGAAAGATAATCAATAAATTGTTGTTTCTTGATTTAAAAGTTAAAGATGTAATTTGATCTTTATGTATTTATAATGGATCTTTATCTTAGGAAATGTGCTACGTCGGCTCCTGTTAGCTTAGCCCACTTCCCAGGTGGCTTCAGGTGGCATCTACTACTTGGCTCTGATATCAGGACAGCTCTCTCCCACAGGGAACTGATTCCATGAGTGTGGTAAGGTTTGGTTGGCACTGCAGTGGCCAGTCTTCTCCTCTCTTGTTCTTCAACCTCAACCTCCCTATGCTTCTCCCCTAGCTTTATAGGGGAAGGCACTTGATTCTGGCTGGATACCACCACCCCGGGATCCATAGTGACGGGTTGTAGGCTGAACCAATCACAGTCCTTCCTGAGACTCTTGATGCTTTAGCATCAGGGGACACTGTCTGCTGGAGTTGATGGGCCAAGAGGGTATAAGTAAGGGGCTGGTGGTGGTCAACTTCCCGTCATGTGGAAGACACCTTGTAAGCTCAGCCTAGAGGTGGAGAGAGACAGAGACCTTGAATCTAGCTGTTTCTGAGGTTGCAGTTGGGATGCCAGGTATACTGTTTAAACTTCCAAGGTAAGTGCCAACAAATTAATTTTTTGTTCCCTTAGGCTAGTTTAAGTTGAACTTGCAACCAACAGAGCTCTAATTAATACAAAAAAAATGTTTTTAAAATGTCAAAGAGATATTTTTACTTGATAGTGCTATTTTATAGTGTTCCAACTGTTGAACAATTGCTTAATAGTGAAGAGATATATTATTTGTATAACTTTTACTGAGCTTATTATGTGTGAGATGTGCACTTTCCACTTAGTGAATTATTTAATCTTCATAAAATCATTTGAGGTGGGTATTGCTAGCATTATTACACAGAGACAGAAACTGGGACATTGAATAGTCAAGAAACTTGTTGAAAAGAACATTTCAGAAGAAATGCTACTCATGAGCTTCAGTCTAAATCGACACAATACTTCTTCTTAAAAATGCCCAACTTATCATAAGTATATAAATCTTTTGAAAGATGGTATTAAACTAATGATGGATTAAACTCAAAATACACAGGTGAACCACAGTATACAATATAGGATAAATATATCTAAGAAAGCCAAATATTATGAGATGAAAAAAGATAATCCTACTGCTCAGGGATTGGAATCAACAGCAGGAAAGTCTGCTGTGCTTCAGTGGGTAAAGTCACGAAATTTTCATTTTTGTTGATTAGTAGCGAAGATTCTCCTTGAAGTTCAGATTCTCACTGCCCTCTGTCCCAGTCCCCAGTAGAATTGTCAAATCCCTCTTTTGGCTCCTAGTTAGTTGATTACCTGCTGAAATCCTGCAATTGCCACAGCTGTTGCTATTTTAGCTCCTTGAATTTATGAGCACCAGTGTGTCTCCCTCGCATCTGCTTTGGCTGTTGCTTTTGAAATGAGCAGTAGCATAGGGGGTGGTGGGGGGTGCAGCCCAAACAGCTCTGTGGGGCTCAAGGCAGCTAAGGAGCAAATCTTTACTTGCTGATTGAAACAGTAGCAACATTAAATGTGTCTATCTTTTGCTGAGGAATGCCAAGTATTTAATAAAAAGAGAGTCCTGACTATCACCCAAAAGCACAAGGACACACACTAAAAATAGTGGCATGACTCTGCAGAGAGGTGACAGTGGGATTTGCTTTTCAAATATAGGGGTAATCTTTGGAGAGAGGACAATTACCCTCTCTCTAAAGGACCCTGTCAGCTCAGGAAGCTCTTCCTTTCAGGTGATTGCTAGGTAAATAGAGGAGCTGGAGGGCAGGGAGGGAGGAGGATATGGATTTGGAGGGAAGTGCTACCATTTCTGCAAGCATTTCTCCTCACTTTTCTTAATGGAAATCAGCATCCACTCTGGTGTCCTTAAGGTCTAGATCCAATTGACTTTAGTCAAGGAGCAAGCCCATCGACATCTTTACAAGTCCTCAATTCAATCTGGGCTTTAATTCAGGGAAAGCTATTCTTCACGGACAGAGGAGCCTGGCGGGCCATGGATCACAAAGAGTCAGAGCAACTGAGCGCGCGTACACACACACACACACACACACACACATTCTCCATGTCTGCCTGGTTTTGTCTAACCTTGTGCTACCACAGGCTTAGAGGAAGGCCAATTGCTGAGAAGGTTCCATAAGTACAATAAGATGGCTTCTGCAGAGCCAGGTGTTTGGGGTCTTGACATGGCCCACAGCTGGGCTCACTGGCTCTTTATGCAGGAGCAACCAGCTGAAGCACCTAAAGTGAAACTGCATCTCTCCTGCTTTGAGCATCAAAGACCAGATCATCTCTCAGTTTCTACGCATAATGGCTCCTTCAGAAGACAGGGAGAGGATGGTTCTCTCCACCAAATGAATTCTGGTCAACTTCAAGTAAGTCGACACACTCCATTAAAACAAAGCTGATTTAACAAATCATTGCTGAATGGCATATTTAAAGTAGAATCATCAAAAGTCATGTGTTAGCATTTTTGTAAGAAATAGTAAAAGGAGAAAAAAAATGGTTTATTTGGGTTGTGTTGGTCAAATCTTGAGGAGCACTAACTTTCTGAGCAGAGAACTTTTAGAGCCCTAAAACAGAAACTGCATACACAGAAGCTACATGGTTGACCTCGGCTCCTGCCCTGTGGTTTCACATCCAGGTGTGGAACTGCCCCTGTGTAAGCTGCTGTGCTCTCTCTGAGGATGACTAGAAACGCCACATAAAATACAATTGATTTAAACTTTGTCTTAAAATACCTAATAGGGCTGCTGATGCCCATGCATCACAACTAGATGGGTCTGTATTTTGGTGGGGCTTCCCTTGGAGAAGGGAATAGCAACCCACTCCAATATTCTTGCCTGGAGAATCCCATGGACAGAGAAGCCTGGCAGGCTACAATCCATAGAGTCGCAAACAGTTGGACACAACTGAGCTACTAATTCTCTCTCTCTCTCCCTGGTGGCTCAGTGTTAAAAGAGTCTGCCTGCCAGTGCAGGATATGCAGATTAGATGCCTGGGTTGGGAAGATCCCCTGAAGAAGGGAATGGCAACCCACTCCAGTATTCCTGCCTGGAAAATCCCATGGACAGAGGCTCCTGGCAGGCTACAGTTCACGGAGAACAAAAGAGTCAGACAAGACTTAGCAACTAAGCAACAATAACATTTTAAGGAGGGTAGAATCACAGATAGGAGAGCTGTTGACTGGCAGCTTCAGTTAATCTGGGACTTCTCAGATTCTGGGTATAGAGTAAAAACCTAAGAATCTGATCTTTGGACAGAGAACTGCTACTGGAGGTGGAGAAAACAGCTGAGCTCTTAACAGTCTTGTAGGGTTGGAAAGAATGTTAACAGAGGGTAGGAGCATAAGCATGCTATGGGCACCTTCTATTGTGTTTCATAGAAGGAATGGAGAATAGTGGTCAATCCTGTAAGAAGGTTAGATAAGAGCTTTTTAAGAAAGAGTTTTTCAGGATAAGGAACAGCTTGTGTTAGCTAAAGGGGGAGTATTCCAGAGAATTAAAATAAGTGATACTTCAACAATTAGACAAGTTAAACTTGTGAAACTGTGGCTGATCATTAGTCAAATCCATTTCACCTGACTTCACTAATCAAGGTTTTAAGACTTGGATATCTTCCAAGCTGCTTGTAGCCTAAACAATCGGACAGTTGCACGAGTTTTCCAGGAACCTGGCCTCAGCTTATCTAGTTTGGATTCAGCTGGTTAGCCTGAGTGTCCACGTGGTGACCTTTCGACTTCAGAGGGCTGAAAAACTCCACCCCCAGATCATGCCCAGTGCCTCCACATTTGAAGCTACATAGGCTTGTAGTTAGTTACGCCTGCGCAGAACCACAATTACAAACCCGTCTTCCAGCCACCTTTCCCCACACTACTCGCGCCCCGACAGCTCTTCTCACCACTCATGCTCACAGGGCTCAGAACACTCTGCTGCTCTTTCCCCCAAATTCTCAGACCCCTGGCCTCCAGAAAAGTGGGCCAGAAGCTTGTTCTGTCTTCATGCTTGGCTGCCTTGCAAATTAAAAGCTTTTTGCTGCAAACCTCAGCTTCTCGGCATTTTGATTTCAGGCATCCGGCAGAACAAATCCGGTCCAGTCACACTACCTTCAGGTATTGATTAAACATTTTTCCCAAAGAATGAAAATGAAATATATATACGTATCACCAGTACATGTACTATATATAGTACCTGTATAATATACACATGTAATATATCCATAGTAACATGGATACATGTAATATATCCATAGTCATAATTCCTTTTAATTAATATATTTAACATAAATGATATTTCTGCTATGCTCAAAACAGGCTTTCTGAAGTTTAAAGTTTTCCTCTGGGGCTTCCCTCATAGCTCAGTCAGTAAAGTTTTCCTCTACTGTCCTCATTCACGAGTTTAGAAGGAAAAGAAATGGTTTGATAGGCAAAAGCTGATTCTCTTTGGATTATTGGAAGCTCCAGATTAATGCATTGCAAGTTGTACTGTACTGTGTGGCATGTTAGGCCACTTTCAGACTCAGATTCATGAATGGAGTTAATAATGTGTGTATGATATGCACAGAATGCCACCAATATTAGTTCTCATGGATATGGCAGTGGAATTCCTTTAAATTCAGACCTGTGACAAGAATGCAGCTCAGGCCTATCCACTTGGTGTCTTTCTACACTTAGATATTGTGCAAGGTTTGTTTCGTTGTTAAGTCGTGGCTGACTCTTTGTGACCTCATGGACTGTAGCCCGCCAGGCTCTTCTGTTCATGGGATTTTCCAGGCAAGAATACTGAAGTGGGTTGCCATTTCCTTCTTCAGGAGATCTTCCCAAGCCAGGGACTGAACCTGTGTCTTCTTCAATGGCAGGAGGATTCTTTACCACTGAGCCACCTGGGAAGCCCCATCGTGCAAGGTACCATACTATAAATGTTTTTGTATTACTCTAAAAAGTGATTTTTGTCCGATATGAATATTTATAAGAATAGATATCACTGACAGTGATTTAACTTTGAAAAGATTTTCTGTTTCTGTTTCAAGCTTCTGCTTTGTATTGACTAGTGTTAAGATCGAAGGTGTGCTGTGACTCTTTCTTTCCCCAACCCAATACAAAGTAACTGATAAGGCTGATATAAGATTATAACTATTTTTGATAATCCTAGACTTCAAATTTTATCTTACTTGAGTAATTTTGCCAACTTAAGCTAACAAAATGTATACCACTAAAATATTGCTTTTGTCTGGAGACTCTTCAGCAAGTAGTGTTGGGAGAAGTCAGACAGCCTCATGTAACTCAGTGAAGTTAGAACACACTCTCACTCCTTGCACACACCCACCCTGAAAATGGCTTAAATATAAGATGTCTAAAATATAAGACAGGACACTGTAAAACTTCTAGAAGAGAACACAGGCAAAACATAAATCTCAAACATAAATCATGCCAATGTTTTCTTAGGTCAGTCTCCCAAGGCAATAGAAATAACACCATGAACAAAAAATGTAATCAAAAAATGAGCAGAAGACCTAAATAGACATATCTCCAAAGAAGACACACACAGATGGCCAACAGGCATATTAAAAACGCTCAACATCTGTAAATATTGTTTAGTCAGTGAGTCATGATTGATTTTTTTGCAACCCCATAGACTGTAGCCCACCAGGCTCCTTGTTCCATGAGATTTCCCAGGCAAGAATACTGGAGTGAGTTGTCATTTCCTTCTCCAGGTGATCTTCCCAACTCACATTCCTGCATTGGCAGGCGGATTCTTTAATTAGAGAAATGCAAATCAATGAGATATCACTTCACACTGGTCAGAATGGCCAACATTAAAAAATCTCCAATACCAAAGGCTGAAAGGATGTGAAGAAAAAGGAACCCTCCTACATGGTTGGTGGGAATATAAATTAGTGCAGCCACTACGGAAAATATTATGGGGGTTTCCTAAACTAAAAGAGTTATCATATGATCCCCTAATCCCATTCCTGGGCATATATTTGAAAAAAGAAACTCCATTTTGAAAAGATACATGCACCCTGATGTTCATAGCAGCAGTAAGTGCAATAGCTAAGAAACAGAAGTAACCTAAATGACCACCAACAGATGAATGAATAAAAAAAGATGTGATATATATACAGGATGGAGTACTACTTAGTCATAAAAATTTGGTAGGGTAAGTAGTAGAATTTCCTTCTGTTTCAAACTTCAGAATTTCCTTCTATTTTAAGGCCGAATGATATTTCATTGTATGTATATACCACATTTTCTTTATCCAATCATCTATCAACAGACATTTAGGTTGTTTCCTCACTTAGCTATTGTGAATAGTGCTGCAATGAAGATGGGAGGGCTAATATCTCTTCAGGATCCTGATTTCAATTCTTTGGATATATATTGAGAAGTGGGATTGCTGAATAATAAAGTTCTATTTTTTAACTTTTTTGAGCACCTTTCATGCTGCTTTCTATGGAGGCTATACCATTTTGCATTCCCACTAACAGTGTTCAGGGCTCCTATTTCCACATGTCCATGCTAACACTTGTCTTGTTTTTATTTTTTTTAAAGCCATTCTAACAAGTATGAGGTGATACCTCAATGTGGATTTGAATTTCCCTGATGATAAGTGATGAACAGCATTTTTTTCATATACTTGTTGGTCATTTGTGTATCTTCTTTGGAGACTATCTATTTAAGGCTTCATTCCATTTTAAAAAATTGGGTTATTAGGTTTTTTGTTTGTTGAGTTGTATGAGTTACTTATATACTTTGGAGATCCACACCTCATCAGATATGTGGTTTACAAACATTTTCTCTCATTCCATATGTTGCCTTTCCCCGCTGTTAGTAGTTGCTTTTGCTATGCATAAACTTTTTAGTTTGCTGTAGTCTCACTTGTTTATTTTTGTTTTTGTTTCATGTGCTTTTGGTGTCTGTCATATCCATGAAATCATTACCAATACCAATGGCATAAAGATTTTCCCCATGTGTTGTTCCAGGACTATTACATTTTCAGGTTTCTTGTCTTTAACTCATTTAGAGGTGATATTATGGATGGTGTAAAATACAGATCCAGCGTTATTCTGTAGTATGTGGATATCCCCTTTTCCCAATACCAAATAGCTGAAGAGACTATTATTTCCCTGTTGTGTATTCTTGGCACTCTTGTCGAAATTGGTTGATCATACAAGCACAGATTTCTTTGTGGGCTCTCTATTCTGTTCCATTTGGTTTATATGTCTGTTTATGGCAGTACCACACTTTCTAAAAATTGCTCTATTGTTGATCATGCCATATTGTTTTGATTAATGTATCCTTGTAATATGTCTTGAAATCAAAATGTGATAACTCCCAGTTTTGTTCTTTTTAGAATTGATTTGGATATTTGTGATTCTTTGTGGTTTCAAATGAATTGTAGAATTGCTTTTTCTATTCTGTTAAAAAAAACCTTTGGAATTTTGATAGGGATTGTGTTGAATTTGTCTATTGCTTTGGATGGAATCAACATTTTAACAATATCAAGTCTTCCAATTGATGAAAATGGAAAGTTTTTCCATTTGTTTATTTCTAAATTTGTGTTATCAGTATTTTAATTTTCAGTATATAAATATTTCACCTCAGTTTATCCCTAAGTATTTTGTTTTGGTGCTACTGTGAATGGCATTGTTTTCCTAATTTCCTTTTCAGATAATTCACTGTTAGTGTATAGAACTGCAACTGATTTTTGTATGTTGACTTTTGTATCCTTCAAATTTATTGAATTCATTTATTATAATTATTTTCAATGGAATCTTGGTGTTTTCTATATATAAGACCACGTTGTCTATAAACAGGGGTGATTTTACTTCTTTGTTTCCAATTTGGATGCTTTTTATTTCTTGTGTAATTACTCTGGGTGGAACTTCCAGTATCATGTTAAATAGAAATGGTGAGTGGACACCCTTGACTTGTTCTGACTGTTAGAGGAAACTTGTAGTTATACACCGTGGAATGTTAGCTGTGTGCTTTTCATTTACAGCCTTTATAATGTTGAGGTTTTTACCTTCCATCCCTAATTTATTGAGAGCTTTTATTGTGAATGAATGTTAACTGATGTGATCAAAATTTTTTTGCATCTATTAAGATAATCATGCAATTTAAAATTTTTTAATTGAAGTATAATTTACAATATTGTCTTTCAAATAAGGGTACAGCAAAGTGATTCTGTTATATATGAAATATATACACATATATACTTTTTCAGATTCTTTTCGACTATAAGTTATTGAATTCCCTCTGCTATACAGTAGGCCCTTGTGGTTTACCTATTTTATTATAGTAGAATGTATTAATCTTAAACTCCTCATTTATCTACTCCTCATTCACTTGGGTAACCATAAGTTTGTTCTCTGTGTTTGTGAGTCCATTTCTATTTGTAAGTTGATTTGTATTATTTTTTAGATTCTACATATAAGTGATATCATATATTTGTCTTTCTCTCATACTTCGCTTAATATGGGAATCTCTAGGTCTATTCATGTTGCTGCAAATAACATTATTTCATACTTTTTTATGGTTGGTTGTATTGTGTGTGTATATATATATATACACACATATCACATCTTTATTCACTCATCTGTCAATGGACATTTAGGTTGCTTCTATGTCTTTACTATTGCAAATAGTCCTGCTATGAACATGGGGCTGCATGTATCTTTTTGAAGTATAGTTTTTTTTTTTTAATTGTTTTTGCCATACAATGTTTTTTTTTTTAATTTTTATTTATTTATTTATTTTAATTGTTTTTGCCATACATTGTCATGATATCACCATGGGTTTACATATGCTTCCCCTCCGGAACCCCCCTCCCTCTTCCCTCCCCCCACCCCCCGGGAAATCTCGCTGCACCAGCCCCGAGCATCAGTCCTGGGCTGGCGATTGATTAGACATATGAAAATTAACATGCTTCAATGCCCTTCTCCCATATCATCCCACCCTTACCCTCATCCACAAAGTCCACGAGTCTATTCTATACATCTGCGTTCCTTTTGCTGTCTCG